>OX578241.1:3050000-3441923 GCA_951216915.1 Tetheella fluctuosa
CAGTTGTAATTTTTTTTACACGTGGCTCCGCCCGCGCGGCCGCGTCAAGAACTTTGTCCGTAACTTTTATTACTAATGTTCTAAGCTCCCTGTAGTCACAGCGCAATTATAGATAGCCTAAAACCGTGTAGTTCTCGAGTTATGATCGTACTAACGGACAGACAGACAGTCATTGCTAGAATGGGCAAGTTATGATCCATCCAGCCATTTATTTACTTTTGTATATTGAACTAGTCAATCGATGCATCTACCGCTTATGAAAAACATATTTCAACAATTTTTATTAAAAAAATGTGTGAAAAAATTATCCATTCAAACGATTTCAATTTTAGGTCCTTGTCCATAATATTTTATGTGAGTAGCAGATTTATTTAATATTAAAATGCAAATAAAATTATTATTTTGTGTAAAAATAAAATCCTTCATGCATTGCTTACTTATATTATGGACATACCTTAGGGCATTACCTTTTCGATTTATTTGTTTTCTTTATTTCTGGGTTCTTATTGTTTTTCTTATTTTGTTATCGAATAATTATTAATTTAATTTTAAGGTATAAGACAGTGGTTATGTCAATAAATAAAGTAATTTTTAAGTTTTATTTTTGTTGTTTGTTCTCTTTGGTATTTTTTGGTTTTTATATTTATTTAATTAATTAACTAACATAGTTTATTTATATAAATAGGTTTTCATTATCTACTGTTATTGACTATTTTATATTATTAATGCGATTGTCTGTTTGTTTGTCCGGCTTTCACGCCTAAACTACTAAACCGATCACGATGATATTTATCATGCAGATAGCCTATCGTATGGAGAGGGACATGGGCGACTTTTTATCTTGGGGACGCGGTTGATACCGCGGGGGACAGCTAGTCAACGATTACACTAAAAATATGAAAATACTAGAAAGAAAAGTTGTTGAATTAACTGCGTTATTTTTTTTTGTGGTAAGTGATGATATGGCCGAAGGTTGTAAGCACACAAAGCCTAGAAGAAAAATGGCTCTTAAGTAGCTGTCGTAACTCATCAATACGTGCTTAGCGACAGATTTTCTACTTGAGGGTGGTAGCCAGGCTAGTACCCTACCATGCTATGGTATCCTCAAGATGTTTCCCTTGTAGCTCAAGCTCATTGTAGGATTCGAACCCACCTGTGCTTTAAAACTGTATAAGTATTACTCAATTACGCGAGATCGACTGAAAAAAAATGGATGACAATAATAATAAAAATAGGTAGGTTACTTATTTGTGATATTGTAGGTATGTAGATAGATGAGGGATTAACATCGTCGACCTGGAGGCTAATTCTCGAGCTGTAGAGATAAATATCACATTCGATAAATCATGGCGGAGATAGGTTATGTATAAAATAAAATAGTTTTCTCGAGATATCACACTCGATATTTATCTATCGTTAGCGTGCGATATGCAACGAGTAAGTATTGAAATATTACATATTTTTGTGATATTTTCATTCGATATGAGACTCGATATATTTATCGAAAAGATATTAATATCGAAAGCGCGAGAATCTGCCTCCAGATACACTATTAATTGAAAAGTATACTAAAGCGTTTACTACTTACCTTTATGCAAAGGAAACCCCGTGGGAAACACAACTAAATATAAAATTATTCCTGGGTATTTGACTGACATTAAAATCAGCAACTTTTTAAGAAATGTCAAAACCATAGTTTTATATGGAGTTTTGTATGAAATACAAGCATGTGACGTCATAATTATATAGCATACTCTTTATGGTTAGATTGGTCATTAAAAATCGTAATAAAGATTTTAATAAAATAATCGTGGTTTCCCCTTTTTTTAGATGTTTTAGACATTGGTTAGTGTTGGATAATTTATTTTCAATACCTACAGAATAGTCTATATATTTTGGTTTTAATTCCTCTGCCTGTTCTGTTTATAACTGTTTTGTTTTTCGTTATCTGACTTAATTTTTTCTACCCACAAAATTTTCTCGTTTAGACTGGGATATTAATGTAGTTTTTGAATAGAATATACTATACTCAGTATCTTTATATTGAACATTTTCAGATATTCTACAACATAATGAATAGTTAGAAGGAAAAGCGCGGGAAAGTTTGATTTTTTAGCTACCAAAGAGGAATTTTGTTTCGCAACGTGTTACATCTAGTTTTCCATAGATGGCGCTGTAATTGATGAACAATATTTTTTTCTTTTACCTATGCCATCTTCGTCAAATATGTGAAATTTTTATTTTATAGCTTACATACTTATATTAATATATAATAATATGGATCATGTAGATAATAATGCTTCATTAAATATTATTTACTAACAGTATTTTATTCGATTTATCGTTTTGCTACCCCCTCTTTTGAGGCTTATTTTTTAATGCTTTTTATTAGGGCATGTAACTTTATTTATTAGTGCACATAAGTATATATTTTCGCTCTTTAACGCTTAGGTTGATTCTCATCCAAGTTATTTCGATTGCGCTTTAACACACGCTGTTAAAAAGCTACCAATGGTTTCAGTCTGTTCAATAAACCAGTTTTAAATGAAGTTATTAAATTATTTATAACTTAATATTTTATTATTTATTGAACATACTAATCATAAAATATTTATCGATAATAAAGGTTTTTATATAATATTTCTTATGATTTAATTTTAAGCGCCTGTGGGACGTAATTTGTGATAGCAAATCGAAATGCAAAAGAATATTTTTTAAGAACACAATGATACATAAAAACCATAGATAGAATAAGTATAGAGCGAGCACGTTGCTATAGTTAGCCCCGTTGTCTCGACCATAGACAGATGTTCCATAGACATATGTAGCGCGTTAAGTAGTGATGTGCCATGATCGTCGCATACTCGGATATCGTTAGTTATTTAGTTTTAAAATTTTATCAAAAACTTTAAATTATGTTGCGATGAACTAGCTACTGTCCTGCGGTTTTGCCTGCGTTCCCGATGTATCTAATGTAGTCCAGTGTATTATAGGGAAATATTTTCTATTCTCAAACTGTTCATACTTGCTTGCAGTCGCTTCATAGCTTGCTTATTCTATCTCTAAGACAAAAATCTACTGCAGTGCAACTATAAGAAATACCTTCTAACGTTTAAGAATGTCAAAGAAAAATGAACTAAATTGCATCACAATAAGGTTTATCTTAAAACTATGGTTTGTCATATAATAATATAGTTGATCCTTATCGTAATTACATAAGGACTATTTTTCTTTGACATTCTTAAATGTTAAAAGGCAGAAATTTAAATTGTAGATGCGCCCTTGCCATACTTAAGGCGCACAAAATTGTGTCATCGTGGGGAAGAGTGAACTCACTCTTTCCGTCGTAGTCACTTGTAAGAAGCAGTGAACGGTGCACGTTGCCCACAGTCATGAAACGTGGACCGTTTTTGCAAGCGCATGGCACATCTAATAATTTAAATCTCTGTCAAAAGGTATTTCTTATAATAAAGACTGTATAGTAGGGTTTGGAAGGTACGGTGGAAAAATTTAAAATGGTTATCTGGCAGATAGTAACTGCATTGGTTATAAGTTACTTTCTATATTTTACAGGTCTTACAATCGGCGAAGGAACAACTGAAGTGGTCTTTGTTGAAATAATAAAACATGAAAATTTTAAATAAAATATAATTTGGTTAAGTTGCATTTAAATTAAATAAATATTTACAATTGCGTATTATCAAATTATTTTTTTAAACACGGTGATTTATCAGTCTTAAATTCTAATATCTATGAATGTATAGTATTCATAAATACTGTAAATAAATAAACTGTAATTCAATCCCAAAAATAGACTATCAAATAAGCAAAACTTTTGATTTCTAGGATAGTTAAGTTAATAAATTCGTTGCCAATATTCTAAATAAACGATAGAAGCTACTTGCGGCATTGTGAACAAGACTCAAGTACATGTCAAAATTACAGACAAGTTAGTAAATCAATTCAACAAAAATAAAAAATGTAATAATATTCGAAAAAACCCGATTAAATACTATTGATGTGCCTCTGGAAAACATACAGCATTGTTTATGAAGAAGCAGTGTGTACTTAGCCTTATTTCGTCTATGGTTTATTCCATAAACGTAGTTCAATTTTTTACCGCTAGAGGCGCTAGCATCGCATCCAGCTAGGGCGGTGGAACCTCCGCCATCTTGAGTTCATAGCGTTGTGTACTTTCGACACGTGCGGTCGAAAATCTTAAAAATAGTTAACCCATAAAATTATTTCTGAAATAATTATTACTTAATAAATCTTAATTATTGTTTTCGTTTTTTACAATGAATTCTGCGCCAAGTGATAACGTCACGGGCGATAATCGAGGGATGATTATAAATTCTCCGTCGTCCGAGAGGGATCCTGCGCAAGATAAAGACAGCTCATCTTCAGGCAGATCTTCATCTAGCGAAGCAGAACAAGAAGATTCTCCCTGCAAAAAACGAAAACGGAGTGAACAGGTAACGGATGATCCTCGGATCGATGCGTTATACAATCAGGTCAGTTTTCTTACAAATTTTATAATGCACCAACAGTGTGTGCCAAATTCTGATGTAAACAAGAACGATGTAGTTAATCAGTCTAATAACACCAATAATGAATTCTTAACGAATCCTTCGACATCATCATCAAAAACTCTAGAATTGGGTGTTTGTAAAACTGATTTTGATGACAAGAAATTTATTAAGCCAGCTAACGAAAACAGGTTAAGACAATTAATTGAATTACAACATTTTAATTCTCCCACTTGGAAGCATGTTAGATATAGTAAAGCGTTAAGTGATATGATAGCATTCCCTGGATTTTGTAATTTGAAAATCAACGACGAAATGTGTTGCCTGAATAAAGGTAAAGATTATTTAGCTCCAACAGAACAAGTCGTAGCTTCTATCACCAATGCTTTATTGTACCAAAGGGAATTGTTACAATCTGGTTTACAAGGCGTCATCGATTGGGCACACAAAAACCCAACAGAGTTAAATTCCGAGAATTTATTTAATAAAATTACTGAGACTTTCGGGAAATCTACCCCATCATACAAATTATCTGAACAGGCGTTACAAATTGTGTGTGGAAAAAGGGCCGAATGTATAGAAATAAGGCGTCAAAGACTAATATCCGAAATTCCTGATAAGAATATTCAAGCGGCTCTTACTAATATACCACCTAGTGAGGAATTTTTATTTGATAAAATTAAACTATTATCGCTTATTCAATCCCTTGGTGGGTCTCATTTCTGGCTGTCACCATTACAAACCTCCAAACCTCGAGAAAAGCCAAGCTTAAAAAGAAAGTCAAATGAACCAATACCTTCAACGTCTAAATCTTATACCCAACATAAAAATAATCAACAAGAAACGTATAAAAAACAACAAACGAAACAAACATACAAGAATAAAAGTGACGGTAACAAACAAACCAAGAATTATACATTTCGGAACAAAGACAGAAAAAAGTGACTCATACCTGGTACAATTCAAGGGGGGTCAGTTAAACAAGTTCAAACACAAATGGCAAGCACTGGGTGCCAACAAATTTGTAATGTCAGCAATCACTGGTTCCCGGATACCACTTTACAAAAAACCCCCTTTGATCATGCCAACAAAAAAGACGGTGAAACAATACGCAACCAAAACATCTCCTGCAATGACTCAGATGATTCGAGAACTCTTAAATCAAAATGTGCTCAAATTAGTAACAAAGAGAACGCCCAGCTTTATCTCAAAGGTTTTTTTACGGAAAAAAAGCGACGGATCGATGCGCCCGATTTTCGATCTTCGAGAACTAAACAAATTTGTAAAGACGAAAAGCTTTCGTCTGATTTCTCATGGTTCAGTACCAGATTTTCTACAACCAGGAGACTGGATGGTGAAACTAGACATATCCCAGGCCTATTTTCACGTTCCGATGGCGGAATCACATCGGGTCTTCTTAAGAATAAGTTACGAGTACCAAATATACGAGATGACGTGCTTACCGTTCGGCCTAGCTTCAGCGCCGCACCTCTTCTCTTCCATTTCATGCTGGGTCGCGGAGACTTTGCGTGCAAAAGGATGCCGAGTCCTAGTTTATCTGGACGACTTCCTCTTGGTTCACCAAGACCGAGCCAAGCTATGTCTTCAGGTTGCGGAAGCCGTGAGACACTTGGAACACCTAGGTTGGAAAATCAACTATCAGAAGTCAATTCTACTACCTACACAAGATTTGGAATATCTGGGAATTCGTTGGCAAACAGAGAAAAATACGATGTCACTACCTACTACGAAAAAGAACAGCCTAAAATACACCATAGACCAGACTTTACAAAGAAGTTACATCAACCTGCGTCAACTTCAAAGCCTTCTCGGCCAGCTGAACTTTGCCAATTTTGTCATTCCCCGAGGCAGACTACACTGCCGCAATTTACAAATTTTCTTACGAAATTTCGACAAGAAACGACCTCGTCATATACAATCGGTTCCTCAAGTCGTTCATCACGAGATGATATGGTGGCGCGGAGCCTTATATCAAACAATGCCGATACACAAAAAGCCTGCCACCCATTTCCTTGCGACGGACGCTTCGGATTCGGGTTGGGGTGCCCATTTAGATGGAACTCAAGTGTCGGGTGTATGGTCGACCCAACAAAAAAGATGGCACAGCAACAAAAAAGAATTGTTTGCAGTATTAGCAGCTATCAAGATGAATGTCAATGCCTTAAAAAACTCTCATGTACTGGTCCAATCCGACAATCGAACCTTGATTGCATACATTCGAAAAGAGGGGGGCACAAAATCAATGGCATTACTAAATCTAACATTCACTCTATTGCAACTAACCGACAAATTCAAAATAACACTATCGGCTTATTTTCTCCCGGGAAGATACAATATAATAGCAGACAGACTATCACGAGGGAAACAACCCGCGGAATGGCATCTTCTACCCCAAGCGACTGCGGAAGTCTTTCAAAAATGGGGCCACCCAGAGATAGATTTGTTCGCATCTCAAGAAACTGCTGTAGTCAGAAACTACGTATCGATAGACTGCAGAGATCAATCGGCAAACTATATAGATGCCTTCAGCAGACTATGGAGATACCGACTCGCTTGGGTGTTCCCACCTCCCAGCCTCCTACCCAGAGTACTGGCTCATCTGAACAGTGCCAGAGGAACTTACCTGATAGTAGCACCCGACTGGCCTCAAGTTTTCTGGCTACAAGATCTGAAATCCAGAGCACTGGATCGCCCTCACGAAATCCGGAGTCTGAAGAAAACTTTAATAGATGTCACAACATCACAGCCTCCTCCACAAGTGCAGACACTAACCCTGAATGTCTGGAAAATTGGGGGTGGGGGGCACAAATAAAAGAGTGGTCTATACAAGAAAAGAATTTATTAAAAAATAGCTGGCGTCAATCCACCTTAGCAACATACTTACCAGCAATAAGAAGATGGCTCACGTGGTGCTCTAGCTCTCAAGTTAACCCTAAATCCCCGCAACCTTCTGATGTTGCCAAATTTTTAATATATCTTTTTTTAAATGAAAAATTATCTTATAGTACTATACTGGTGCATAAATCCGCAGTTTTAACATTTTGTGGCCCCCATGTAGAACAACTAACTTTCTCGAATTTTATTATAAAACATACCCTAAAGGCAATCGGAGTCGCTAATCCAAAGGTAGCTAAGCCTCAATTTACATGGGATCCAAGAATCGTTTTGGATTGGCTCTCTAATAACTCGCCCAAAGACACACTTTTTGATTTAGCACGAAGGACAGCAACTGTGCTGCTATTAGCTTCAGGACGCAGAGTCCATGATCTTACCCTACTAAGAATTTCCACTGAATGTCTTTTCGATAACGGAGAAAACATTTTTTTAATACCAGTTTTCGGGTCTAAAACCGATACCCATTTTCATCGTCAGTCCGCTTGGAAGCTATCAAAACACGAAAATCAAAATATATGTCCAGTAGCATTGATTAGATCGCTAATAGAAAAACTTAAACCTAGAAGGTCTCAAGACAGGGATTTAAATAGTCTTTTCATAACTGTTTGTGGCAATGTAAAGGCAGCTTCACGCACTGTAATTGGGAATTGGGTACGCACAGTTCTCCGAGACAGTGGTATTCATGCTTCCCCGGGAAGCTGCAGATCAGCAGTGGCTTCTTTGGGATGGTTGGATAACCAACCAATAGATGACATATTGTCCCGCGGTAATTGGAAATCTTCAAACACACTTTTTAATCATTACTGTCGCATGATAGAACTTCCTAAAGATGATCGCAATTCTTTTTTCAAAACTTTTACTCCATCTTAATCCAATGTGGAGGTACTTACACATTGTGTAGTATATAATGCTAAAATATTTAAAAACTGTATTGATACTTTATCATTATTTTATTTTCTCTCTTTATTTTAAATATATAAATTATTATTGTTTTGTTTAATAATTAATTCTCCTAGAGGAGGAGTGGTAAAAGAAGTACCTATTTATCATAATTTCCTTATTTAACTATAAATAAAGATTGAACTGAATTTACAGATATCATTAATCCTTTAATAATTTAATCATCATAGCGTTGTGCTTATTTCTCACCAGCAGATAACAAACACATCTTCATAAACAATGCTGTATGTTTTCCAGAGGCACATCAATATAACGGTTTTACATAACAATAAAACCGATATTATGTGCCGAGAGGGAAAACATACAGCATTGCAGGAAGGTCTTCCTGGTGAAGTGAAGACTATGAACTCAAGATGGCGGAGGTTCCACCGCCCTAGCTGGATGCGATGCTAGCGCCTCTAGCGGTAAAAAATTGAACTACGTTTATGGAATAAACCATAGACGAAATAAGGCTAAGTACACACTGCTTCTTCATAAACAATGCTGTATGTTTTCCCTCTCGGCACATAATATCGGTTTTATTGTTATGTAAAACCGTTATATTTTGTTAAAAGAAAACTTAAAATTAAAAAAAATTGTGACGTTAAAGTATGAATATGTAATTTAAAAAATGTTACCCTGCCGATTCTTTCCAGTTAAAAGCTGATCACAATAAGTGAGGGCACTAGATCCGAAACAGGAAAAATTACTGAACATTTAGTTACATATATTTCTTCTGTATCTATGGTAGTTACCTTTTCTACAAACGAATACCAACCCCGCTTAAAAAAATCTACAATTAGTTTACCTCACAAATTAAACCAAACTCGTCAGCTGTGGGTGTAACGTTCAGCTTAGAAATTTGCTTGAAAGCTGGGTGGTTTTTATCTTTCAGTAGTTTGAATAATACATTTTCTGACGTGCCGACAAAACAACCGATGTTTTGGAGACGCTGGAATAAAAGAAACATACCCAGTTGTTATATGTTTATTTAATAAAACACAATTTGCATTTCTGCAGTGTAAAACAATAATTAGTCGTATTTTTTTTAAATGACATTTTTTGAATTCATATTTGGAATATATTTTTTAGTTCGATTAAAATCTACTTACGATAGCAACCTATTTAATATACAATAAAAATCACTTTATTTTATGGAATGTACATTTTAAATTTATTTAAAAAAAATAAAAATACTTGGAATATACAATAGAAACTAATCAATCAATGATATATTGAAACTTATTTTTTATGACAAGGTGCATTGAACTTATAATTTAGATTTATAATTAAATCCTAGGGTATCTACTGTGGGCTCCTTGTTCAATTTGGATATGTGTTTGAAAGCGGGATGTTTCTTATCTTTCAGAAGCTTGAATAATACATTCTCTGATGTTGTTACAAAACAGCCCAGAGATTGTATTCGCTGAAAAATAAAATTGTAGTAAAGCTTAGATTAAAATAAAAGGGGATATGGTACCTCACACACACACCTACAGTACTCAATGGTACCTCACACACACACCTACAGTACTCACAGCAAAAAAAAACTATATCTAGCTGATGTATTGTCACTCAGTTGTAATCAGAAAACCATGAAGGCAATTTGATGACAATAATAGCATTTCAAGTTACACCGAAACAGTAAAATCGTACGTGGTCGTGAGGCGACAGTTCCGCTTACACTAAAATAGTGTTCTGTTGTCCTAAGTTATCTCTGTGGACTGAATACCATATCTTCCCCTTTTACTTTTAATCTGAAGTAAAGAGTAGAACAGTATAAAGTAAAGTAATAGGGTATTTGACTGACATTCAAATCAGCAACTTTTTATGAAATGTCAAAACGATAGGTTTATATGGAGATTTGTATGAAATACAAGCATGTGACGTCATAATTATATAGCATACTCTTTATGGTTAGATTGGTCATTAAAAATCATAATAAGGATAAATTTAATAAAATAATCGTGGTTTCCCCTTTTTTTTTAGATGTTTTATACATTGGTTAGTGTTGGATAATTTATTTTGAATATAGGCAAATACCCTATTATGCCTTGGTAAAGGAACAGTTGTTAAGGCATATTATGGTGGAAAAGGTAGCAGTGGAAGTGAAGTGGATTCTAGTGATTCTTATAATATCCAAGCCTATTTAATTTGAAAAAAACAAGCAACATTGGAAAAAAAATTAAAGCTCTCTTAGGAGCAATAACATATTTCTCGATTTTTCCGTCACTGGCTGCCAAACATTGTCTACATATTCCCATAACAATACTAACCTGTAAAGCCAAGACCCGGTCCATCAAAGACCTAGAGGACACTCCATCAGCCAGAACATGTACAGCAACATCTTCGCTCAACAAGTCTATGACTGTCTGCTCTATGCATACATGGGCCTGCAAAGTAAGTCATTATCAACACAAAGAGCAGATATATCCCTCCCCACACTGCTGGTGCACATGCCTCCCAAAAGTGGTGGATAAAGGACTTTAAGCGGTTATTACACTATAAAATTTGTAGAAACAATAATTAGGAAATTGAAAGGTGTAATCATACAAATTGAATAGTGTAATAACTGCTTTAGTCCACATTGGCTCTATGTGGGTTGACAGACTGCATGCAGGTTTCCCTTTGTTTTTTTTTTTATATTGTATAGGTTTCTGTTTGACCAGTCTCACTATGGAAAGTGACGAGGTGGTGAGCATGTAAAGCTTAGAAAGAGCTGGCTTGCAAGTGCAGCTACCGGTAACACAGGTGACTGATTTTCAACATGAGGGTGATACCTAGCGAGGTGTGTACTATAGAATACTCTGCAAACAATTTTTATTGCTGAAAAGCTATAAGTAAGTATTCATGGTTGTATGACTGAATTTTTGTATATGTTTTGTCTTTATCTTATTTACTAAGGTAATAAAATATGATAACATAATATTGGATTTCTGTTACTATGAACTTTGGTCTCATTTATTTTGTTGTTGCAGTTGCAGTGTCTATGCTGTTCAGATTGTCCCTTTATTAAATATATTTCACCTAATATAGCATGGATTAATAATGTAGATATTCTGGATTATGTAGGACCTTTTTACTCCGAGAGACCATACCCTCAGGAATGCAGTGTTAAAGTTAGTAATTGTATGCCCATACCTCAATACCAAAAAGAACAACAGAGCTCAAATTTGGTACATCCTTCTTCAGTCTTTCCTGCAGCTCAGGAGTGTACATAGAAAACTTTGTCTTTTCATAAACTAATGCAGCCTCTTCAACTTTTATCTCCTTTGTTGTGTGACCGAGACCTTTAGGGTACTGCTCTGATATATAAACTGGTATTTTGAAGTGCTTTGCTGCTTCCATCTGTAAAAATATTTACAGGAAAGTCTTAGTATAGTGTGTCTGGGAATATTATTTATTTATATTATATTAGGGCACAGCTACAGTAAGTACCTATATAAATTAGAAACAGAATATAAAATTTATACTTAATCTAGGGTTTAATTTGTACTCAGATGGTAGCCGAGTAGAGCATTCAACTTATAATAGAAGACATCGGAGGTGTAAACAATAGGTACCTAGGTAAGTACTAATTTATTTATTCCTTTCAAAATTCGAAGTATTAGGGTTTACTTTGCTGTAGAATGACATCCTAATATTGGGCTTACAATAGAATAAAATAACTTCATATATTACGTAATGTACCTAACGTAACAATCAAAATTAAAAACATACCATCTTATTAGCAACTTTTACGACTTCAGCAAAATGCTTTACGTGAGGTCTGAAGGTTTCCTGAATGTCGCATAGAAGGAAAGCAGTCTTCTGAGCTTCTAGTGCTCCTAACTTTAAGATATTACGAGCTGCCATTGTAATTTTATTTCACAAAAATATAAACCGGCTGGCAAAAACAACCTTTTGACAGTGCTTGCTTGCGATGTTTTGATAAATAACCGCGTTCCAGATCCAGATTACCTAACGAAACGTCAGTCACTCGCTTACAAATACGCGCAATAATCTGTTTATTTCATCATATTGATATGATATGAGTATCTACAAAAGCAACTCAAACAAGGGTTTTTAAGCCCGTCACCATCCGTCACAGACGTAGCTATAATATATATTATAGTAAGCTACCACACACAGAGATGATGCTATAATATATTTTGCCTTCACTTCATTCCTAATTATACTATATATTAAATTAATATGCAATAATTTATATTAAATTACAATATAGTTCGCTGACGTCACGAAAATATATAATAATATTATAGCTGCGTGTGCGTGCGGTCACTCAAAGATTGTATTTAAAAAATATATCGAAATATGCCGAGCTATAATTTATATTATTAATATATTATAGCTACGTCTGTGACGGGCTTTATGATAAGTAAAGATTTTGTTTCGCAAATCCTACACAATATTCACTTGCTAAATAAAAGTATAGGAGAGTTAAAAACATATCAAACAAAGAAACATGGAACCATTTCCTTAAACCTAAGTTTTTTTTCTCTTGTCAATCGTCTCTTACCGTGTGCAAGCTAAAAGAAAGTCTTTTAGTTTACGAAGGTGAGAAACAGAGTGACAATAATAAATACTTACAGAGAATTTCCTAGTTTACCTATCTGAGAAGTTAAAGCACAGCGGCAAAGACAAAATTAATGTATCTATCGCGTAACTACATAAATATAAATTATCTATCGGGTTAGATCTCGTCATAGACTATTGCAAGAAAGTGAACTATTACAAAGAAATTGCAAGAAAATCTTTAACTTCATTATCCTAGCTAGCTCGATCGAAGTGTTGAAGATTTATTTTGATTGAGTAAAGAAATTTAATAAATAGATACAACTCGCTCTTATTGCTCAAGCTATAGTTTATGGAATTGGTAATGCGCTGGAACAGTACTTACTACTAGCGCTCTATGATTTTTCGTCAAAGATAGCGCTCTTTTTAGCTTAATAGCATTGAAGATTAGTTAAAATACTTTGCTCTCAACAATTTTACAGGCGTAGAATTAATTAATTTAGGGTTACGTTTGGAATCGTATCAATATTTATAATAAATATTTCTGATAAAAAAAATATAAAGTATAGCTATATAATAGTATCGGGTGTCTGTCTTACTCTTTTTCACAGGGCATCATATATTGTGCAATAAATAAAAAAATACTCTTAAATTCTTAGGTTACAGCTAGAACTCGTAGGTTCTTTCTGTAACCTATAGAATTAAACCATTATTTTTTGTAGAATCCCACTTTACCCACATAGGAATTACCAGACTACGGTGAAGCAAACAGGAGGGTTATGATTTTGTTTTTTAACTTTTCCCAGAAATTTTTGAAAGACGTCTTTACATCTCTACATAAGTAATAAAATTCCCACTTACCTACCTACTATATTGGTTTCGTAAGAATAAAACTTATGGAGTCAGTTGGTCAGTTAGTCGGGCAGGTCACATCGTTAAGTAAAACGTTGACAATGACTCTGGAGTAATGATCACTCGATCAATTAATCATAGATTTAGTTAAGGTAGCTAGGTAAGGTAAGGGTAGGTAAAATAGTTGTCTCGAATGCTACTTATTTCGGTGGAGGAAAATTGTGAGGACCTTATCATAGTGTTTACACTTCTTTTGGCGCGATTGGGAAAAATGATGAGAGTGAATTTTTACGATGCGCGCGCACACCGACAGAAAAAAGCGACAGTATGAAGTTAGCTGCAAAAAAGCGACAGTATGAAGTTAGCTGCTAAATTTTTACTGTTGTCATATTTTTACGTTAATAAAACCTCTTTTATTTAAATAAAATCTTATTGATTCATTTTAATATTTATCGTTGATCACTACTGCATTTTAGTTATAGTTTTTTTTCATACGCCAAAGAAGTATAACTTCTAACGCGTGTACATAAGTACACACACTCTTTATTTTTTTTATATCAGAAGTCTTACAAACAAGCAGACGGTCCACCTGATGGTAAGTGGCTACGTGTACCAGAGGGATTGGCAATGTGTTGCCGACCTTTGTAAACTGGCTCTCAATCGCATCACACTGCCGGAACACACCAGTAGGTGCATGGCGACAGATTTTCAACATGAGGGTGGTTGCCAGCCAGGCGGGTATTACAAAGTACCCTACCACCGTACTATGGTTTCCTCATGATATTTTCCTCCACCGAAAGCTCAAGCTAATTGTAGGATTCGAATCCACGACCATCGCCGCGGCATCCGACGTCACTACCACTGATAGCCTTAAAATCTTATCTCTCAGGTATAATTAGATACTTGCTCTGTAATTCGTTGCAAAAGTTCAATGGAGCAATCCACGGAATAGGTGGAGCAATCGTTACAATAAGTAGGTACCTATCTATTTTCTCTATCTACCATTGTTTTACCGACGTCACAGGTAAAAGTCTGAATGGTCGTTTTTTCTAAAAGCTCTTTCCGCCGAAAAGGCGCGCACGCGATCATTCGTCGGGCGCCATCTTTTGTTTATTTTTTTTTATTCTGCGGTTGCGTTCGGGATAGAAGATAGCCGCGAGCCAAAAACAGTCAGTCAAAAGTCACGCGTTCGGATCTCGGTTCAAAATGAAAAAAAAAATGTAGAAAAGGGTCCTGAATGATACAGTTTTTTCGGTAAATTAGAGATTTGAAACGAAGGTTTTTTAGAAAGAAATTGCGTGTTCAGTGTACGGTAATGATACGTCTGCGTGTGGTTTTTGACTTTACTCGGAACATGTGGTTTTTGGATTCAAACTATTGTTTGGGTAGGATTCTAGGTAGGTTGTGTAGGTAATCGAACAAATTTGTTCTTAGATAATTAATCGCCATAGTAGGTATGTACCTATGTGAGTATCAAGGAACTATAGGGGTACGGATCATAATGACGAAAAACCTAACTAATAAGTAACCTGTACCTACCAGTACGTAACTAATCTAGGTATATAGGTACTTAGTCGCAGTCAGGAAACTATATACCGTCTCAGAACAGCACAGACCAATTAGTATCCTTTGTTCATGTTTTTTTAAATTTATTTAAACTGCTCTATCATTGAGCGTTTTTATTTGAAGCCTGAAATCTAAATAAAATAAGCATTAGGTATTAATAGAACCTACCCATACAGAATAATGCCGCCAAAATACTATACCAGTGGCGTCATCTGTATCTCATTTAGCGCCAAAACACGCCGGAGGCGCCGAGGCGCGTGCTTTTTAAAACTAAAACTTTTTTATTTTCAATAAAATCACTTATAATTACAGTCATTAGACTGTTTTACGTATTCCAGAGGTAAGGTTTAATTGTAGACGGCAGCGGATCCCTTTTTATGGCGCAAACGACCGAAAAAGCTAAGAGCGCCGCTCTAAGAAAGAACGGTTTTTTTTTTTATTCGGATTAGGTCTTTTGTAGTGCAAAATTAGTGCGCCTTTAAATTTTGGTTACGAGTGGAATAATATTATTGTGGTAGTAATGGTAGTTTATGCTACTTATGTGGAAGTCATAAACCATAAACCATTTATTCTACACACATGTTTTATTACAAATACCTACATACAATAGTAGATTGTATCATAGGGGAGCAAAATAATATTTTTACGGCGAGGGCGCTTTTTTGAATCCAGAGCGAAGTGAGTGATTGTAGAGTAGGATCCTGAACGTAGCGAGGGATTCAAAGTACGTCACCCGAGCCAAAAATATATTTTGCGCCCGAGTGATACTAAGATGAACCCTAAGATGTTCCAAATTCAAGAAGTGCGCGGCAAAGATAATTGCGGTGCACTTATCACTATAAAGAGGGTTAAAAAGTCATTACTGCCCGCTAAAAGTTTCTTATAGAAAACAAAACACCACCTTTGGGTGCACTTAAAGGGGAACCAAGTCATCCTTTTCGAATAGATGGGATGAAAAATTGATTACTTACTTACTTACCTAGTTCTGTTGGTATGAAGGTAGAACAATATGGGAAAAAATATTCCTACTGGTATTTACTATTAGGTAGGTTAAGGTTATAGTTTCTTTCTGTGTCAATGATTCAATGAAATGAAGTTAGGTGTAAGAAAGGTAGTAGGGACGTGTAAAAAGTTGACAGCTAATTAAGGTTTGTAGGTAACTTGAGAATTATGAATGAACTAGCTGTCCCCCGCGGTTTCATCCGCGTTCCCGAGAATAAAAGTAGTTTCTGTACCAAATTTCACCGCGATCGGTTCAGCGGTTTAGACGAGAAACAAACAAACAAACTCACATTCGCATTTATAATAAACCTAGATGAAAGTCTTACAACTTTTAGTTAAGTTAGGTAGGTATCTAGTATAATTAGTAGGTATAACTTATCTTTGGTATAACAGAGAGCATGAGATCGAAGCAGGTAGGTTTTTATAGAACATTTATTTACACAGGACTGGATTCAATTTCTCATAGTAAACTTTAAGTATGTATTTAAAAAAAACAGCTGAATTCGCAATAATTTATAATAACCTAATTAAATTATCCTAACTTTACTTTCAAAACGGAGCGCTCCAACGCCTTTGCCGCGGGGCGTCACGGAAAAAAAAATAGAAAAAAAGTAAAAAGTCAAAGCGGAAAGCTTTGGCGCCACTGACACTTCGGTTTTGTGGATCGGACACGCCCACGGCGCCGAACTTGGGGAGTTACACATTTTACGCAGCGTTTTATAGATATTTAACTTATACATGTGTTACTACTTACTTATTGAATTTAGCTATATGAAAAGATTGGAAAAACGTTTTGTAAGTAGTACTTAAAAGATAATTAGGGCCTAAAAGATTCCATACCGACTATATACCTACCTATTATGTTTAAATCAACAAAGAATCTACAACCAGACCTTATAGGTAGGTCTCCTTTGAAAAGGAAGATGTTTTTTAAACAATAGGTAATCGATAACTAGGACCTAGGGTATGTTCCGATATACACTGGGAGCACTGTTCAGTGCTCTTAGTGGGGAGAAATTCGTTCCGTTATGGACTGACAGTATACTGCCGCAGTATCCTAGGGAAACATAATGACGTCAAAAACGCCATTTTTGTACTGTGAGCACGCACTGTCGTTTTTGAGGTAAGGTGCTCTCAGTGCTTTGGTCACGTGATCAACAGCATCCAGAATGACAGTAGGTAGGTACATGGATGACAGACAGTATACTGGACTGCGTTCCGTTTTAAGCAGTATACCCAGTATAGCTAACTATAAAGGAACGGCTTCTCAGTATACTAAATTGACGTCACACCTTACAGTGCTCACAGTGTACTATATCGGAATATACCCCTAGACTAGACTCGAGACCAAATAAATATTAAATAAGTAATAACTTAGTGCAGTAGTTTTCTCGCCTATAAAATGATAGGCAAGAGTCGTTGTCCACACAGCCTTTTCAATGGCGATAATGATTCTAAATATAAGGTCAGGTCAATATAATGTTGGGGCAAAGACTGCAACTTTATAAGGCGCAAGTCCGGTCCCATATAAAGTGCCGTACTTGGGTCTTTTGACTGGGTTCAGAGATGTTAGAATTGTCGACGATCCCGAGTTTAGAGCCCCTATCAATATTGCAAGAGTACATAACCACATACCTACTCGTACCATCAGGCAGAGCGTTGTTTACCACCTTAGTGATATAAAAAAAAAGCCGGCCAAATGCGAGTCAAACTCGCGCACCGAGAGTTCCGTACAATCTACCTTACCTTGTAGGTATGTAAATAGTTCGTTCATCACGGGAATCGTAACGAAAACATTGCCGTTGGTAAAGTGTTGTCCCCATATATCGACATAGGTCGCGGTCAGTTTACAAACTGCTAATATATTGAAATAAAACAAAAATGAACTACAAATTTACGGTTTTCGGATTTATTCCTTTACTTGTGATATAAGACATTGCTTCTTGCCAATTTTTCATGATTCTAGGTCACCAGTAAGTAGTCAAGTACCCTATAGGTTTTGATTCCCTTGCAAGTAGTTGCGAGTCTCAATACCTATATGCGGCATAAACGGCCGTATCTTTTGATTGCGTTGACTTAGAAGTTTGATGCTTTCACAGTTCCAAGAGATTCCAGACTTGAATATTTGATATTAATTTCAACTTGATACTTCCACGCGTTCCTGAGAAAAAGGACAGACAGACAGACAGACGGACAACGAAGTGATCCTATAAGGTTTCTTTTTTTCCTTTAGAGGTACGGAACCCTAAAAATAGCAATATTTTGATAGTTTAGTTTATTAGTTACGTGATTGGGACTAGTTATTAAAATTGACTGGGCTCGTTCCTGCATAAAATTGCAGCATTCGACTCGAAATTAATTTAATATAATACAAAAATGTCAGTATCCCAAAATGCTGCGCATAGGGCGCGCGTTCCGAGCTCTAGATACGTAATAACTAGTCCTATAGATAAAAATAAAAGTAAAACCACTTTTACTTACAAACGAAACGAAGAGCAAACGCTCACAAACAAATATTTCCTGCTTCTAATTGCAGCACTAATTAAGCCTTAGGAAAATTACGTTCACGCCACACAATGGACAATGGAAAATGAGAAAAAATATCACAAATAAGTTTTATTCAATCGTTTGAATGATTTAAAAAAGGAATTAGATGTCGATTGTCGATTGTGTTGACAATGAATTGATAAGATCGTTAGAAGAATATCCGCTATAACTTGAATAACATTAAAGGTGAAGAACGGTTGAAGGCATGACATGTGTTATGTAGGTACCTACCCCATCAAATCTAATGCACTCTTTTTTTTTGACTGGACAAGAAGTTGTTAGTCTCACGACCGCTCCACCCTTACGCGGACTAAGTAATGCACTCGGCTGGTACGATTATTTATACATACGTTAAGTAGGTAAGTCAACTTTTGATTGGAAATTCCAAGCAAAATCTCCAGCCCAAAAATACTTTTAATCCATCGCGCAAATCACGTTGCATAAAAAATAGGCTGAATACTCTCGCGGTCAATGACGGATCATACCGACCGAAAAGAAGAAAAAAATCTGGCGCGCTACGCGTTCCCGCGCACCAAACGTCACTCACAATGATGACGCAACTAAAATGGCGAATTAAAAAGTAATTAATCTCGACCTCTTCCGTTCCGAGCTTTTTGTTTTATTGCGTGTGAAAGAGAGTTAATATTTAATAAATCATTTTTAATATTGCAAGTCGTGTACAGTTTGCTTGTGATAAATGAGCAATTGTATTTGTAACACTGATGGGAGATATACTTTCTGTATGTTAGTTTCTACCTTAGGTTTGCTTTTTTAATATTTATGTTGCTCGGTAGGTAGGCAAAGGAAAAAAAATATTGGCATCTAAAAATTACAAGATATTGAAGCTGACTGGTAGAGATACTTACTCAACTTATTACTAACTTATTTTATTGCTGTTCTACGTCATTTCCTTCATTATTTTCATGCCAATCATTTGATTATTATAGTATTTTATCTTCTTAAGTGGGGTAGATAATTCTTGCATAAAACAATAATGTCGTAAACAAATCAGAAATTTCTAAAACAAACTGCCCTATAACAATTGAGCCTTTAATTAACTTTTTGCTGTTTCAGAATGACTTAGACATAGGTAATAGACAGGTAAATAATTAAAACTAACCCTATTACTTGTCCACCTATTCTAGCCTATATCTCTTTATAACTCCTCCATTTTGCTTTTAATTTCAAGACTTCACCATAACTACAAAAAGCTCCCAACATAACCTGTCATCACTCATTTACTATAATATCCATTAAGAAATCCTTTTCAATGCACCGAAAATAAAATAAATAAATAAAATAAACCGACAGGTAGCTAAGAAATGAAGATATGAACTAAATCACTAATTAATACTTTATACAATAGGAATCGGGTTGCAATAATGTTACATAGGATTAGTAACTTTATTATTTAAGTCTTTAGATTGAATTTCTATTGAGAAATGTCCATAAAATGATGTCAGTTGGGGTCGAATGTAAAATGCATTGTAAGCATGCGTTGTATTTACACTTGGTTGCAAATAAAAGGTATTTTTTAATATTTATATTTACCTTTTAATCTCGAAGGCCACAAGTCCCACGTTAAGTGATCTAATACACCCAAAGGAGAATCGTGCATACCAAAATAATACTTAATGGACTGATAGTTTAATAGTAAATCACAACAATTTAGAACTATGACAGTTAAGTTTACACCAAGAAAGTTTAAAAGGTACTTACCAACTTACGTGCAATTATGTATGGATAGGTATTACCCAGCAAATAAAATATGTACCTACCTCAGTTGAAATAGCTGCCTTTGTGACGGTGTGTGTGTGTGTTTTTTTAAATATATTTTTTTTGTTTCTTTCTTACCTTAACTATGCGGGGTCTTAGAACTACAGCTTCAAGTATTACTTAATCGACATGTCTATGAAATGTATTACATTTATTAGGTACTAACTGTGCACTACTGCGGTTTCAACCGCGTTCCCAAGAAAAAAAAGTAGCCTATGTCCTTATCCATACTATAAGCTAGCTACGTACTTTTCATCGTGATCGGTTCAGCTTTATAGACGTGAACAGACAGAGCTACTTTCGCAATATTAGTATGAATAGCAGTTTCTTATACAAAGATAATATCTGTATTAAAACTAAATCATCATTTTTATTTGTCCGCAATTGCACGGCGCCCGCGCATCAATACCGGCGCCTTTGCTTCTAAATATGCCAGTCATCGTCCGAATGTCGCTCAACACTCAGCAAGTTACTATGTTATTTATTAACTTTACTAACGTCTTCATAATTATGCTGGTTTCGTGAATTATTTCACTTAATATTATTCAAGATGCGCAGATTTATATGAGCCAGTGATCTTTATTTGAGGATGCAAAAGTTAAGAAATAAATGTTTTCCTTTACCGAAAGCTCAAGCTCATTGTAGGATTCGCACCCACGACATTCGCCGCGGCGTCCGACGTCACTACCACTGAGCTATCATCGCTTCAAATTACATTACGTACTTAAATCTTTTTTTGATTTTTTCTAGTTATTTTTTCTGTAAGGATTTTTATGTTTTCAAATTGTTAAAAGAAATGAATTTAGAATTTGATAGAAAAAATAGCCAACATAGTAAAGTTGCCCAAAAATATTAAAAAATGTAACCTTGCCGAGTTTCTTGCCTGTTATTTTCAGTTGAAAGCTGACTTTCGAACCTTCAGTACCTTCGGTGTTCATAGGCCTCCTATATAGGGCCTAAATTGAATAAATGATTTTGACCATATTACTTTTATTTATTTTTAATTTGTGCGTATTTTATTGTACAAATTCTGCCTATAATAATAATATTTTTCACGATTTCAGCATTTAAGTAACTGGGTACTAAATTCCCACTTTTGAAAACAGAATAAGATGTATTATTCTGTTTTCAAAAGTGGGAGTTCCAAATACAAACCGCTATCAACCTGTAACATCATTTCATTCGACGTTTTTATTATTTAAAAAATAATAAATCCTTATTCCAAACCAATTCTACTATAATATTATAAATGTGAAAGTTTGAATGTATGTTTGTGACTCAATCACGGATAAACAGCTCGATGGATTTCGATGAAACTTGGCAAATAGGTAGATCATACCTTGGAATAACAAATAGAGTACGTTTTATCCCGGGAAAACATAAGATCCTCCTGTAACATGGGTGACAACTACAATATATCTTGAAATTAGGTGAGAACTGTTCATGATAATTATTATGAAATTAGTGCTCTATATATATTTATTGTACCCAATGTTCCAGAACAATAAAATCATTTTCAAACAATAAAGTTAAATGTGTAAATATAAACAAAATGATACATTAATTCCACTAAATAATCGGTGGCGGCGGTGTTTCCTAGTAAAACCGCATTTATGACTCACCGGTCCGAGGTTCGATTCCCGGAAGAAACCGTTAATCTTTACACACCTTTAGACCTATAGTATTGTTATAAAATTGAAAATAAAGCAAATTAGTTTTGTTTTACTCGATACTCTTTTGAACCCGCGGCATCACCCACGTAGAATTCGGAAATGAAAAATGTAGCCTATTTGGTTGAGGCTAAAAATATTTGCTTATCGGCGATTTAACTTGCAAGTCTTTCAAGAGACAATTTCAGTTATTTTAATCAAATTACGAAACCAAATTGATTTTGCACTTTTGATCGAAACCATAATATTAATGTTTGTGATAAATTTATGTTTTTTTTTTCATTATAAAAAATAGGTAAAGGAAATATCTACCCTAAGTTCTTACTTAGTATCTACTTGCTAGTTACCACCTTAAAGAAACTCTGTTGCCATGTACCATGTTCCAGTAGCTGCACTTTGTTCCTCCATGCTTACCACATGGCCACATTGACGCTAAAAGTGGTCAAACATAGCATTGCTGCTAGAAAATACTCAAAATAACTCACACGACTTATCGGTGGGAATAAAACTAACCATCGTTTGTAGTTACCCAGTAGGTACGATTTAGAGAGTGAAAGCATATTGTTGTGACATTGCGTTAGAGCGAGGAAGATAGAGTGAGAGCGAGAGGTGTGGCCGTCCGCTGAAAGCTACGGCGCGCGGCGCCATGTTGTACAGATAGCAAAATAATCATCACGATTTATTCATAGTCTTTTTTATAGTAAAATATAGGTTAGGTACATTGCTTTTAGGTTTTGTAAGTGGACTACTTTCGGGCTACACTTATCTTATGTAATCCTGGCCGTCCCACGTGGTTTCAACTGCGTTTCCGAGAAAAAGAAGTAGCCTATACCTCCCCATACCATAGGCTATCTGCGTACTTAATTTATCGCGATCGGTAATTGATGGTTTAGTCGTGAAAAGTTAACAAACAGAGTTACTTTCGCATTTATAATATTAAGTACGTATGGATATTGGACTTGCTTAACTATCCAGTCTGAGTTTAGTTAGTCCCAACCTAGTTTTTCTTCAGTAATCGACCGATTGAAATAATTTCCCTTAGAATCATTTCAAATAAAGTATAATCAATAAATCAGCGAAGTTAAATTACATTTAAGTACTGTGTTACCAGTTTATAATGAAAAACAAATAGTGTTGTGAAAAAATTATTCATATCAATCACTCACTGATTACGTCGTGAATCAAAATACTAAGACATTTCCCAATTACTTTATAAACTTATTGCGAATCAATGATTTATTATCCGTTAATTGGTAAATTGAATTTATATTTATAATTGATTATTAAAGTTAGTTCACACTAACTCTGTGCGAGTGAGCTGAACACACACTGAACTGTATCACTATTACAATAAATATGGCAACATTATTTTACAAAGTAACATTACACCTGTCATTTTACTCCGCTGATTTAATGATTACACCTTAGTTTCATATTTAAGAAATAAACATGTAGTATCATAGCAGTTTTTCACATGGGCGTCTGCGACCTGTGCGAAAAATAAAAATAAAAATGATAGGAATCTCTTTAACCACAATCTCATTATGGTAAGTGATGATGTGGCCGAAGGTGGTACACAGAGCTTTGATGCAACTGGCTCTCAAGTGCATCTGCCGGAACACACTAGTATGTACTTGGCGACAGATTTCCAACTAGAGAGTGGTAGCCAGCCAGACGGGTACCTACTACAGAATACCCCCTACCACCATTTGGTTTTATCCTTTGTCAGCTGTTTTTTGATATTTTCGTCTGAATTTATGTGTAGTACAATAAATGTTTTATTATTATTATTTTTCTCTTCGTTTAATATGTTTTTTTTATAGGAATTAATTCATATTTTCTAGATAAGACATCGAATAGGTAGCCATGTTGTTATGTGTGTTCTATCGGTACGTAGACGGAGACGCAGAGCTTCAATCACGTCTACGCGACTGCGAGAGGAAACGCGATTGTTTTTACGTCTCTGACAATGGTCCATGCACACGGGTGGAGATTTAACACTTAAGTTTCTTTAGTTGAAGACATGAAAAAAAACACTGATTTTATAAACTTTCATAAGAAAAATGTAACAATGTGTTAGTATAGAGCGGCCATTTGCATAATAAATACACCTACGTTATTAAATTTGATTTTGGGGGGCTATACACATACACTATACACATATATAGCCCTTGATAATAAGGAGGTATTAGGCCCATAGTCGACTCCACTAATAAAGGGCAACTTTTTAAAGGAAACTAAGAAATCGTATGCTCATTTTTCGACCAGTGTGACCCGACCGCGCATGCGTGCTACGCTACGCGCCCTGTCATTACCGACCGGCGCAGACGCAAATTATATTATCCCTCCTGTATATACCCACACATTATATACAATTATACAGTATATATACATACCTTATGTATTTTACCAAAGACACGCGATCCGTTCGCTCCGGGTATATTTTTTTTAAAAGTTGGAATGTATTTCAAAATGTTAGGTTAGGTTACGATAAGTTTTTGGTTGTCAATTATAGCTATTATATCCTACGGAGAATAGGAAATTCCAAGTATTTTACATAGATAATTATATTATATATGCATAGTATTTCGTAATTCTAATGCTTTGTGCAAAAAGTTGTAATATCTAGTTTGTAAGGAGAAAGAAAATAAAGTTATTATTATTATTATAGTTAAAAATGCATTGGAATGTAATGTCCGTAAACAAGCATACGGCCCGCCTGATGGTAAGCGGTTACCGTAGCCTATGAACGCTTGCAACACCAGACGTATCACTCGCGCGTTGCCGACCCTTCCACCCTCCGATGAGCTCTGGCGACCTTACTCACGCGCAGGAACACAATTATAAGTTATTTGGATGCGGTATTCTGTAAGGTGGCGGTACTTCCCCAGTCGAGCTGCTCTTTGAGCGACATATATATATGATCTACCTCTCTTAAAACTAACTGTTTGTTGTTGAAATCCATGGAGGCCGATGCCATCACCCTAGCTCAGATCGCGGCTGACGAAGCCCATAAACAAGCACAAACACACAATGGCCATCCCAGATTTCGTTCTCGCCGGCGAGGACCGTCGCGACGTCCCACTCAGTCTCGTCCCGTTTGAGCGGCCCGAGCTGCACATTAGCAATCCGACCGTTCCCCAAATAATTTAATTATTTGAATGCTACGTATTCCCCTTGCAACGTCCTGAGCCGAGGTTCAAGCCCCGCAGGGGGCACCCTCAGGCTCCCGTTGCCCTAAATATATTTTTAGTTTGTAAGCACGATTGAGAGCCCTCAGCGCTCGCCGTTTGTCCGTGTAAGAGTGGTCGATGGTCCCCTGGACCCACCAACTTCGTGTCTCGTCAAAAAATAAAATAAACCATGGAGGTCCTCTGTGAGATACTTACATTTTTTTACGTCAAAAGATCGTTTTGCTGGCACACGTCCACGTACTAAGTATTATAGCCTATCATATGGACAATTGCAATATAAAAATGTGTTGCGGACCTTGAAGAGATCACCACTATTTTTGAAGAACCCAAAGTTGTAGTTGGGGAACACATTCCACACCCATTTAGGTACTAAAACTTTGTATGGGAATAATTAGTTCCATGAGTATTTCGCAATAGTTGTTGTGTAAAAATAACCCTGTATGTAAATTTCTATTTCTGAAGTAGTTAAGGAGAAAATCGTGTATAGACCGTTTATTTTATAATGTACAAGTCTTCCGTCCTAAGTTCACTGCTGTGAAGTTATCTACAAATGGTTATGCAAAGATTAACTCCTTATTTCTTGGGTAAAATAAGTACCTAAGCTAGTTAAACTAATGTGGTGCCTCTTTTAGAATAGGTATTTAACAATAGTCAATTATGCACCAAGGAGATAAAGCAGTGTCTTACGTTACGGGCAGCATAACAGCAGCGTAACGAGAGACTAGTGTCTAGAACTAACTCCCAAGTGAAGCGAGGTAGCTTAAACTTTATGTAGAGTCCTGGCTGAAGTAAGTGGTTCAAGCCGCCCAAGACGAAGAGAGGCTTTATCCTCGTGCCTACTCTACTTTTCATACCTACTGCGAGACAATCAAAACCCAGGGCTACATAAGATACCACACAAATGTTAATTTTGTAATGGAGATTCATGAATTGAAAAAAAAAACCAATAGGTAAAAGCCTAGGAGTTTTTAAATGTTGCAAATTCTAATTACATTTTACCCTTGGGGCTTTCATACAACATTATATCCTTTGGGATGTAACGACTTGCTTTACGTTGAGGTTGCGTTATACATATATAATTGGACATTGTCGAGCTGGTGATATGAAAATACATTTAAAACTGCGGAGCCATCCTACTACACAGTACACCTCCAAGCAAAGATCTATGGAGTCAATTAATTATAAATACTGATTTGAGGATTTCTTTGTTTGAATGAACCTGATTTTTGATCGTGACGTGAGGTGATAAAATATGGTCAATATTAAATTAAAAATATGTACACAAATCATAACCAAAATTTAACAATATGCTGTCACTATTTGCCAATTTTTTTTCACCTTTTGTGTATACTTTCGCCGGTGAAATGTTACACAAAAGGAGGCCGCTGCACTGCGCAGGCGCACCGACAAAGGGTATTCTATGATTGATGTGCAAAATCCACTAAATGCGGACAAAATACCGTATTTCAAATAGCTTTTTTTCCCTTTGAAATGACATTTTAGCGGCTTTGGATGTTTCGAATTTGTTTGCAATGATAATGAAAATTTTGTACTTAGTAAAAAAGTGTGTATCTAGTATTTATCGAAATCCTACTATTATTATAAATGTGAAAGCTTATGTTTGCATGTTTGTAATCCTAATCCTAACTTAATATTATAAAATGCGAAAGTGAGTTTGTTTGTTTGTTACCTTTTCACGCTTAAGCCGCTGAACCGATGGCGATGAAATTTGGTATGCTATCTGCATACCAAATTGGCCTATGGTATGGAGAAGAACATAGCTAATTTTTATCCCGGGAAAACATAAGATTCCAAGGGAACGCGGGTGAAACCGCGGGGCAGAAGCTAGTATCTACGTATATCTTAGAAAAAGTAAACATCTTTAACTTAGTTACCTATAGACCTTCTAGTTTCTGAACCATTCACTTCAATGCTCCAATCTTTGAAACCGTGTACTATGTCAATCAAGTTCTGCATCAATTTTTAATGTACCTTAGAAAAATCTTTTAAAATACAATAAATAATTACATAATATTTAATACTTTTATTTTGATTCATCATCACTGCTATTTTTTTTTAATTTAACCATAGACAAGAATAAACATAGACAACACTATTTCAAGGTTCAAAAATCATTATATTAGAAAGAATTCTACAATTCAGTGGGTTCAAATCTTACAATGCGTTGGTAGGGTACTTTGTAGTACCTGTCTGGCTGGCTACCACCCTCAAGATGAGAATCTGTCACCAAGTAACTACCGGTGTATTCCGGCAGCTGCACTTGAGAGCCAGTTCCTTCTAGACTTAGTGTGCTTACCACCTTCGGTCACATCACTTACCATAGTGAGATTGTTGTCAAACACAAGTCTATATAAAAAAAAATTAAACTGCAGAAAGAACCGAGCAGTACAAAATTCTCATACCTAACGAATGCCCCTATTTTTTCCCCACAAATCCCTACAATTCAAGTGTAAAATTTTGTAATACGTAATCACATTGACCACGTCTCGCTGACTCCTTTGTGTTATTATTAGGGTTGACTGCCTTTCTTTATAAAGGTAATGTTAGAAAACATACTACATTATAACAATGGTTGGGTTTGGATTTTGGATATTACCGCTACTGTATGTTGTGATATAAATATTCTGGGGTTTGGAAAGTTTGTTAGGCATGCCTATGGCTGGAGATTGTCAGCATGGGGATTTGTAGAATTCAGCTGCCGGAATAGACCAGGCTCTATAAATGCATTATTGCTAATGCAATTAATTTTTCGAATTCTCGGCAGATCCTACTTATTTCAATATGTTTTATGTAAAATAGTAACTACAAATACTCACATATATACAATTTAATTCATCAAAAGATTTGGTATTGATGAATCTGCCGTAAATTCGGAAAAATGAATTGCATTAGCAATATTGCTCGAGCTTCCTTTTTAGCCCCCCAGATGGTGCTGTGTTAAGGTCTAAAATTGATTACTAATTTAGTGCACCTTAATAATTATAATATAGTATTCAAGATGTTGTTTTTAGTTAAAATATTTTGCCAAAATAAAGTAGTAGCGAGTCTTAAGTGTCATAAAAGTGCAAGATCACCCTCCGCTAATGCATTTTAGTAAAAAAAACTTTTATTTTGTGTCATGTCATCACTCTAACAAATGGATTCGGAAGCCGTGTTATTTTTGATGTCTGACTTAAAATTCTGTCAAAATATATACTCGTAGCTGTGTATTTGATTTATTACATTTTTAGTAAAATAAGGAATTGTTTAGATCTTTTGGGAGACGTAGAAATGTTAAATAGATACAATGCTAAGCTGAAATTTAAATTAGCGAACTGTCCTGCGCCGTTTGTTTTCAGAGGCTCCCAGTTACGCTAATTGGGTCATCGATTGAATTCCTATTATCATTTTGAAGTCAATGATCACTTAATTTCCAAAGTGTCTAAAGATTTTATTCAATGAGAAATGTATTTTTTAATAGCATTTCCTATTTGACTAAGTGTTGAAAATATTTTAGGTTTATCAGGACATTTTAGGATTCTTACATTACCTAGTGTTGTACTTCGGTATTAGATCTTGACTAAAATTTATAAGTATGTTTCGCTTAAGATAAATTCTATTTAAATAAGTAATCAAGCAAAATATATCTAGGTTCTTCGAATATTGTTAGTCTGACCGCGTTTTCCATTTTCGTATTTTGTTCTTCTTGCTGTTTGTAAACTAGTAGCTTTGAAAAATACATCTCCAATTTATGTACGACAGTCAAATAAACAATAAAATGTGAAAACGCAATTTGGTTCGGCACATTTCTTCTCATAACACACCATCTACTAAAAACCTATTGGTTAAAGTAATTTCATCTTTACATATAATGAAATAAAGACTACGAATAGATTTTGGTGGTAACAGCAATAATTTTGTTGGGCTATAAAAAGTTCCAAGTTCGAACTAACAAGGTGGGTTTTAATTATTTAAAAGTCTGTGTTAATTTTGTTTTTTTTTTCGGCTGAATAGCGCGGCGTCTTTGCCTTTGGCCGGCCTTATATTATTTTTTATTCCGTTTGTGTAATTTGTAAAATGGCATGTTAGCGCCGCTGTAGTGTCCGGCGATCTCTTTTAAATTATTAATTTGATGTGTTTCCGGTCGCGTTCTCATTTTTTCGACTGGCCACCTCAAAGATATACTAATTATTCATAAACCTATTACTGGCGACAAATAATTGCAACGTTTCATAAAAAGTAGTAAATAGGTACCTACTTAAATAATACGTATGTCAATTTTAAAAGAAATAGCGATTAATAAAACAGTATTTTCATAAATTAAATAAGAATAGTTTATTTTAATTTTAATTTTAATTAGGTATCTAAAAATAAAATTAATAACCAAGAATATGCAATATAATTTTTAAAACGTGAACCAAAAGGTACCTACTACTTTTAGTAATTTTGTAAATTTTTTACAGGCTAATTGGTAATTCCCCACTCTTTATACTTTGTAAAAGCTTCTGTAATACACTCTGATTCCTTTTTTAATACAAGCTTTTATAACTATGTTTGTTCGGGTTGTTATATTAAAAATTATTCTTCTACTACCACTGGAACTAGATCATCTGTCAATAAATTACTTATATTTATTTAATGAGCAGTATTTTCCCCTGCGTTTGCATGTTTTACAAATCATAAACAAATGGGTACAAAACTGCAATGATTGTAACTATGTTAAATTGATCTCATGCATGCTAGTCGAGGAAATTATGGGAAATAAGTGAGCATACCTACATGAATGATGTTGAGTTAGAAAAATAATGATGTTATTTTTTTTATACAATGACTTTGCCCAAGGCTTTACCTCATCGAGGCTAAGTACTTATTTTTTTTCCAGTAATTTAAAGGGTTACATAATCCGGCATTAACTAGTAGGAATAAGATGAGGATTCAAATTGAAACAAAATTAAAAAATAAATAATTTATTGATTTTAATTAAATTAAACATTTGTTTTATTAGATTTATACATCTAGTTAACTTACGACTAATAAATTTACATCTGAGACAGCTTGAACAGTTTTGGAAATACACAATTTATGATTTTATATTTAAATTTCAGTTTCTCTTTTGATAAAATAACCACTACCAATATTTAACTTACACACAATAATCGCTTTTTAAATGTAGGTTTTTTTCTCTGTAATCATAGATTTTGGCATTCTTAAAAAGCATTTACTTATGTGAGAATTTACTGTATCAAAGGGTAGATACAAATTACTTCTAATCAAATATTGTTAAACACATTGAATACCCCAGACACAACATGCCACATAAAAGTAATAAAACTATCAATAACACTAAATACATTACGAACCCCTTTAAAACGAGTCGAGCACACGACTTCACCTGTGTTGCAAGACCGAAAAAAAATCGCAAAGAGCCTATTAGACCCCCCATAACAATAGATGAATAGGACCCCATTATTAAGAAAAAAAATGGCAAAGGCCCGACTCACTCCGATTGTCATTTTGGCTATAAAAAATGATGTACAATGCTAAATATATGGGTAAAAGGACCGCACTTGAGATTTTAAAATTGGAATATGACTTCGGTAAGCGTCGGTGATTGTTCGTATATCTTCGTTGGCGCATGGCGCTACGGATTATTTGGATAGAGAATGTAGTAACCCGTTATCTTCATAGAATGTAAAATATCCAATTCAATTCAAAAATGGAATCAAATTCTTGCTCATCAAGTGCGTTAAAAAAAAAAGCAAGTAATTACACTTTAAAGTTTGCATTGTCATTTTTTTTCCAAACATTTATTTTTGGTTTGATGTTTGATGGAAACTATTTTTTCTACCTACGAATCGATTAGTTACCTATAAAAGGTAATGCATTATATGTGTAACGATCTCTTTTAACAATTTATCACCAAACATCGAATTTTGCTACCTGTAGCATTGCCAAACTAATTCCTCCTTAAATTTTATATGTTCCGCTTCAAACAGTAGTTTAATAGACTTTGGTTATATTTTACGAGATTTTTTTGTACATTATTTATTGTTTTGTGACATTTATCGTTTGTTACCTCATTTTGAATAGTACCTTTATCTTTATGAGGCGTGAAGAATGTCAGTTTGCAGGATTTGTTTATGACTTTTCTAAATAGGCCTTTTTGGAACCTTTAAAGAATGATTTAATTATTTATTTTGTTACTTTATTTATTTGATTTTTAGATTCATTTTGAATTAAAGCATTTATTTTTAAATTAAGAAATCAACAGAATTAAGTAAAGAGAAGTAATGAAAAATAACTTATGACTGCATTCGTCAGTATAGGTACCTACCCCTACTCACTAGTTATCTACCTGCTCAGAAGGTGTCGTCTTAGTTATCTGAAATATAGATATCTTCTTCTGTGATAATTCCCAGCAATAGCCTTTTACGGTACAGCAACATAATCTATATCATACGCCTTGAGATTCTGCGATTCCGAAACTGATCGGAGGTCGAAGATCTAATTTTCTTGGGAATAAAGAGAATCAAGAGCCTCTTCTATAAACAGCAGCCATAATTTAATTGCGTAAAGAGATCGTAGTGTCTACGGCCTAAATAATGATCTCTGTATAAAAAAATGGTTCAAAATGGATACTGTCTGTTGTGATTTAGAAAAAAAGCCGTGATTAAATAAAATAAAACAAAATAGCTTTTTTCTTTTACAAACCGAATAAACCACGGTTCCAAGTAAAATAAATAAACAATAAAGAAATAAAAATGCTTACTCCACAGTGTGCCTATTAGCGTTTCTAGGAACAATTCGAATTTTGAATTTGAATTTCGAAAAGGGAAGCCGGCTCGCGCAACGCCTTTTATAGAGCAATAAAGTTCCAAGCTGGTGGTTAGCGATTGTTGTAAAAATCAACGCTTTATACTTGAAAAAAAGATTCAGTTGGTAATCAATGTTTGAATAATGTTCTAGAAGCTATTCTTATTTTTTTTTCTAAATAGTGAGAAGGTAAGTGTCAAAACACATTGAGAGATACTAGGCGACATGGCGACAGATTTTCAACAAGAAGTTGATGCCAGTAACTACCTAGGGGATTAGGGTACATAGCGAGTACGACAATCTCTACCGTGCTATGGTTTGTTTATTCAGTGTTTTTTTTTTAAATTATGTTCGAAAACAGGCCATATCTTTACTTCTCACAACAACAAAATAATGAAAAAGAGTAAATTATTAAGTAAGTATAACAGAAATCTCTGTAGGTAGTCATAAAAATTAGATAATAAGAGATAGAATTATTTAAAAAAAAATGAGTTTTGACATTAGAGCCAAAATACCGACGTCTTTTTTACAGTCCTTTTGACAAAAGAAATGTAAATTACAAACATTACACAAATTGATGCTAAGTGTCCGTTCGTACATCGAACTCCATACCTTGCATGGAAAGGCATAATTGGCTATCAATACCGTTTAGTGTCAACATTTCTATTATGGTGTTATAAATGTCTTATTTAGTTGATGTTGGCTTTGCACCGATAAAATTAATGGTCACCATGTTTTTGATTGTGTTTAATCGTCTTGACACTTGCTCTGTCATCAATGGAATGTAGAAGTGTAAGTTTATGGTTAGAAATGTACGTTTGTAATATTTTTACACGTGTACCAAGGTATTTACTTTTTTATACAGGCTGGTTTAGTTTTATCAAATAACCTAAAAGGTTATTATTTAATTTGACTTATTGTTAGTACACTGGTTATTTATACATACCTATTGTATTTTATTTAATACTTAGTTTAAATCTATGTTAATTTAAGTATGAAATTCGATTATTTTTAGTACCTACCTAACATTACCTTGACACTTTGTATGAAAATTGTTATTTGCGTGGGTAGGTAATGTGATACGGTAGCCACTAATATGATCATCTACTTTTGGGGCTGAAACAAAGGGACGTGTAAATATCAAATGTTATTAGCATAATAAATTACCATATTTTTTTTATCAATATTTTCTATAACCTACCTACTTATAATAAATGTAAAGATGTTAATATTATTCTGAAAACTTAATAGAGTGAAGTCGTAGTCAAATGGTTTGTTTTTAAAATATTAGTTTTGGCTATTGGAAACACGAAAACTGCTCTTAAATGATACTTATTTATCTACCAATAATCACATATATTTTTTGAAATAAAAGAGGAAAATAAAAATAAATAGAGTTACCTAAATAAAAACATTAATAATATATCATCTTTTTCGCGAAATATCCAAACGCCTGGTCGAAGCAACTTGTGATCAGAATGCTGGCTTATATCTTGGTCAGAGAATCAGCATTGCCATCCAACGTGCAGCCAGCATTCTGGGTACGCTGCCTTCTGATAACGACTTTTTTAATTTAGACTATTTTATTTAAGCTTCTTACTTTTAGTCATAAGTTGGTCTTGAATTGTATATTATATTTTTGTTGTGTTGAAAAATAAAAAAAACTATCTTCATATTTATTAATTATGTTATCTTGTAAAAGTATCTCAAACATAGTAGGTATTTAAATTATATTTTCCTATTTTCTTTATTGATAGATAACAATAGGATAGGTATCTACATAATTGAACTTGACTTGACTTTATGACTTAGGTAGCATTCGTATTCATGTAATATTTATCGCATTACATAACACATACCGTACTTACCTATCTATAGTTAAAAGTGGGTTACCTATATTCTATTAATTAATCCTATAGATAGGATATTAATTCTTATTGAATATTCATGACTTAAGATAAGACTACTCTCTGACCTAAGTAAATACCTACATTTTTATTAGGTAGTACCAAAAGTTAAGCCTAATTTGTTTAAGGTTTGATTTGCGAAATGTAACCTAGAATAGTATTTGCGCTTTTACAATAACTTATGTGGGGACAAATATACCTACCTATAAGTAGATACCTATAAAAAAATCTTATAGTTCATTAATCACTTGGCAAAAGTCATAGGTATAGTTACCAAAAACACAATGACAAATAACCAGTCAAGTAAAGGTCAACGACCACAACCCTTCTTGACAACTTGACACAACACAAAAATCAGACACATTCACGAAAAAAATTACAGAAAAAACCGCACTGGGATGTCTTCGGTGTAACAGATGAAAAAAAAACTCAAAAATCCCTACGGCTTGAGTCTAGATTGATAGCCATCGTACCTCTGCACGTATAAACCGAGCTGGCTGGGCGTGGCGATTGTAAACAGGTTACCAAAGAACACCGGCACCGCCAAAAAATATCCATAAAAAACATATAATGGTAACCCAGGCGCCGACGATCGATTCTACAGTACCAACCCGCTCGCTGCTCACGTACAAACGAAAAAAATCGCACGACTGCAACCAACCAATCACAAAAAAGTCCCGCCTCTACTATATTCCACCTCTAAATTAGCCACGCCTCTTCTGCGACACTAGCGCCAACGTTTCCATACATGTGGCGTAATATGGTACTAATTAGACAGAGAGAGCGACACGCTGGGCCGTTCGTTTCTCGGACAATTTCATCCAACCGATCATTAAGTGTTTAAATTCAACGGGAGTTGGTTGTGTCGGATTTCTTCGGAGGGGAACGCTATTAAAATATCCACAAACATTATCTTTAATTGGACAGAATTTTGTGCTTGTGTGAGTTCGGTGCGCTTTTTTTTCATCCGCCAGTGACGACTCTGTTTTTTCCGAATCTTGATGACTGTTATCACTCGTGTTTAGTGTGCGGTGATCGTCTGTGAATTTTGATTGCTGTCATAACTCTCGAATATGACTGTCCATTAAAACTGAAAGAGATGTGATAAAAATGACATCGGTGACGTAACGTGAATATTCAAAATACGCGGCGTGAATTTAAAAAATAGATTTAAAAAAATTGGAAAATGACGCCACGTGCTCTATAATTGCGGAATCGTAATGCATGGATTGTTAATTGATAGGCAATTATCTTTCTGTCCTGTTCTTTCTAATTGCTCGTAATAATAATTTTGATTGCTCCGCCTCAGTACGCAGTGTTGACTACTTAATTTGCTATCCAATCTCTATTGAGAAAACAAAAGCGTTCCCTAAATCGAAATTCAAAACTCGACCAATCATAGTTATTAAAAATACCTGATCTACCACAACTGTGTTCAGAAACAAAACTAAAAGTGCGTTCCGAAATAAAATACGAAACTTAAAAAGTTTAGTGACAATTTGTTTGTGGTGAAAATAAAGAAAAAAATATTGTGATACAGTGATGCTGTGTTTGTCTGCCTGATTTCTACAGAAACCGTAAGTCATTTTTATTTGTTATTAAAATTATGTTTAAATAAATCAAAATAAGAATTTTGAGTCAGATCCGAGGCGACAAAACATAGATAACAGATACCTACCTACCTTATGGTCAACTTTATTATTAAAATGCTAAGCCCAAGAAATAATTCTTTTTCACTTGTTCTTAAGATTCCAGTAGAGCAATAATGTAGGCCTAATAAGACGCTTATAAGAATGCTGTCTTTTGCACCGTAACTACATTTAACTAAGTATCAATTTTAGATTAAATAGAGAATAGCCCACCACATTTTCCCGTCGTTAAATGATAAAGGACTAAATATAGGTCAAGTCTTTGATGCAATAAAAACCAGAATGAGAGAGAACCTTTTATTTTGGGTTATTGAGATACGTATATAAACAACCTGTATAAGCTAACCAAATCAATGATGCCACATTTTTAGTTTTAATTTTGATATGATGCAATTTGGACTATGTGCTTTATCCCATTATTCTACCTAAGATCACACTGTTCTTTTGTTAAATTATTCAACGCCAATATTATAGACTTGTACTTTTTGGTTTAATTAAAAATTATTAAAAAAATCTTTTTATTATTAAGTGAGGCAACCCAACAAAAAAAAAACACTGTTGGAGAATCAGAGACACAAATTGACTCAATAGATACTTAGGTTACTTATTTTTTTAACTTTCACATCCCCTTTCTACTCTCATTTTCAATCGATTTATCATTGTCAGCCCGCACCCACCCACTGGTGAATACAAACCTCCTCCCACTTGCACCAAGTTAAAAGTGATAAAGGAGTTCCTAATCCAATTATTTTGTTTGCAAGAAGTTTCGTGTGTCGGTTGATTTTTTAAAAGAAACATTTGTTCCATACTCTGCAATTTCATATTTGAATTTGGAATTAAGAACTGATATTTTCTGTATCCTTCTTCTATAAGGTTATCCTTGTTTACACAACCCAACCTTATGCATAATATATGAAAATATTTATAACTTAGTTCAAATTACATATGGTTGCCGAAAAGCTATTAGAAATTCATATAATTTGAGGTAGAGACATTTTCTTTTAGTTCCTCGCTAACCTAATTACTTTTTAATACTACTTTTTTTTGGTATTCGCTTTTTTTAAGTCCAATATTATACTAATAGTTTAGAGTAGGTATCATTCTTGTATGAATTTGTATATAAAAAGAAAACTATTTATATAAAATCAAGTTTACCATAATTAAATACAGGTTAATAAACACGATAACAATATCCCGATAAAAATTACAAGATTAACTAACCATTACAAATCATAATTACAAACAAGGTTATCAATATAATATGTCAGTTGGATTACTAATGGTGTGGCAGTCACACGAGTCTTGTATATTGCTCTGACGCATTTAATTTATTAATTTTCCTCTTATGTAATAATTTACGCATTAAACTAATAGTGACATGTTCAAAGCATTCAATAATGTCATCAGGTGATCATTATAAAAAAAGTCTTATAATTAAATATATAGTAGCCAATTTAATTAATTTTTTTACTAGCTTTTCCGCGCAATTTCACCCGCGTTCCCGGGATAAAATATAGCCCATGTTACTCACGGATAATGTAGCTTACTAATGGTGAAAGATTTTTTGAAATCGGTCCAGTAGTTTTTAAGTTTATTCGTTAGGTACATAAAAAAATACAATTCTTTCCACTTTATAATCTTCTTCTAATATATAAAATTCTCGTGTCACAATGTTAGTTACCATACTCCTCCGAAACGGCTCGACGGATTTTTATGAAATTTTGTGTGCATATCGGGTAGGTCTAGAATTGGTCAAAATCTATTTTTTAAACCGCTACGCGAGTGATACTGCGGGGGAAAGCTAGTATTAGTATAGATTACTAAGATAAAAGTCTAGTTCAAGAGAGTACCTAGGCAAACTTTTGTAAATAACTGCACTGCACTGCACTGCCCTGGTCATTCTTAAGTAATAATTACATTTGACTCATATCCCTTGAGTTATTTATCTAGAAGATTTATGATGTAAAGATATATTATTGTAGGTATATAGTTTAAGTATTCTAGAGTTTTTTGACGACGCTAGGTCTTTTTTTGGGACATCAATCGTCATGAAATTTGTATCAGATTATCACTGCTATTAGATTCAGAGGCACTATTAATATATCTATGGTTGTGGACTGAAGTCTTGCTACTATATTTTTTGGCAATCTATGCATATAAAAAGACTTCCCTGATTGACTGACTAAGACTACTGATCTATTAACGCACAGCCTAAGCCGCTGGGGCTAGGAACTTGAACTTGAAATTTTTCATAACGTAGACATTTACTAAGGAAGAGCTTTTCAAAATTCAACCCTTATGGGAGTAAAATAGGGGATCGCGGAGAAACCGTAGGATGGAAAGCTAGTCCAAAAATATGTATCTCTTAGCCCCTAGCGTCACTTATCAAAATGCAATAGTATCACCCATATAGAGTTCGTGCCACCAAAGATGTCCCGAAGACCTCTATTTCAGAATAAATAAGATAGAATTTATTTAATTCCATGGGACTTTGGTAGCGTGAACTCTAAACATTAAATGATTCTAAGACCACAGATAAAATTAACCGGGCAGAAGTCTCAAGTAGCTTTCGATACATCTTTTTCCTGCTGCACTTGAGCATCTTATTAGGCTGTATGTGCTTACTACCTTCGATCATAATATACTATGATGATATTGAAGTCAAACGAAATTCAATTCACCGTAAAAAAATCTCGATCAACAGTCACGTGAAAAACTATTTACCTATTACAACTTCACGAAAATCTATTTCCATCGATAACTCTAAAACCACACGTTTAACCGATTTGTACAAACGTAAACTGATTTCATTATAGCAATTATACTGAAAACACCGGTTAATAGAACAAAAGAGCATAAAGGCGGTACACAAATCGATAATAGTTAAATATTTACAGTGGTGTAACCCTTCCAGTTGTGGCTGCCTTAAATAATAATGTCTACTAAATGGTTAATTTTCCTTGCGGCCGTGAAATTTTAGGTTATATTTTTTTTATTTGTTTTCAATTGACAGTTGAACTGGCTGGCAGAGTATTTAGCAAGCACTCTTATGTCTATTTAAAATAAGTTATTAAAGTGGTGAAGTTTATTACTCATAATAATAAGTAACTAGTGTTTGTTCGCTGCCCCGCCTGCTGTTTCATGTAATATAGATACTGGTCCACTCTCTTTAGACCAGTGGTTCCTAACCTTTTGGTGATAAGGGACCATTTGACAAAATGTCAGTCTTGCCATAGATCACCAACTATTCGGAAGTAATATACAGTAAATGTAAATGAATAAAGTCTTGTTCTATCTACAATTGTTCAAAGCCAACGTTTTTTTATGAATTTTATTTACGATTTAATATTTTTAGGATGGCTTCGCGGACCTCTTCGGTTGCTTCGAGGGACCACATATAACCTAAAACTTTCCTCTAGGAGTCGTTTTAAGTCCGCATCAAAACGCCAGACATAACAGAAAGACAGGATAAATGCATCGTGTAGTAAAATTACTAAATAAAAAGTGTGTGTGTGTGCAAGTCACACATGGTAGAAGTGAAACTACTGAAAAACTAATGTCAGTCATTAATTCAAAATTAAGAAGATAAATAAGATAAATGGCTAGGCTGTATGAGCTAGAACCCTTTGCCTTCCAAAATACGGGAAAACATAATAAAAGCAACATGGCGCGTAACCGAAAAACGTGACGATTTGCTACAAAAATTTCTCCCATACGTCGATAAAGAAGTTTCACTTCAATAAAATATATTTCTTAGTTAATAGTTATGGAAATGCTAATTGAAATTGTCCCTACGGAAAAATATGCGCCGGGAAGTATTTACGCTTCGTATAAATATGAATATCGAGAATAGAGACAGTTTCTTGTGAATTACGTGATTATCATTACAAATGTATTGCTCTGAGATAATTACTTTTTTTTACCAACCTACTTAAAATTTATTATTTGGGTAATAGAATTTTTTTGACACCGACTTGGAAAATTTACTTATTACTCCTCAGCCGATGACTTGATGACGAAGGTCGTAAGTAGGTGTCCGTATTGCTTTAGCATTCATTAAAGAAAACCAAAGTAATGTGGTTTTGTGGCCAAACACTTGTCGGAATGTTCCAGCAGTTGCTCATGAGAGATTTTTTTACTATGTGCTTACCTATTATAAGTGAATATGTAGCCGAAGGTGGTAAGCACACAAAGCCAAAAAGGAAATAGGTCTCAAGTGCATCTTACTAGTACCTAGTATCTTACGATTATTTCATTATATCCAGTAGGTTAAAATTATTGGAACATATTGTTATTTTTGTGGGATATAAGCTATCCATTGTGGAAATGAAGCCAGCATTCTGGCTACGCACCCATTTGGTTGCTTTTTAGTTTAATCTGTTTTGTTTTTTTTTATACTAATATTATAAGTAGATCGCCGGTAGAGACAAAAGTTGGTTACATTCGTATCGTAGTTTAAGTCAAACTATCTAAGACAATATAAAAATATATTTTTCTAAATGGTCCCATAACATTTCGACACGTAGAACTATATACCTAATTTGTTTATTAGAAACTGCTCTTTAATCTTAACGATTCAAAGTGTTACCTATTGAAAAAAAAAAACAAGTTCCATAAACAAAAAATCCTCGTTATTGACTGTAAGTTATAGTATATCCTATTGATATTGTAATGCTTATAAAGTGTGACAAACAAACATACTTAAGTCAATGGTCCCACTTTATTGATAAAGATTTTGTGTGTCAAGCCCCTGTCAAAATGACAAGGGAAAGATAGAAAGCGATCATTTATAAATGGTATCGATGATTTATACTTCTTAAATTGAATACAACACTATAAATATAGTGGGGTTTTTTCATGGTATTATTCTGGGAGAACATTAGATCCCCTCAGGTATGTGGTACTATTTATGTGATAATTACAATAGTATATCTAACGATTATACATATTCGATATATATTTAAAGATAGTAGGTACCTATATGGTTACATAGGAATACCTACCTAAAATAATTCGATCTCAATGCTTAGGTAAATCTAGGCCTTAGGCCGATTTGTACGATGATCGCTAAATATGTTAGAACCCGAAGCGCTGTTCCATAGAAAAAACAGTTTCCCGCGGTTTCACTCGCGTTTCCGAGGGATCTTATGTTTTTCCGAGATAAAAAGTAACCTATAGCCTTCCCCGATAAATGGACTATCCAACACTAAAATAATTTTTCAATTCGAACCAGTACTTCCTGAGATTAGTGCGTTCAAACAAATAAACCAACTCTTCAGCTTTATAATATTAGTATAAATTAAAAGATCCGCTCGCCAATCATAATATTTGTCTCAAAAGTTTTTCATAAACGTAAATGCAATGTTCCATTTCTATCTGTCAGCGCAGCGCACCCAGCTGGTACTTGGTTCTTTATCTAACTAGCTTTTGCCCCACGGTTTCACCCGCGTTTTCGGGATAAAAAGTAGCTTTTCGCACTTTGCTGTTCATAAATTAAGTACCTACCTATCTCTATGCAAAAACTCACGTAGATCTATGGCTCCGTTGCTGAGTGGAAGGACGACAAACCAACAAACACACTTTCGCATTTATAATAGTACCTAGGGATGATATCGCCTGAAAAACTTAGAGTGGCACACCGAGCCTGAATTTGCACATTAATACGCTAAATTTAGACAATTTGACTTCTATGTATATAACTGTATGTATCCTTTTAGTGTGCAGTACATAATTTAAAACCACACGTTAATGTTCAATGAGTACTTAATTTCTGTAAATCTAAATTTATCTCTCTTCACCTTCTCTATATACTAATATTATAAAGCTGAAGAGTTTGTTTGTTTGAACGCGGTAATCTCAGGAACTACTGGTTTGATTTGAAAAAATATTTCAGTGTTGGATAGCCCATTTATCGAGGAAGGCTACTTTTTATCCCGGGAAAACACAAAATTCCTCGGAAACGCGGGTGAAACCGCGGGGCGGAAGCTATTTTCAATATTTTTTATCAGATGTCAGAAGGCTGACAAGCAGGCAGCCGTCCCAACTGATAAGTGGCTACCGTCGCATTTAAACTTTAGTAATACCAGGGGTATTGTGTGTTGCCAACCGTTTATAAAGCATAGAAAACATTATTTTCGTGAAGAAAACTGCAATTTTGAATACCTACACTTGTTAAATAAAGAAACCTCAATATGACAATAATATAATCAAATATCTATACAACTGTTCGATGATAGAGACATCTGAACCTATTACAGATGTAGCTAGTACATTTACGAACCCTAGGTAATTGCGATACAACTTACCTTTTACGGTTAATACGACAAAATGGCGGCGCGTTTGACAGATGATTAATGATTGTCGCAGTCGTAAATGTCATAACTCCCGCCATTTTCTAGGGTTGATTTTTTTCAAACTGGTTCTGGAACAAAAAGTCTTGGCTTTGGAACTCTGGAGTTGATGACCATACATATAGGGTATACTTATGTAGGTACCTTGTATACTTTATTAATGTTTTAGTGAATGAATTTATATATTCCGTTTATTTTTAAAACCACTTTACATTACCTTACCCTGTGTAGTTTAAGATTTTGTGTTTTATTTTTTATGTTATCGGCCAGTGGCGATCCATCCAGTCATTTTTTTTACATAAATCAGTCCTATAAAAATAGCTTTTGTTCGTAAGCTTAAGAACTTTTCAAGGAAATGTATGAAATTGATACCTATTAGAGAAAAAGTTTTTTTGTTTGACCGTGCTTTCTTTTATTACTAGGTTGTGAGTGGATCCTGCTATATCTTTAGGGTATGTTGGTTTAATTCCCGACTCTGTAGCAAACTAATGCTTTACCACTGGGTTTTTGACTAAGAATTGTGAAGGAAGGCCCCAAACCTGAGAAGTAAAATTTGGAAATATGGACTGTCCTCACTGTCCTCCATGTCTTGATTCTATATTGTAAGTAGATAGTAATATCAGATAAGGTATTAAAAAAAATCGGTAGGCTGCTCATTTCATGTAAAGTTTCTAATTTATACCTACATATTTTTATTATATAGTATCTGGGCTCGGCGTTTTTATCAAATCGCGTTTTTACAGGAAATATATCTAAATACAATATTTGATACAAATCTTTAGAGCCGTTCCCGAGATACACGAATAAAACTTTATATATAAATATATTTATAAAGTTATAAGATAAGATTTGTTTTTTATTAATCTTATTAAAGTTGATTATAAAATAATTGACAACCCTACTTCAGTCATTGTACTGTAGGTAGTGTATGCTTCTATAGATGCATTGGTTTTGAAGACCATAGAAAGAGCGATTTTTTTAAATTCCCTTTATTTTATGGGCATGCGGCTACTCACGAAGTTTTCTTATATGTACTCACTTTTTTTTTAAATTTCACTCTCATCTAAAATAAATAGTTGTATCCTTACTTGCTTATCTATACTAATACTAGTGGGCCCGACAGACGTTGTCCTGTCCAAACTCGATTACGACGCCATCTAACCATCCAGGGACCCACTCATATATACACAAAAAATTTCATCAAAATTGGTCCAGTCGTTTAGGAGGAGTTCAGTCACATACACACGCACACAAGAAATATATATATTAAGATTATAAAGCTGAAGAGTTTTTTGTTTGAACGCGCTAATCTCAGGAACTACTGGTTCGATTTGAAAAATGATTTCAGTGTTGGATATCCCATTTATCGAGGAAGGCTATAGGCTACTTTTTATCCCGAGAAAACACAAGATCCCTCGGGAACGCGGGTGAAACCGCGCGGAAAATCTACTCTTTGATAAATAGCAATGTGCACGACCTACTACTTTCCAACTTTTCAGACTAAAACATGTAAAACAGTGTATTTTACGCGATTTCAGATATTCATTCATAACGTACTTATAGCATAAGTTTCTTAAATACTCCACCAATTTTTCATGGAACATGTAGAAGATAAGCTAAATAAAAATGGCCTATAAATTTTACTTAATTCAAAGCCTGCATTAATAAATCACACAAATACATTGTTGTTTTTCCCCGAAATGGCAATCAAATTGTAAAACTACTTTCCTCGCTATAAAAGTAACAATAATGAAATCAATCCCCTCCATAAGCCCAGTCACGAAAGCAAAGCAAATCGTAATCTTCATGAAGAAACAGTGTTTTTGTTTGTCCGTCTGTGAGGATAGCCGGTGGACGGTATCTCACGCTAATCTAACTTCTAAACACGCTACCAACCATAGAGTTCTAAAATATATCTAGAACTGCCTTCTAAATATATATTCAGTGTGAATGTCTGTTACTAAAGTATTTTCAGCCCTGATTTAGCCACTGCTATGAATGTTCTTCCTTAATATTTTTTTTAAAACGTATATTAGGAATAATTCTTTGGTCCGCCTTATATTAAGTGGTTACCGTCGCCTATTGAAGCTTAAAATACCAGGGGTACCTATCTCTATCTACTCTATCTATATCTACTCGCACGTTGTCATCCATTGGTCCGTCCAAAGTGATTCAAATTTATTACAATGAACTAAACTGAATCACCGCATGTAACGCTAAATGTGACAATACCACTTCTATCCCTTTTTCTTTAGATATCTACGCCACCAACCTAATAGTGGGTAGGTATTTATATTATGATAATTATCGCGCCTGCGCCTTTTCCTTTGTCTAATTCTATATAGCAAGTTGACGATTGTGAGATGATAAGTAGGTACCTACATGTTCACTTTGGCGTACCTGTGGATCAGGTAGGTGTTGTGTTCACCTTGGAATTTCCCCTCTAGCATGTAAAAGTAAATTCTATATAATACCGTACATATAGTTCGGTTTTTTTTTTTGCCTGATGGTAAGTACCGTAGCCTATGAACGCTTGCAACACCAGGGGTTTCACTCGCGCGTTGCCGACCCTTCCCCCCTCCCCGATGAGCTCTGGCGACCTTACTTACGCGCAGGAACACCACTATAAGTTATTTGGCTGCGGTATTCTATAAGGTGGAGGTACTTCCCCAGTCGAGCTGCTCTTTGAGTGACATATCGCTATTCTTTTTACACTAAGAAATCTTTTTCATAATAAAGGTTCCGAGATTCGAGTGTCCATTCGTGCTCCAGGTTCACGCTTATGCATACCTAAAAATAATTGTATTTCAATAATAAGTTGGTTCTAACTTATTTTATAAATATTTATTATATGTTATATTATATTTATATTTTATATATTGTGTGTATATATGGATTAACGAATTAAATAAACAGTTAGCATTAGGAAAACTTGAATAGAGACAAGGGTAGTCTATTTCTATTTTCATCCCACTTCTGAATTAGATTGCAATTACTAGGTGACTACCTGCCATGTCTTCTTGTGGTGTTGCTACTCTGAAATTAATAAGATTCAGTGTTCATAAAAAAGTTGTTTCTATTTTATATTGAAATTTACTTTATGCACGTTTAGCCATTGACCAAGAAGGATATATGATGAGACCGGAGATTCTGGCACACGTGTACTGTCCGAAATATATCCTTCAAAAAACTTACAAACATACAACCATAAGAAAGACAATCTGACAGTTACTTGATGACAGCAAATCGTACTAAAGAAGTACACGATAACTTCTATGTTTGAGCATATAAACTACATAGCTTTGTTACAGCCAAAGACAAACAAATCCAAATGGCAGATAAAACGATTAAAAAAACTACAATGTTAATGTAACTTATAAAATTGACAGCTGCATTTCTAGTTCAGAATGTGCGTGTTGCACGACTTAAAAAACGAATTGCACTTAATTAGCAATACATATGTAATGGATCCTTAACATCAGATCAGGGATAAATTAGTCTATGGATTGTCGCCGAACGACCATATAAATGTATAATGGGCTCTTAAAAGATGATTGTTATTTGAAAAAAGAATGCTTTTGCGCTTCAGTTAATTTAGTTCAATGAGGTAATAATGTATTATGATAGATAAGAGTCATTTATATGAAATAGGTGTCAAATTTGATGTGCCATACTTTCTGTTGTTCGTCTCACTGATATTATATAAATACTAAAGGAGTTCAATAGCATCTTAGAAAATGTTAGTTAAATTATTGTGTTGATTTAAAGCAGCGAGTGTACCAGAAACTAAATATACTTAATAGACTATGTTTATCATCATTATTTCTGTAGATAACTCACCTACACTGCTATCTTCTGTAGCAACAAAATAGCTAGGATTAAACTACCACATTTGGAGATTGCTTAAAACCAATTCAGTCTTTATAAAGATCAGTGGAAACCTCGAAATTTGAACACATACAAACTGTAAAATTATGACAGTTTATTCAAAATGACGGTAAACTTTTGCATTGAGCTGTCAACTCGTAAAGAACTTTGTGGTTTTTATCATTCGAAATTTTAAAGTTCACTAGATTACTCTCTATTAGAAACTACCTGAAAATCTGGACTCAGTCTAAGTATATGCATTTTCGTAGTAGGTAGGTGTTCTACCTTTGATTTTGTTGTCTATGGGGTCTTATGAGGTAAGACATAAGCTTAACTCTAAATAGTATAAAACAAAGTCGCTATCTGCCTCTGTTTGTTTCTCCGCTTACTTCTTCTAAACCACGCAACGGATTTTGATACGGTTTCCACTAATCGAAAGAACAATAAACGAGGATGGTTTATGTGTATAAATTGCATCCGAGCAATGTCGCGGCTGGTCACTAGTTTTAATAAGATATTTTATACAAAGTCAAGACTCAGGCCAGCTCCGGATAACTTATTTGACTGAATACAATTTTTTTCTTTGGAAATGAAGAGAATGATAAGCCTGTAAATATATCTATCATATAAACTATCAGGAACTTATCGGCAACATGTGAAACTAGCCTCAAATTACTGTTAAAAAGCTACAATTAAAAATGATTACCTGTACCAGAAATAAAATAATTTCTAAAACAGTCCTGTTTCTTAACTGGTAAATATGACATTTATCTATGGTTTAACTTGTTTATAAGGACAAAATGTCATTATATTTCGCGCCCTTTCTATTGTCAACTAATAGCAGCCATTACGCAACGCGGCTGTCAATGGGGTTAAGAACTAATTCAAAATGGCCGACGGTGACACGCGACGACGAGTGTTTACTGATTTTCCGCGGCAAATTAACATTATTTTATTATTAGGGTTATTATATAATGATATACAAGCAAACTAATGTAATATGATAGTTTAGCTACCTAAACATATAGATGAAAAAGCTTTGATATGAGTTGCTGAAACTTTTAAGGAATCTAAATTGCGTTCTAATTGAGCCTTGAAAATCATGGCTTACTCTTTGTTACTAGTACACATAACATTCATAATGTAGTTACCAATATTATTAAAAAAAACAATACCTACTGAAATACTTACCTTCCTGATTCGACAACATCAGGCCTTGACTCAAACGCCCAAATGTCCATGTTAGAAAAGAAACAAAGCAATTCGCTAAAGCTGAACATTTACGTTCTAAAGGTAACTAACGACTAGCTAGAGCCTGACTTTGACTCCGACAGTCTAGGATCACCTTGAACTGATTCTGTTGGATGGTAAACGTAGTCGGTGCCTATGTAAAATAACAGCTCGTACGTCACGAATTTAGATAAATCGATCGCTTTATTGAGAATGGAATAGGGGCTCTTTTCCTTTTTTGAAAATCTAAGAAATTTTTTTTAGAGAAGCAAATAACTAAGTAAGTCGGTATACGTTTTATGGAAAAGGTCTTTGTTATATAAATAAATGACTTTTTGACGGGAACTTGTAAAGTGAAGTAGCGTCTTCATATTATTTTTTATAAAATCTTGTATTTTGAGTTTTATTTAATAATATCGGTGGCATTTTGTTCAATAAATATCAATCTAAGTGCACTATGTAGTGAAGTGAAATGAAAATAGTTCGTGTATCGTGACTTTTCTTAAAAAGTTTGTGACAAATTTTAGTAGAAATTCCATAATTTTTACTAAAACCTGACTGACTTGTACGATATTAACTTGACTATCTAAAATGATTTAATGTGACTAGAATTTTATATGATAACTCGACATTTGTATAATGAGTACATACATAAACCGTACGATGCTATTATCAAAGAAAAAATGTGTGTGTAAGTACTTATGTACGCACGTAAGAACTTATACTTCTTTATTATTTTTTTTTGATACTATCTTCATGTTTTACTGTGTATGGGACAACCTGACAATGTTAACTAGCTAACTTCATGGTGTCGTTGCTAGTTCTGTCAAATGTTAACTTCATGGTGTCGTTTTTTTGTGACGGTGTGCGCGCGCATTGTAAAAATTAGTCTCATAATTTTTCCCTAACGCGCCAAAAGAAGTATAACTCTGGTTTCTACATTGGTATGATCGAAAAGCCTACTTCCAACGGTATGAGTTTCTTATGCTATGTACACAAAATACTTTTTATATACTAGTGCTATGTAGACAACCGACTATGAAGAGATATTAATAATATTTTTCAGTACGCTAATATTTAAAACTTTAAATTGTAATTATGATCTCCTAGCAATAGCTAATTAGAAGAGCAAATTCATAGTGAACTTGCTAACATCTTTTCGAAACCCTACCATTTGGCATTACTACCTACAACTTCTTTCATCTCTTGCTTGCTTATTTCCTTTAGTCACACCATTTACTATGATGAGTCTATGGTAAAAAAAATATTTGTTTTTTAAACCTGGAAGCCGATCATTAAAAGCTTCCATTTTCAACTGTTATGGAAATCCAAGTCATTGTTTTAGAGTCATAGACAAGCACCTTGTTTATAAACTTCCTATCTACATACACAAACTAGTCATGTCGCCGTTTCTCGGTGAAAGTATAGTATTTTCTTCGTACTCGTAGTTGGGAAAGTCGGTTGTTGGAACCAATGGTGCTTGGTGTGTGGTGACTGATTGAGAACACTGTTTGTTGCCTAGGTTTTGTAGACTGAAATTTTTGGAGATAAAAACTTGATATTCGGTACTGTATGCTAGGTCTACTCAAGGTAGTTTTTTATTTAGGTACAAAAAAAAATTGTCTCCAAGTTCCTACTGGTGGATTTGTATATTTACCACCTCCGTCCACATCACTCCCCAAAACAATGCTATGAATAAGAAATGGTTCAATACCCGAATATACCTTTGTGACTTCGATCACTTACCCACCTATTTCTTGCTTCTATTTTTTATATCAATGCTGATAAGTGCTAATTTGTGCTCTAGAATCATGCACCTCTTTTTAAGGTTTGACGGTAAAACAGCTCTACCTTTTATACCACTAAGGTGACAAACAAGCATACAGTCCGCCTGGTGGTAAGCGGTTACCGTAGCCTATTGCAACACCCGGAGCATTAGGTACACTTGGGTGGCTGACAATGCAAAAATCTCTTCACACCTTTCTTGAAAAACTCCATGCTCTACCTTTCACAGTTTGGGTTAAACGTTTCTCTATCATCGATATTACTTTCAAGCTATCGTTATTACAGAGTCTGTCGTGTTTTGTATTATTTTTTTATGTTATAAAGCTGACAAAGACTCAGGCGGTCCACCTGATGGTAATTGTCGTCTATGGATATTAGCAATACCATGGGGATTGCCTACGCGATGTTTTTATAAACCATTTGTATATAGAGAGAATAGAATATATATACTATTGAATATATAGACTCTAGAATATTGTGTGTATGTGATAAATGTCTTTCTTTCTTTCTTTAACTAACATCCGGGGCCGGCCGTACCTTTCTTTTCTCGAAGCTAATCATTATTATATTCAAATACATTGTGACATTGAACAAAAACTTTAATATCTAACAATGACACGACTTCTGAAGCCCCTTAACTATTTAAATAAAACAATCCTAAATCTCGAGGCTATAGCGTAAAATAACAAAAAACACAATATTTCCGTATTTTTAGACAGATTACATGTATTCAAAATAGCAGTAAAATACACAGACAGATACCTATTTCATTCCAACTCAATTTGAAAAAAGAGTAATCGAAATTGAAAAATATCGTGAATTTTTTTTTATCGGAAAGATGACAAGCACGCGGTCCGCAGTTGCCCATGGACATTAACAATTCCAGAGGGATTTCCAAGTGTTCCTGTTCTTTACGAAACTTAGTAGGCTAACTGACTCTCAAGTAGATAACGGAACTTACATGTGTTTGGTGCCACATTTTTATCTTAAGAGTGGTTTTGGTGACTCCTTACCACATTTAATCATAGTAATTATCACTACTTATTAACCGACTTCATCATAAACGTTATGAGATTTTATCAAACTCTCGATATCCCAAAACTAAGTAAATAGGTAGGTACTTATCCTACATAAAATTACTAAAATTAAATCTTGAGCCACCATTTTTGTTTATACTTTATTCAGATGATTTCGGAACGTACTACTTATATTCAAAGAAAAAAAAAATACAACATCAAAAAAACCGGCAAACTAGCTAGCGGTCTTCATAAAATTTCGTATACAACGTACCGTAACGAATTGAATATTTTTCGTTAATAAAAAGTGGGCACGCGATCGCCGATTAATTCCTAGCTATATTGTCTCTACTAATTAATGAAACTTGACGTTTTTTTTTTCGATGGACCATCATGCGATTGCAACATTGTTTGACACGATTTGATCGTTTGTTTGATCGTGTGCGAGGTCTCAAGACTTCGTTGAGAAGCACGCAGCACACAAAATCTTAGCTTGAATCTGACCTTTATATTAGTCGGTCAACCTTGACTTGTAAGTCAAGTTATAACTTGGTCATCATCATCACCATTTATGGATAATAGCTTTGTAGTTACACAGGAAAACCTTGAGCTTTCAGTGAAGAGGACAGTGATAGGTTACCACCGTCGAGTTGAATTTGTATTACCAAGCACCTACTGGTATGTTCAACACTCACTTCAGCTACATCATCATGTACCATACTCATGGTAAAAGAACAGGCAATAAGCTTTCTCTCTCTCTCTTGCACCACGCCTTTAGTGTATAGTAGCGTCAACCTACCTAATTGAAGATTTACCCTAGTATTCTTGACCACCACTCAGTCCCGGTTTGCTGGATATAATAACTTCCCAGAAATGTATCAAAATCAACGGGTTCGTATCTTGGCTAGGAATGTTGATTTTTCACATATCCAATGATGCAGTTTTCTTGTTCAACAAAATCGCGCTTCGTTATTCCTTCATAGTTTCGGATTTGGGCATCCACGCCCATTTGAGAAATTCACTTGTACATAGGTTTATTATTGTTTAATATTTAGGGTTTATGACTGCCTTTTGCCTTTTTCTTTTATAATAGCTTGACCACAATCTCACTATGGAAATAGTTAATTTGACTGAATGTGGTATATACAAAAGCTTAAAGGGTACCGTCTCTCAACCGAGCAAACCACATGGTATGGTTTCCTCATAATATTTTTCTTCACCGAAAGTTCACTCATTGTAGAATTTGAATAAATTTTATACCAACATGTTTCCACGACCTTTGAACAACCTATCATACGTCTCTAGTTATACTTCATACTTAATATTACAAACAGGAAAGATTTGTATTTTTGTATGTTTGTAACAAATAAACTAAAAAACTAATGGACCGATTTAAAAAAAAATTCACCATTAGAATGATACATTATTCCTGAGTGACATGGGCTATATTTTAACCTGGGAACGCGGGTAGAACCGCGCGGAAAATCTAGTAGTATATAAAAACGGTTTTATTTATTACATTGCTAAAAACATATCATTCAGCCGGAAAAGTTCGCATGGAGACGAATTGAACCGTAAAGACATGCCCATTTATAATCATGGCACACTTCTAATTAAAGACAACGCTTGCAATACTAAGTAGTTTGTAAAAAAGTTGAATTAATAGTTTGTGCTATTTCCCCCTATAATGAGGATCCCTAATAATTGCAGTTGGTATTCACCCGGTAGCGCCACAGTTCATAGATAATTAATTATTTAAACAGTATGCTAAGTCGATTGTGTTGTTTTGTTTGTGTATTGCATGTGAATTAATAGCTATTTATTTATTTGTTTTGTGATAAAATAATATCATTTTGATACAAAAAATACTAGTACCTAATAAAAATACGATATGGGATCGCTGTACTGTAATTACTTGTTGTACAACTAGATACTATTTTCTAAGATTTAAAATACTTAGTGATTAATCTTGTAGTCTCTTTACCATGTCAAAAATTTTGAGAAAATTTTATATTAAAATAAAAAAATAAGGTGATTTGTTGTTTTTTTTTTATTGATACTTTGTCACATAAGTATTGGACACTACTGGCATAGACTGCACGTTATGTTTTTAATTATTATTTGTTTATAAAACAACAAAATAATAACAATTGTTTAGTCAATGTAAGTTTATAAAGTTTTTCTAACTCGTTCGCAACACAGGCACGTATCAAGTGTTCGTTGATCCGCGTCGAAGGGGTTCATGGGAACAGAAGTGCCCTATAAATAATTGGTACACCATAAAATACTATTAAGTATTCATTTAAGACGTACCGTTCAATGCATCACTGGTTTTTGTTGTTTCGAATATCATACAAAACATAGATTGCGTTCCATTTTTAAATTTAAAAATTAAACACGTACGGCATTACTTATAAAACGTCATAAAACTAATAAACGTCACTTTGTTTGACATGACAGGTAGATGATCGATAAATATGTGACAATTTATAGTGTTTTATATATAGTTAAGTTATAAATAAGGGTGTAGGTCTTCAGGCTTTAGTATTACAAACATTATCATCCGTGACTTTTAACTGAATGTCATGTTGAAATAGATAAACAAGAAAGAAACTTATAATTTTCCTACTATCGTTTTACCCAGTCTGCGGTGGGAATGTGCCATTGAAAGTAGCAAAAATAAAAGTTGGTTTCGTCATAATGAACAACTTTTACAATGGGACGAATCCTAAAATCGCAATAAAATACAAAATACAACAAATCATTCTTGCTTGATCAAAAAGTTTTTTTTTCTATATGCGAATTCGGTACGCTATAAGGAAGTATTCATGTTTATTACTTCGAAAGAATGGTTCGATAGATTCATTGATTTATAACTTTACTATGGAATATATCCATGGGGTTGGAGTAATTCTTAGGTTGCGAGGATTATGCACGTACAGATTTCATTCCATTCTTGTCCTTTGCATTTGCTGAAGAAGATCGAGTGTCCTCAGCATTACCTACTTTTTAAAAGACAATGGGCGTGAAGATATTTATATATCTTTGATCATGTCTCACTCATAAATGAATGACGTATGTACCTACTGTGAATTCCTACGTCAAGATATCAATCAAAATATGCGATAACCCTGCATACACCCGTTATTCAAGAAAATCTATGTACAGTTATAATCTATTACACAGACTTGCGTTGACGAAATATTCATAGAAAAATATTGATAACTTTACTGATGAAGTAATAACAACATAAAGGCAACGGAATTTTCAAACTTGCGCGTAGTACCATAGACACCAATCACCTATTACTGTTATTTTTTTATTATTTTTGAATTAAGAACGCCCACTCCCAGAGGGTCATTTGAGGTCATCGTATTGTAGGTTTTCTGGAAAACAATTTAGCTGCGACCGACACGGTCAATTGAACCAATGAAGTGGCTTTAAATGGGTGATACTGCGTGTGTGTCAACCGTACGAAGAAATATGGCGTATTTATATAAACATTGGCTGTTCGATTTAACATTAATGTGGTGTTCGATAATCAAAATTTTTATTATCATTATTTTCCATCCATCTATAATGAATTGAGAAAAAACTAATATTCATTGAAATTATTTTAACCGTGGCGTAGCAAATATCAAGAAAAAATCTCGGAAAATTTTGTATAAGTGTGACGTCAATATTCTCTTTGTTAACTCTAAATAAAGTTGTCACTATCTATGGTCGTCAAATTGATTTGACATTTTGTCTATGGTATAATCTTATGACGTGTTAACCTAACCTCACAGGTTAAACGTTCGTTCATTATTTTTATTGCCTTCATTTCTTTAGGAAAAAACTGTTTCTCTTAATTGGGTATCGCCTTGAAATAGTTAAGCGTTCGTAATAAAGCCGGGCTCACAAAACCAACCCGAGAAATGTTAAAGCATTAAAACAAAATGACCCCATGAATTAAGAATAAAAAATCCCTTTTCGGCAAGCTCTTTGTGTTAATTACCACTACGTCTGTCCCTTTTCCACTCATCACAATATCAATAAGCTCATCTCTATCAATTTCTTGTTTCTTTTGAGAGAATTCAACTCTCGCCGGCGCCTCAGAAGGTCGGGTCAGATCGTTTTGTTATATTTTTTTTCTGTTTGTTTGTTTGTGTGCGCGTTGATTGCTCATGTCGGTAATAATAATGTTTAGGACCAACTAATTGGTGTAAATTTTTATTGAAAAATATTATCTGACCGTTACGGGGATGTCGTTTGTTTGTGGATGTCATAATTTGTTTGCTTAAGGGTAATAAAGTTACACACACTCCACACAATTCAATAACGATAAAAAAATGTTAAATAGTTTGTCTCTTTATTAATAACTAGCTTCCGCCCCGCGGTTTTCCCCGCGTTCCCGTGGGATCTTATGTTTTCCCGGGATAAAAAGTAGACTAAAGAATTTTTCTATTCGAACCAGTAGTTCCTGAGATTAGCGCGTTCAACCAAACAAACAAACTCTTCAACTTTATAATTATTAGTACACCTAGATTTAAAAATCTTTGACCAACGAAGTACTAGGACCTACATGAGGCAACAGATATAAAAAAAACTAATACTAATAATCTTTTTCCTCTATTCCAGGCTGAACCAGCGGCAAAATACACGCGGTGGAAACGAAATCTCTCAAAATTACCCGAATTCAATCCCCAAACAACAAACCCAGCAACCTGAGTTTCTCAGATCCTTTCGGGCCTCCCCAGTCCTCGGACGGGGGGGGCCCATCGACACCCCAACCCGCGATGACCAGCAATGATGCGCTAGACCACCAACACCACCATCTAGGGGGTTCTCAGACACCCCATGACATTAGCAATTCGAATAACTCAACACCAACGAATGTTTCCTCTAAATCTGCCTTTATTGAGCTACAACAGCATGGCTATGGACCTTTCAAAGGGGGTTATCAACACCCCCACCATTTTGGGAGCCCCGGGGGTCAACAAAACCCCCATGAAGCGTCAGGGTTTCCTTCTCCTAGATCGTTAGGGTATCCTTTCCCTCCAATGCACCAAAATACATATGGTTATCATTTAGGGTCATACGCACCACAATGTTCGAGTCCGCCTAAAGATGGTAAGTGTATTTTTTTTAAAGCACTTTATTATTTATTAGGTGTTCTTTAAATTTACATTTAAATTATCTATTCAGTTTTTTTATGTTAATGTTTCAGTTATGTTACTCTATATTTAATTTAATACACTAGCTAAAAGTATAAACTGTAATTTTTTATTAGGAATAGTTAAAAAGAAAAAACCTATAACACACAAAAAGAAGAAATATGAGACCATTAAATAAATAAAGCATTTACCATCGTATTCTATTAAATAAGACACTATCGTATTATCGCCCTAATTCCCTTGCGTAATACCACCATTTTACATTTCCTAACCTAATATTACTTACCATTTGAAAAACATCGTCATGATCGCTTTACAAAATTATAATAAGGTTTTATTAGAGAGGCGTGAAACTCTATGTTCTATGGTAACTATTGCGAACGAAACTCCTTCGTGAAAAAAGAAAAGCATTCTTTTTTTAAATAATTTATTAGTTTCTACGGTATTGTAAGGTAAGGTAGATTCGTAGTTACCGTAAAAACTTTTATTTTTTTACACGATACGATTTTTTTTTAAATTTCGTTTATTGAGTAGATAATGCGATATTATCAAGAAGTAATTTTCTATATGTCCACATTTAGGTAGATACTTTGTGTAAATTTATTTCTTTAACCTTAATATATACCTACTTAAATAAAATTAAAAACTAATCAAAAAGTCGTTTGACTAAGGAAAACTAAACTTAAAAATTAACAATTACATATTTATCATTTGTTTTGATTAAAAAGATATTACAAAGACATGTTTTTTTAAATTAAAAAGTATTATGAGCATTTTTCGGTCTCGGAGTTTGTTTGAAGTAAAAACTTAATTATCTTAATAATGTTTTATCATCAGCAAAATATTTGATAATAATAACTCCAGCATCAAATAACTAATTATCAATTTGTGATATTTTGTTGTGTTATTATTCTTTAGGATGTCTGTCTATATTATAACTTATTCTAACTTACCCTTATGTGATATCAAAGACGTCAACTCGATAAAAAACTTTGTAACTTGGCTTTATTTAAGTAACTTAAAATCGTAACCTGTAATGGCGCCGCAAATCACCGACGTCAAAACACTGCCAGGAATGGTGGTTTGATACAGAACCAAGTATTATTGTTAATATTTAAACAAGTCGCCATCGCCAGCAGTGGTACTACAATTTAGCCTCGGTGTGAATTTTTAAAAACGCCACCTAACGGCTCGGCACATTAAACTTTTATATGTCACGAGTATTATACGACGACGCGACGGGGTTTGAATATCGAATCGGTGACTTTTTTGTTTAATGAGTTTAAAAAAAAAGTTTTTTCTTTTGTGTAGTCTGCCGAGCTATGGAGCTATACTATTGAACACTTTAGTAAAACAACTTAAATATGATCGACATTTCTTAAAAGCGACAACACACATAACCCCCCCATTAAAGATTATCCAAAAAATTGTGTCAGCATCCGCTGTTCCGACAAAAATCTACCATCACCAATAAAACAAATTCTCACCACTTTTTTTTTCCATAGCAAACCTGGAGAATCTTTTGACATTTGTTCTCACAATTCATACCAATAACAAAACAAAAAAAAACCTAAAAAAGACCTTGGATCACCGGGAAATTGAAGTGAAATCTACCACATTTGGGAAACTACTCATCGTGGGCATTGGAAAATCGACCTTGTAGTATCGCTTCGCTTACGAGGAAGGCGTGTGTCGGAAAACAATAATTTAGCGATCAGTTTCCTTTGCACGTAAATTTGGCGGCAATAAAAAGTTATCTTCACAGTTTTTGCTCGGCGTTCGCGTGTCGAGCGATTTTTTTCACGGATGGCATTCTCGATAGCGAAATAGATATTTATATTAGCTGTGATCCTTAAATCAATTTAAAAATGGAATTCAATTATCAACTTTTTAATTTTATCTTCAAGAATAATAATTTTCTGATAAATCTTAACACATTGAACTGTTTATAAAGATATCCCATTCGTGCCCTAAAAGTTTTTGATGGATTAAAAATATCTACTTAATGAAAATCCGTTCAGCAGTTACTTTGCTAAGTTGTAAGAGACGTACACACACACACAAATATTTGCATTTATAATATGAGAAGGATTATTAGGATAGTAGGAAAATATAGGTAGGATATACAAAAGGAATAAGGTCCAAGTTTGTTTTGTTGTTGGGAGTTGATGTGAGAGGTTGACCGTACATAGAGTTCGCGCCACCAGAGAAGTCCCGAAGGTCCATATTATCACTGAAGAAATAAGATAGATTTTTATTAATTCCACAGGAATTCTTTGGTGGCGAGAACTCTACTTGCGGGGGTGGAAATACTCATAAATATGACCAACATTTACCATGGCATCAACTCTTATATTGCAAAAAGAAACGTTTTTTTTTCATACATTTTCCTTTTTAAATTCGAAAGTGTCTCCATTTGTTTGTTGCGTATTCACGGCTAAACGGATCTTGATGAAATTTGGTAAGGGGATAAATTGTAATCTCGAGGCGCATAGGCCACAAATAATCTTGATGGGGGTGCAAAAGGAGTTAAACATGTGCATAGGCAACCTTTAATTCCTCAAGATAGGATATGCAAATTCAAATTAAAATTTTATTTTGGTAAGAAATGAAGTAATTTGAGTTTGAGTGTTTTTGCAAAATCATCCCTGAAGGGGGTGAAAAAGAGATTCAAAATATGGGCTGGTGATATTACATGTGATGTGGCTTTAGAATCAGAATCAGAAATAATTTAGATGCACTGCAGTCTATGAATCCCTACCAAAATAAATAATAAATTCTTTGAACACGCGAACGAAGTCGCGTGTAACAACTAAAGGAATTACAATAGTTAATAAATGTTTTTTTTTTTAAATAGAGTGCTCTATCACGTATATATATAATTATTTAATTATACAAATAATTATAAAATTGAGACAAATCTTTGTTTAGTCAGCAATAAATTTTCATCTCGGGACTAACTAACCAGAACAACAAGATCTCTCAACCCTTTGTATGTATTATAAGTATGCAGCTCAATTCACATTGGTCGTTATACTCTACAAAACCTTGTAGTTGTTGTGAGTTTTATTTCGAGGGATCAAGGTTGATTTTAGTTTGTTCTCTGGTTAATGTGGCGGTCATAAATCTTGTCGATGGTAACGAGGGGCGACTCTATTAAATAACAACAGTTTGTATAACAATGTTAATTGCATAATGAGTGAGACTCTATATTGTTCACTTAATGGCTACAGCTACCACTTTATATAAAGTTATATAAATTTGTTTGTTAAACAAAAATAAAATTGAAAAATTAGGAAAAAATATATTTGTTTCTGAATGTTATTTTTTTATCAATATTATTTTGATATTATTATCTAAATGGATTTTGATTGTATTTTGTAAATTCTTCGGGGTCTAATGGCATCCGACACAGACCATAAACTAGTCTCCATAATTTTTATTTTATTTAATAGACAAACATAATTTTTATTGCGCCCTATTTTATAATAGTAACACTATAAAACTTCTAAAAAATAGAAAAAAAAACATCAACACCTGCTCTCAAAGACAATACAAATTAAAACTATATTTAACGACGTGATTTCCTTTAACCGACACAGACAGGAGTGATAAAAATATAAAAATTAAATTTTTAGGCAGCCATTTTGACAAGTGACCTTTATAAACTCCATATACATGTGAAAGGTCGAGTGCAAGCGCATTACGACATTAAAATGAAACTTTTTGTACCTTTTATTGCCTTGATTATGTTGCAAAAGTTTGTGTCACGCACAAGGCGTGGAGTTTTTGTGTCTACTATTTTGGCGAGTAGGTCAACAAAATATATAAAAAAGAAATAGGAGTTTTTTTTTAATTTAAAATCAATGACATAAAAAAATGTGGATGTATGTTTTAAGAGAGGTAGAGCACTGCGATATGTCGCTCAAAGAGCAGCTCGATAGCTCGGTAGCATAGGCTACGGTAACCGCTTACCATCAGGCGGGCCGTAAGCTTGTTTGCCGACCATGTTGTATAAAAAAAAAATGTGGAAACATACTGAAATGACTCTCGAAAAAATGAAAGTAAGAGAACAAAAATAGAACTCCCCACTTAATGGCAATAGTGATACTCATAGGTTCATATTGTACAGTGTATTTTTTTTTAGTACCACTAAGGTGGCAAACAAGTATGGTAAGCGTTTACAATAGCATATGGACGCTTGCAACACCAGGGGTATCACTCGCGCGTTCCGCTGCATAAACCTTTTCACACCCTTCTTGAAGAACCCCATGCTATACAGCTTTGAGAAAACAGGTTGGGAGCTCATTCCATAACCTGAGCGTCCGCAGTAAGAAGCTCTTTTGAAACCTAATTCTTATTCTTTACTTCAGACATACAAACTATATTGAAAACATTTTTTTTTATCACGACATGAAACATTAATGAATACAATAAACTAGGATACATTTTAATAGGTATATACCTGCTTATATAAAATTCTATCGCCCAGCACCTACTAGTTTATCCTGCCAGTTCCCTTGTAGGCTTTGTGTGCTTACCACCTTCGGCCACATATCACTTAGCATGGTGAAAACGAGGTCAAACACAAACCAACAGGTCATAAAGTTAGGTAATTAGCGATTACAATTTTACTGCCAATGTATAACGTAATATTTAAATACTTCGAATAAAATGTTCGTGTTCATACAAAATAAATACTTATAATACTGATTTTATTGTACTGTGTTTACGCAATTATATCATAATTTCGTTTGTTATGAACAATTATGACATTTAATTGGTCTTTTGTTATACAAATGTAAGGTAATTAATTTGCATTATTTTACAATAAACCAAAAAATTATTACGTATTCGAACATATAAATTATATAAGCGCAAAGAAGAAAAAAAAACAAAGTGCTTAGGCTCAGCAACAGTATATAGGTTTACTATCTGTTCCCCGCGGTTTCACTCACAATCCCGGGATAAAAAATAGCCAATAAACTTCCTCAAGAATTGGACTATCAAATGCAAAAATATTTTTTCAAATCTGACTGGTGATTCCAGAGATTAGCGGCTTTAAACAAACAAAAAAAAAACTCTTGTCCTTTATTATATTTATTAGGGAGCTAGCTTTCGCTATAAAGTCAAAGTCAAAGTGATCTATTGTAAGACCTAGGAGAGCATTATGAAGGTTGAAGCTACTGAAGTTACCACCGGTTTAGAAGTCGGCCTTCAACTGAAAAGAACCGGCAAGAAACTCGGCAAGGTTATAATTTTTCATATTTCTTGGACTATGGCGATATATTTTTATGTTTAACAATTTCAGAGAAATACCTAAATAAATCAACTAGTACTATTTAATAGGTAAGGCTTGGGTTTCACCACAACCTCACAATGATTAGTGATGATGTGGTCGTAAGTTTTAGCCTTCTAAGCCCTGGAGGGTATTGGCTCTCAAGAGCAACAGCCGAAACATAATGATACCTAGTATTAGTGACAGATTTATCAACTTGAGAGAATAATTAGTATAGTCGTAGGGTACAGTTTAATGCATGTACTAAACTATTTTCTTACTATTTTTTTTATTATTACCACGTTTTTATGAAGTCACATTCTCGTCCCTCTGTCTGTCGTTCCGAGTGGAATCTTGCAACTCAAATTTCGAGCACTTCCCGATTAGCTATCCCGCTGAAACTTTCAGGGTAGCTCACAACTCGATGACAATGCATTCTAAATAGATATTTTTTAAATAAAAAATGTACAGCTAATGTAAAATCGTGGTTTTAGATTATTTTTTTAATCTACATTAAACTAATTTTAAATTATGCTCAAATAAATGATGTACCTACAGTTATTGTACAATGATAATCTCAGTTGATTTACTGTATTCGGTATGTCAATACTGTGTCAAAGTACAGAAAAGTAAAAAAATGCTTAACTCGAGGATAGCTCGGAGCGAGGTCAGCGTACCCCCACAGTGAAACGCTCCGACCCGTGCTCTACCATCTAATATAATTAATAATGATTATATTATTAATAAGACAAACGGTTGTCGGTTTGTTTATTGCTTAATAACATGAAACTTTTACTATTATATAAAAAAATAGAGCTTTATCACAGTTTTTAGAATTATGGTATGAAATAATTGTTTGCTTCTTATTTTTATTGTCAAGTATAACAAGTGTACCCGCACTGAGGAAGCAGCTTAGTAGTATTTTCTTTTATAACTACTTTTAAATTGGCGCCAGATACAACAATATGAACCAATCATTTGTCACTCATATCAATTTTACCCAAAATATATGTTAGTGAGTGCAGTCTTTTGGTTTATTATACTTTGTTTGTGCATATTTTATATATTCAAATTCTATCAGTGGAGACTTCTGACTTCCTTGTTGTCTATTTAAGATTTTTTTTTTTCTTTGTATAGTCGATAGTCTTCCTAAAACTGAATAAATATTATAATGAGTACTTAATAATTATTTTTCAAATGCGTTGGCTTGTCACTTTTTCTGGTTTATCATACGTACTCCAGTACTCAGCTCGTAATTGGTTTTTAAATTTCATGTTGAAATGACAAAACTGTGTTTCTTTTTATCAGAAATCTTTTACATAGAGTATTGTTTATTTTTTGCTTAATCGCATAATTATGTTGTAAAAAGTAGCAATTATTTTTAAATATTTTAATGTTAGAATAAAAACCGTTGATTGATGTCAAGTCGTGCAACGAAAATTTCCTTTTTGGGACCCTATTTCTAGTCAAAGGGAGGTAAAACAACTGTTCCCAAAAACAGCCCAAAGCGTTACGCACAAAAAATCTATATAATAACAACGTATACTGCACGGACGTCGTTGTTTTTAATTATTACTTTACGTTAATTTTTAAATGTTTTTACTGAGAAAACGTCCCGCTCGGGGCGTATAGCACGTGTGTTGTACAGGCGTATAGACAAGTGATATAACTGCACTTGATATTTTTCCACTTCTAAGTTGTACGTGTACCTACCATATACAGCCAATTTAATTGAGAACAGAGTAAAAGTTCAAACTTCCATAACACAAAAATATTACAAAAGAGTTGATTATTTTGACAGTATGTTGCTAATTTAGCTAAAATGTAACGACTTTAATTTTGAAAATATGTCTGCACGTCTTTCGCATTTACGACATCTCTAGTATACCTATACGAGCACGATAAAATCTACCAAGCCTATGTTTTTATATCTATTTTATACTATTTATTTCTATTTTAATATAATTAATAGATATCAAACAATGTAGTTCACTGCAAAGGCGAACACCTCACACCTTGCTCCAAATGTCAACCTTGCAACCGCACCCTGCTGTATATTAAAGGTTTTAAGCTTAAAGCGGTTTAACTATTCGAATTAGTACACTGAATAGTATAGATATAAAACCAAAATTGAAAGTTACGGTACGGATTCTTGATCATGAACACTATAGCATGCAATGAATGCGGGGCGGAAGCTAGTTTTCTAATCATTTTTGGGTCAGAATATGGGTAGGTTTTATCACGTCGTTTACAAACTTTTGAATTCTTCAATCAACCGATCTTTCTATTAATTAATGAATAGAAAGTAACACTTTTGTTTCTAACAGTATCCTAAAAGCCGATTTAAGATCTAAAAGATATTGTGCTATAGAAAGGGTTCTTTGAGCGAAGTGTCGGACACACCCCAATAGTCTACGTAGTTTTTTAAGCTACGGAACCGCGATCCGCCTCCGATCTACGTTATGGCCTCCACAGGCCTAACCAAAGAAAAAAATTGTTTGATATTGTTATTTTTTTATGTTGTGAGCATGCAGCTCGTTTTCTGTTACAATCGTTTTTTTTACTGTTATAGAAAGATGTCAATTCTCACACTCTCCCCTATAAGGTTCAGTCTTTGACAGTTCTATGTGACATTCCCCTTTATTCAGACCCATTCGGTTGCCATTCCGATCGCAAAGGACGATTTTATTTAGCTAAATTTAGGCTTATGCTGTCTTAGTCGCAGAATTCATTTGGCACGATCGTGTACCGATCAACTGCCTCACTCCAAATGGAAGTCTGAAATGAGAAAATGGGTTCCTATTCAGTAAACTACTCAATCGGTTTGTCTACCCAATCGGGACCGCAACCAGTCTGAATATACATGAGGGTCATGATTCGCAGATGCAGTGTCAAATTTAATCATTTGCGTACTTTAAAAGATTACAAGTCTCTTTCAGATCGAAATCTTTCTCAGTCTGCTTAAATTGTCTTCTTTCTATAATAGTATTTAATGATGATGGCCGAAGGTGATGAGCACATACAGCCAAGAAAGTAAATGGCCTTCAAGTTTAGCTGTCGGAACACATCGTTGGGTGCTTGGCGACTGATTTACAACTTTTGGGTAGTACAAAGTACCTTTCAACCAATCTATGGATTCCTCACGAGCTATGATCGCCTTTTTAGCATCTATTTCACCGATTAGTTGCTCTTTTTTTGGAATATAAGCTTTAACTTACGCAAATGGTAGCTTACTACCCCGATCTGATGTAATCGCAAAATTGCGCTGCAAAATGTGTTTACTTTTAGTAGCTTGTACCGCCATAGGCGTCAAGGAGCCATAGTGGACGTGATGAAAAGAAAAGTGAGGTTATTAATAATATTTATAGGTATTGTGAGCAAATTTGAAAATTTTCTTTGAAGCATTGTGTCATAGTTTTTCAACATTCCCTCGTAAAACATGGGTGTCAAAACTTGTAAAAAAAAAAAATCTGGTGCTGTGTTTATATTGTTTTTTTTTAATAGAAACAAATATTTCTAAAATTAACTTTGCATTAGAGTAAATATTAAACCCTCATTACTATTATTGTGCATTAAATAAGCCGTAATAACATATCAAATTGGTCTTAAAAGATCAAATAAAACTGTTGTAACGTTCAGTGTGCGGAACATCAAAGCGCTTTTACAATATCATTAATAACCCAATAAAATGTGTAGAAAGTAATTAAAAATATTATAATATGTTTCCCATACTATCCACTATTCAGTAATAAAACCACGTTAAGCTCTAGCGTTTTCTTTTTTGCTTTTTTATTATTTTTACTTAGAACGACGAGTTTAGTCTTACAGCGCTGCAACGGCGGGATAGACATGGTGATTTTATTGTTTAGTTGGAGAAAAAAAAAATTGTGCAAAAATTTGTTTTTTAAATTCGTACATTAAATTTTATGTTAACATTTCAACTATTGGAAAGTCTTTGAATGAGAAATTATTATTTTAATATGTCTTATAATACTTTTTTATCATTTTTTAATCAGAAAAACTCTATTGATTTTATGTAACAATGACAACAGTAGCCATTTATCGCTATCATTTTTGTTTGGTACAAATTACCTACACCAAAATTGCGTTTAAGTTGCCCGTCTGCCCAGTCTCTCAAGATATTTTTTAAAACCGTTTTTGTTGAAGGAAAAGGGGTTTTATTGTTTTTTAGTGGGTTCCTTTTATCTTTAGGTTTTCGGTAGGCGGCTCGGTGGGCGGGGTGCGTTCTCAAACCACGCGACGGCAGGGATGTTGCTCTACATTCAATTTTAAAACATTTCTATTAAGTTGTGATTTTTACTTGCTTTTTTCGACGCAGAAAAAACAATGTTAATATATTAAACGTTTATTAATACTTTCAGTACTTATTATTATTATGAGAATGATTTCCAAAATAAGATGATATAATAGAATATACGCTGTATTCTCCTTTTACTTATGTCCTTGGCTTTAATTTTTTTGTATCTATTTAAAAATAAAAAAAGTTCTTTGAAAATAATAAAAAAATCTTCTATCGAGCGTTTTAATTGACCAATTCAGTTACTTCACTAACATCGACCATGTGACATCACTACCGGAGGGTGTGTCCGTACCTCAGGGCACTCGGCATTGTTTTGTCCGCATGTCAGACGGACGCCGACATGAATGTATACATACACATACCTAGTTATATATAATTTCTATAGCTACGCGCATGGGAAGCGTTACTCGGAATTGCTATTCGAAAAAAAAAATGCTTATTTTTTATTGTTTGATATGCAATTAAAATTGACGTTTGCTGCATAATAATATAATTTAATTATACGTTGTTGGCAGAAGCCTATGTTATTGCTGTATTACACAAATCATAAAAAAAATGCATGTAATGAACCGTGGCCCAGAAAAGCAATGCGAATGTCATTTAACAACTAATTAATTTCACTTATTTAACGGACAAAATTACCAGTGCAAAAAAAGTATAGATTCAGTACTCTACAACCGGCCAGTGAGTGTTACGAGTTTACAAGATATGCAAAACTGTTTGCGAACCCGCCGCTCGTTTATCAAACGTTTACAAAGATATTAATACCGTATATATAACGCTTATTACCACGTCATACGTGTCAAAATTGTGTTTATTTAGTGCATAGGATGTTTGTTTACCTATGGAAGTGGGAAAATTTTATATTGAAAACGGATTGTGGAGTTAAAGTGAGGAGTTACACTGGTATTATGTGAGGTAATAGGGTTAGATAGACAGTAAACTGACAAGGCAATTGACAATTGGGTTTTATTAATACTTAGATGTTTTCTAACTGTTCATTTGCTATCGGAAAAAAAAAGTTGTAGAACTTTTAGATGACATGACTCTTTTTTTTTTTTTTTTTTACTTTGTATAGGCTTGTGTTTGACCACAATCTCACTATGGTAGGTGATGATGTGGCCGAAGGTGGTAAGCACACAAAGCCTAGAAGGATCTGGCTCTCAAGTACAGCTGCCGGAACACACCAATAGATGTTTGGCGACAGATTTTCAACTTGAGGGTGGTAGCCAGCCAGGCGGGTACTACAAAGTACCCTACCACCGTGTTATGGTTTCCTCACGATGTTTTCCTTCACCGAAAGCTCAAGCTCATTGTAGGCTTTATATTATTACCTATTAGCCATTAGTCTCTAATAAGAGATCTAAAAATAATGTTGTGTCAATTGAATCTTCGGTACATTATTATAACTTACTTTATGACGTAGTACATTTGAAAGATATATAAAGGTACGTATATTTACTTTCAAATAAAGAAAATAAGTGAAATCAAATTTAAAAATAAAAAATAACCTTAATTAAGATCGCTTCTATATACCTATCGATGTTGGAAAAAAATATAAATCGTTTTTTAAATCGGTCCAACTCGTCAAACCAAAAGCGCCGCGTACGATTCTAAATTCAGAAATTTTCCACGCTACACGTTCGGAAACCGAGTAAAAAAATCGAATATCATAACATGCGTTCGTTAATATTCAGAGAGAATCGACATTGTGTTCATTACAGGGTTGTCAGATTAGGGAAACTTTAAAGAAACAATTCCAAATCATAATTTTTAGGTTAAAGTTAATACTAAAAAACATTACAGAGATAGAATAAGACACTTAATAAATTTAAAGAAGTATTTGTAGGTAATCATAGATTAAAGACACACAGTTACAAAAGGTAATACTGTCTGCTGAAATCTTTCCAATTCCAAAAAAAGATATCTAAAATCATTGGTACTACGAATGCACAAAGCATCATAACCTGGGAGCCAGCCCTCGTTCAGATACGTTTACCGCCAAAAAGCTTGGGTGTCGGGTTGTTGGTCTCGCGGCGATCCGATGTAGCGATATCAAGCCAGTAATTACAACTTACCACTGACTATTATCAAGTAGCGAGTTGCTTTCATATATTTTACAAAATGGATGGCAAGCCTTCACGAGGCATCGTATGCCTTGAATATTTATATTGTAGATTTATTGCGTCGTTTTGTGTGTGTTGATTTATAGCGGGGGTGTGTGTTACTGGACGAATGAATTTTAACTGTGTCGGTTTTCGAACGGAGTTCTTTTTGGGATTTGAATTTAGAACCGCGTCAGAATGAGTATAGACTAAACTTTATAGATGTTTAGTTTCATTGTTTGCAAAAAAAATATTGTGATCTATAGTTTTACAGTTATTTTATTATTATTATAAGTTTTCGAGAAAATAGTTTAGATAAATGAAATAATATCTGTCAAATAGAGAAAAGGTTTATTTTGCGTTATGGGTTATAGACGATTTATGCTGCCTTAATGCTTATGCCTCGTAAATAATGTTTTATAACTATGAAAATTTATAACTATAACTATTTTGAAATCATGGACCTTTTGAAATATGTTTCCTACAGAGTTTACGAAATCCTACTAATATTATAAATGTGAAAGTTTGGATGTATGGATGTTTGTGACATAAACGGCTGAATGAATATGGATAAAACTAGGCACATAGATAGATAGAATAACATAAGGGTACTTTATATCCCGGGAAAACAAGATCCCTCGGGAATGCGGGTGAACCGCGGGGCAGAAGCTAGTAAAAAATAAAAAAAACAACAAAACCTACAACTAAAACTTTCTCTACTTTCCAGAAAAATGCGGCCTCTCCGACGACCCAGGTCTCCGTGTGAACGGTAAAGGCAAGAAGATGAGGAAACCCCGCACGATATACTCCAGCCTCCAGTTGCAGCAGCTGAACAGGAGGTTTCAGCGGACTCAGTACCTCGCACTGCCTGAGAGAGCCGAGCTGGCGGCCAGTTTAGGATTGACGCAGACGCAGGTAAGAATAGGCAATATAAGAGGATTTATATATCAGTTTTTAATAGGTTCCAATTTTAAAGTTATTCTGTGAACGATTATCGATGTGAACATTTGTTTTGCTGTTTTTGTATTTTTGTGTCATATTTTTTTTATATTATGCATACGCCTGTGGATAGTGCCTTATTTGTAGAATTTATTGGTAATTCAAAATCCAAATTAACTTTAATTAACAGTAATCAAAATTGACTTTCTATTTATGAAAAAAGAAATGTACAATTTTAGCTTGAAAAAAAAAGACTAATAGAGAAATATTACAATTCAAACATACGCCCTACTAAACGACGTGTAAAATTGATTTTTAATTATCACCTATTAACAATACTTTTTAAGAAAACTTTTTGTATGAAAACTAAATGAAAAAAAAACTAGCACCCAGCCAGCACTTATCCTCAAGTAGTAATTATGTCACAAAACTACCAATTAAGTCGCAACTACGTTCACTTCATATTTTTTTTATCTATAAGCCACTGTCCATCTAAAAATAGTCTTTGTAACAATAATGATAAAATATAAAATCACAGTGCAAATCGCCTACGGCGTTGTCGGTATTACCGAACGTACAATTAAAAGACATGGCCAGTTTTTTACTTTAATCTATGTCACAGATAACGCACTGCCGTTTCTAAGTAGTAATTTCATTGTCTTTGATATGTATTTTAAGTTATGGTATATCTTTTATATGGTTTTATTTTACGTTTTGTTATCGCCACTAGGATATTACAAACTACTTTACTTTTTTATACATAGTTTTGACAAGCGCTTCCCATTTTATAAAAAAATAAATCAAGCCAAGGTTTGAATAATATAACTACTATTGTTTTTGTAGATAGGTACGTGTAAATTACTAAATTTGTCCGTATCCATGTTTGTGTGAATGTTTGATACACAATCAATCACAACGATTGCTCGGATTTAGAGCATAGATAGAAAACAGTCGTTCGTTCAGAAATGCGACCGAACCGCGGTCGAAAATTAATTTATTAATTTTACACGAACACCCAAAAAAGGGTTCATGTAATTATAAACGTTTGTCCGTTTCTGTATTTCAATATAATTCAAATGTCTCAATTAATAGGTAATGACTATATTTTATGCTGCAATTGCAATACTTTTACTGGTCTAATACAAAACAATAAACCCTATATAAGTGCTCGATTTGATTTGGCATATCTGTGACATCGATAAAATTCGTTCAACTAAATATTTCCGAACGTAAACTGCGTAAATCGATAATCGAAACGCGGAAAATTGACGTAAACAATGACGCGTGATGGCCGCTCTATTAATGCCAAGGTACCGCGTTAGAATGTGTTTTGCATGGACTTTTATAAAAAAAATGTAATATTTAATTAAATTAATTCAATACAAAGTAATTATGTCGTCATAACAGTTTATTTATTTTGATGTCAATTATTTAGTTTATTTTAATAATTCCACGGGATCATGTTTATATTTAACTAATTACATTATCAACTAAGTCTAACTAATTTAGATACGTTGTTGTAACGATAATGTGAAATAACAAAATATGTGGGTGGTGATATTTCATCGATATAGAAACAACTACTAAGGTATCTATTATTTTTTAAACCATTTTTTTACAGGCACCTAAATTTAAAAAAAAAAGTTTGTTTATTATAAACTAGAGACACATTTCGGTAGTATAGTTACAAAAAAATATTATATTTCAAAATTAGAAAAACTTATTCTTTTTCCATAGACAAACTCAACTGACAAATAAAATAACATACGTTCGGAAACTCGATTTGTACGTAACAGATTGATTCGTCATGTGTCACCGTGGGGAATGAATAATCGCTGTAGTGTAGGTGCGTTGCGAGTGCGCGCGCATCCGTGAGACGGTCTGGGTAAAGACTTATGTCATGTGTAGACCTGGTTTTATATTTGACTTGAGAAAAAAGACGGTTTTTTTTTTTAAAAGATAAAAGTTATCTGTTGCTAATTACACCTATGTTTTTATTATTGTTCTGAAGTTAGTAAAAATAAAATTTAAAACACTTAGTTCTTTTCCTAAGTGCGGTATTAAGTTTAAACATAACTTAGGCACAAAGTACTTACTTTATAGATAGTTTAGTTTTTGTAAGTACAGCTACAAAATATTATTTTTAATCCTAATATTTACCATCGCAATTAAACAAGACATAACCGAATTAAAATAAATTAACCTTTAAGACATACATTTTTCATTCTAATCGGTCCCTCTATACATTCTTAATTCAACATACCTTGTAACGGTAAAAAAAGTGAGTGCAAGTTAATTTTATTATAATTTAATATTTCTCAGTTATTGTCTGTGCGCCGCACTTTGATGAGCCCGCATCGATACATTGTAGTGATGCGACATATATATCGATGTTTTAATCTTATTAATGACTTTTACTTACCGTTAATAAAAAAGTTGGCATGAATTATGATAAAAGTTGTATTATATTAAATACTTATTACATGTATCCGTTTTAACGCAAGCTACTTAGATAATAAGGAATAGAAATATACTTTTGTTGTTAAATAATATTTAACATAACAGAACTATGATTAAGTACTCGAAGAAAAATAAAGGTAATGTTGGAATTCTTCCAGATCTTAGATGCATCAGTCAGACAAAACATATTTTAGTCTGTATAATTATTGCTTTAAGCCTTAATCCATCACATTTTTCATATACACCACGTACTCTCACCACTTATGATAACTTTGTGTGATCAAATTGCAGAATTATTCCTTCAGATACCCATGTCTCAAAATTTTAAACACTGATGATACTTATAAACGTCACAACAATCGATTAAAAGTTGTCGATAGTTTCACCCCTCACTATACAACAGCTTGATTCGATTCCACATTAAAATGTAGAATAAAAAAATAGCGGAATAGAACTCCTGAGCATTCGAGTCTATTTCTAACAAAAACGTATCTAATCCCCTGACTTTACATCGAACTTCATTAAGTTTGACGCGATCTAACTGGCGATAATCAACTTTATTATGTAAGTGGTACGTATCAAATTGATTAGAATAGTCGTGGTAATCCAATATGTTTTTGTGGTACACAATAAATCAAGGTATTTGTCTTAGGTGCTGTTTATTATCCATTGTTAAGATTACTTCGGTTTTAGAGTCGCATTTAAGAACATTCACTAGTTTTTTCCAACTTATTTGATTGCTTCTGTTAAGTTTTAGACAATAATCTTATATTCTAGTCGTGTTCAATTTGTATTTAACCTATTGTTTTTAGTTTAGTAAACCTCAAACTGTGTCTTCCCTTATCACTCTATATGATAATTATAAAATAGGATAAAAATAATAAAATTGTAATATTAGGCAATCTCGACAAGTGTATCGACTCTAAACTTAGCAACTACATGACTTACCATAGAGTTGCAATTAATCGATCTTAAGTAATGGGATGAAGCTTATAAGGTCAGACGGGCGTTTTTATCGATAATAATGTTTCGATAAAAACGTTCTTCATGATTGATTGGATGTGCGCTCGGCAACACTATTTCCATATTTATCATAGTATTAAAATACATTTTAATTTGATATCTTCAGTATGTGGTTTATGAAGGCTTGCTTAGCTCCAATGAAGCAGCTCTTGAACAGACACTCCCTTTAATTGATAAGAAACACAGCAAGGCGTTATTTATTAACTGTATTCAGCAATCTATTTGATTAAATTCGATATAAATTAAAAGTATCTAAAAATACGGTTTATGGAGATTTAAAATGGCAACTTAGGCTAATTTACCCAACTTTTTAAACGATAAAAAAATGAAAATGCGGTCTCTTTCTGACAACATTTTATTTGAGACGACATCATGAGATAGGTACTTAATTGAAAACATGATATAATAAAATAATATACTTTCAATTAATGGACTTAGAATTGGGAAAATAAATGATTGGCGCGTGCAAAATTGCGAAGGATTTATTAAAAAGAAAAAATAAATTCATTCCATGAATAGCTAATTGATTAACACCTATAATAAATTCTCCTAAAACCTAGGCTATCTAACTGTAAGATGTAAATATAACTCAAAAAAGTTTTATTCGACGACAGCTATTCGATTCGATTACGAGCTATCGATAATGAGCGTGTCATCGATTAACTTCGATATCTCCACGAAATCGGTCACGCCTCTTCCCTTTAATAATTAATTAAAAGAAATCTAATCAACGTGTTTTATTTTTGGGAAAAAATATTTTTAATTTCGTCTCAATAACTACACACTAAACTGAATTTTAGTGTTATAAAATAAGGTAGATATTTCATTTTCATTGCCTACTTGTTTTGATTAACTTGTACTATTACCTATTCCGCCTTGCCTTTTCCAATCCCGTTCTGAGAACTGACGTGATTTCGTGTTTAGGCTATAAGGTCATCAAAATGGTCGAAAGTTGTCAGTACAAAGGGCACAGACCCAAAAAGTCTCACAGGTACCAGAAACAACATGCCTTTTAAGAAACGAAGGATGACTGGATAGTTGCCTAGTCATTTATTCTTATACTTGCTGACATAACCACAGTTTGTTGGTCACAAGGATTTAACTTAGAAGATAAAACGTATGCTGATTTTGCTCTTTCTATTGCAATAGTGTTGGGGTAGAAATAGTTTAAATAGCAATCGAGAAATCAAATCCAATAAATAAAAAAAAGCCGCCCACACACTGCACAATCGGATTGACGACTGACAGATGAGTGTCGAAAAAAAACGAAGAAATCTCATTTATGATGATCGGCAACGTGATGTCAGAACAAAATGATGATGGATCACCGTCGCCACATCCACTACCGCGGGTTAATTCATATTACATCGGAATAAGATGGTGTGACGAAATGGTGCAGTGTGTTTTATAGGGAGCTTTGTCTCTTGGACCGTTACCTTTGTGTTTTTATGACAGAACTAACTTTGAAAAAACATGGCAACATTTGTAGAAATCGGCTCCCTTTGTAGCGTACTTTGAATGAAGTGTTTGTTGATTGGAGTTGCTTATAGGTATTTCTAAAATTACTCAGATTGATTTAGACTTATGCATTGCTGACTATACTGCTATATACTCGGAGTTTAAGCAGATGGGGAATGCCTCCCAATTTCTTGGATATATTAAAACAGCTTTCCCTATGATGCCTTTCTTCTCTGAATTATATCTATTTGGGTATCTTATGAGCAATTCCATTAAATTATGTAATTTTTGAAGAAATCATTACGGTGTTAGAATTAACAGCGCTCTATTGATTACTTCATGTACAAAATGTGGTACATAATATTTGAACGAACCAATAAGGTCTAGCCGTTCCAATACATCAAAATGCATCGTCACCATCTCAAATGTTAAGAATCGTGACTGTCGTATTTCAAAATCACGTCTCTGATTGGCTGTCAAACGCCGACCGTCAACCAATGGCCGCTCGTCAAATATCATGACTCTGCGGTTTATGAACAATTGTCTTAAAAAAAAGAGTTGGGTTAAAAAAAATATCGGCTTCCGTTAAAGTGGCACGGCTTCTGTCTTTTTGTTCAGTGATTGAAGCCTTCTATTCGGGGCTTATGCCTTTGTGAGTCACTGATGCCCATCAAAAAGATACTGTTCGTTATTTTCTTATAAAATTGAATAAATTTTTATTGACAGCTAGATTGTAGGTAAGTACTAGAAAAAAATACATCACATGATTCAGAAAAATTCTGCCTTTAAAAAAATTTTACGTACTTGTTGATGCTACAATTTACAATGGACAAATTCCAAATGTAGGACAACACATAGAATAAACAAACAAATTGGAAAATTGTAGCCAATTGGTAACAATTAACTTTAATCGAACGCTAGTTTCAATTCCTAATAAAGACGCCATTTGTTGACAATACTTAAAACGGGTGTTTATCTAATGTTATTTTTATTTCATCAAGACCATGCACATAATGAACATATTTTGAATCATACAAGTCTTAAAAGGCCTCAAACTTTTATAACTTCCTTTTTAAAAGGGGAAAGTCGATAATTATTTGTATGTCCAAGTTTTCCAATATTTCGATTATTATATCCACCTTTCAAATCCAGCAATCTACATTTCTGCGAGCACTTATTTCTCCATGTCAATATATTTTTCTCTATTATTATTTTATTACGATATTGTAATGTCAGATGTTATAGGAAATATTATTTATTACTTGTTATTTTTCGCTATCCGACCTCTTGTTGCTGTCTGTAGCTATTATGAGTGAAGTGAAAAGGTCTTCCACCGGACCGGTGGCAATTTTTTCTAGATTACATGTTTACGACAATCTGATAAAATTGTTTATAGTGCATGTAGTAATATACCTACATATTGCTAGTTCTATACCTACTATGCCATGAATTTCTTGATAGTTGCATTTTTTTTATCGTTCTTGTTTCATCATCAGTTAAGACCTGATTTCTTTTTAGCATAAGATTTATGAAATACTCTTTCTAATTATTGTGTGCTGTGTCACCAGAGAAAACTACGTAATTTTGTCCTTTTTCAGTTTAGTCCAACTCTTCTCAGATAATTATTCTATCCGTCTGTTTGTCTTCATATTATTGTATAGCTTAGTTACATTGGCATCGACATTGCTGACTCAACATAAAAGTATGTGCAGATAGCGTAACTGATGTAAGATTCTATTATGATTACAAATAACGCATATAGATGAATAATATTAAGTTTTATGCCCCATGTGACGATGCGAAGTAATATTTATATAAACAAGTAATATTACATTAATTAGTAATAGAAATAGATAGAGAAGTGATTGAGAACAAAATACGAGATTCAAGTCTTAAAGTTATTTTCTTTTATAATTATTATATTAATTATATTGATATCGCAGGAACACTCCAATTAAGTGTAAATGCAGTTTATTGTTAAGCTTTAGATCTATCTTTAGTACCTATAACCATAAAGGCTCTGTTGTGAGAGAGTGGCAAATTTTATTAAAAATATCTGCTGATAATTTTTCTCCTCTCTGCGATGACATACCTTTGCCTTTTCTGTATTTTTCTCATTCCAAAATTTGATCCTTCAGTCTTTTTCTGAATCTCAATTTTGGGAGAGGAGCCGTGATCAATTTCAGCAGATTTGTGGATCAATGTTTGGCTCTATACTGACATTTGTTTATGGAACAGTGAGTGGCTGATCTGAAGAGGTGTTACTTGGGTGGAATTGTGTCCTTATACTTGCAGTCAATGGCAAAGCCATAGGAGAGTAACTTATGAAGTTCAAAGCTACTGAAGTTATCATCAGGTTCAGATGTCAAACTTCTAAAAATAACTGGCACGAAACTCAGCACGGTTCATCTTCTCTACTATATAAAAATAAGTCGGGTTTTCCTTCCTGACGCTATAACTCCAGAACGCACGAACCGATTTCCACGGTTTTGCATTCGTTGGAAAGGTCTTGGGCTCCGTGAGGTTTATAGCAAAGAAAAACATAAGATCCCACGGGAACGCGGGTGAAACCGCGGGGCGGAAAGCTAGTTTTTTTTATAGAATTAGACAATCTAACTAAACTTCTAAACAATTCACTCATCGTAGTCACATTCGTTGCGGTAGATATCTGTAAGTTTTCTATATTTATATATATTTATACTATATAGGTGGCAAACAAGCTTACGCCCCACCTGATGGTAAGCGGTTACACTAGCCTATAGACGCCCATAACACCACGGGCAAAGTGTGAGACATGAAATTGTTAAGTCTCCTGTGCCGGCAATTTTACCGGCTCCCATACCCTCCTAACCGAAACACAGTAATACAAGTGCACTACTATTTCACGGCGGAATTAGATATGGTAGTAGTACTTCCCCGGGCGAACCCTGCGCTAAGAGTTCTACTACCTTAAGTTTTACTATCATATTGAAATCCACCACAACGCATCGCAGCTTTTTTCTTAATCTCTCACACTTAAGTTCCAGTAATATATTTTAGATGGCCACATGTAAACGACTGTACTAGATCCAGTTCTAGTTAAGCACTAACAAGCCGGCAGGTGGCGCCATGAGTATATGTTAAACATTACATTCATGTGTATGTTTGTCGGTTACTTCTGTTGCGTTTCTTACAATTATTATGTTGTACTCACTGTTTATACAATAAGGATATGAAATCAATGAGATTACCATTTTCAATTTTTATTTTTATTTTTTTTGTATGATTTTGTTTAGTATTTAGTCGCTCTTGCAGGTAAAAGGGTATAAAAGTTATGTAGTAATGAATTCCAATAATTAATACGATTGCAATTTTTGAAGTTTAGCTACCAATATCCTGAAGTGACATTTTACAGTAAAAAAAAAAAAATTTTTTTTTTTCTACGTTTTTAAAAATTATATCATTAGGTAATTTGAACATGTCAGTCACGTTTGTAACTTGTATTCAAAGAGGATGTAAGCTTTACGTTTTACTTGAGCGGCTGACTTATTATACTTAACTATCTGCATGCTAGTTTCCTATCGCTTTCCTACGTTATCTATACTATAATAATAATCTATACTAATATTATGAAGCTGAAGAGTTTGTTTGTTTGTTTGAACGCGGTAATCTCAGGAACTACTGGTTCGAATTGAAAAATATTTTAGTGTTGGATAATCCATTTATCGAGAAAGGCTATAGGCTACTTTTTATCCCGGGAAAACATAAGATCCCTCGGGTACGTGGGTGAAACCGCGAGGCGGAGGCTAGTAATAATAAATTCAAATTCAAAAGTTTCTTTATTGAACGAATTCAAAGTATTTTTAATCCTATAGGTTGCCTGAATCAAATTACTTTAGGGATAAAGCCAATTGTTTGCGCTATTTTATTTCTTGTCATGTTGTTTTACTGTTTTGTTACTGTACAAATTTTAAAAATATAAATTATCACACGTTATATTCAGTGCTTTACGTAATATTACTACTTATGTTTCTGATAAAAAAAAAGTTATAAAAGAGACATAATTGCAACGAACGCCAGGATTATCTTGTCCTCAATAAACACACACAAAAGAAAGAGTCAACACAATATCTATCCTACTGTATTGTAATTACAAAACTTTATCAACTACAATGTAAAACTCTCCCGTAATTAACCACCGAGTAATTAAAACAAAGTTATTCAAAACGTATTTCCAAATGTTAAGAAAAGTTGTTTGATTTTCAAAACTTATGTCTCAGTCAAAGTTTTGTTCCTATAATTACTTATATATATAACAACTAGCGGGCCCGACAGACGTTGTCCTGTCCAAACTCGATTACGACGCCATCTACCGGGTCCAATTGTATTTTCAAACCATCCAGGGACCCGCTCAAATATACACACAAAATTTCATCCAAATTGGTCCAGTCGTTTAGGAGGAGTTCAGTCACATACACACGCACACAAGAAATATATATATTAAGATGACCTCAATTGACCCTTTATGAAAACATGTTATATTTTTCAAGAACGATCTAAGGTGCTATACGCTATTTTAAGTACTACGTATATTTCACTACGTTTAATTGTGTTAATTTTGAAAGAAAATGCATTTTTTCTTTTTTTTTTTTTACCTACAATGGGTTTGCGTTTGGCCTCTGACCCGTCGAAAGGCGAAGACGAAGCCTAAGATGGAGCACGCTTACCCAGAAGAAACCTATTCACTCTGGCCTTGAATGTCTCTAGATTGTAGGAGTCAGGAAACAAAGACGCCGGGAGCAAGTTCCACTCCTTTGCTGTTCGCATTATAAATGAGGATGCAAAACGTTGTGTTGCATTTTCAGATACCTGTCAGATAAGCCATCTGGAACTTATCGGCAACCTATGTGATGAAATTTTACTGTCACTTTTCCGGAAGTGGCTGTACCAAAGTTGGTTGGAGAAACCTAGGCAACTTACCAACTCGTATATCTATGCAAATGACATAAATATTCTTATCTTTAAATAAATATAAATTAAATGTTCAAATGAGTCACTTGAACAGGTCCGACAGGATGTCGAGGCGTAGTTTGCTCCACTTGAAACCTTTTGATTAGAACCAGCATTTAATTCTTCGAGGATTGTTAGGGGTCAATTACTAGTGCCATCTATTGAATCGTTAGATCATTCTGCAGGCACCAAGTTTTTTTTAAACTTGTGATACCTGAAATAATATATATAACCTGAGATGAGTTTTGTAAGGCATGACTGGAAGGCTTTATGCCCTTTCACAATACCTTCTATGAAAGTTTACTGTAAAATAAACACTGTAAATCATATATTTAATATTTCATACATTATATAAAAATATACGAGTAACTTTAACGTACAAGGATCTGAAAAAAACAAATAAACTATTAAATAAAATAATGCAAAAACATGGGTATTTCTCAAATACAATAATGTAATTTTTATAACAAAAATGAGGAAAAATGAATAAAACTATTTTATTCTAAATGCAAATATGATAGTATAATTGTCGAAAAAAGGAAGAATTGGACATAAAAGTTAGCAATAATTTGATTTGCAAGCGTGAAAACGTTGATTGGTCTTAAAACTCGTTTTGTTGAATATTTCTCGGATTTATAACTTAAGGTCACTTTTAATTTAGTTAGCCGTTACATTTGTTCATATTTTGAATCACCATGACATTTTAGGAACAAAGAATATAATAGAACTCGTGTCTGTAATTACAACAAAAACAAGCTATAAGGATCTTACGGTATTTGATATTCTTAATTTAAAACAATAATAAATAGCTAAGAATCTAGAAAACTGTGTTATTCATAAGGATAGAAAATTCCACAGTCATAATAATAAAATTGCAAATGGTCTTGAATTCCAAACAATGTCTGATGATTCAAACATAAGTAGCAAGGTTTATAATTTTTTAAATAAATTCTAAATAAAAAAGTTAAGGATAAACACTCTGTCACCTTTTGACTTAAAAAAAAACAACAAACTTTTCTATAAAAATCATTTGAGCAAGTATATTTTTGGGGATTTTTAAATTCATTAAGAGAGATATTTGCAAAAATTTTAGATCATGGATTAAACTCAATGAAATGTTGTAAACACCATTCAATAGCTATATAGTTACTAAAATTACAAGGGCTTAAAAACTCATGTTTTGATCGAAAAGGTCCCATCTTGATGTTAAAAAGTTTTTTCTTCATTTTCTACCATGTTATGAAATTAAACATACATTACAAAACCAAAAAACTAATGCAGCACTAATACGAGAACAGCCTGGCAGTAATACAAATAAACGGAGCCGAATCAACAAGCTTTATGCAGAACAACGCTAGATCTTAAACGAACGATAGACAAGTCGGTAATATCCCGTGTATAATAACGGATGTAACTCAACAACTCTTTATAGGCTAGGTTCTGTTCTGACGGTCATTTTTGACCATATTATCAAGTAGGTTCGAAAGAGACTAAGGTACCAAATAAAATAGGCAAATAGATCATTGTGTCGATGAAGTTTTAGCATTTTTTTATTTATTTATTATTTATACAAAAGAATACAGGATAATTAATATTAAAATAGCAACCAAAAACCACTAAGGAACCACCGTCGATCAACACAGTCGGTCGCCGACTCAACGCACCATTTGTCCTCGGGTTGACAACCGTGGAGCAGCCCCATAAGTCCCTTGACTTGACTATGTGCTATAGCCTATTGATACAGGAAAATTCTCTCCTATTCAGAAGAATCTAGTCTCTTGTCCAATTTACAACCATGGTAGGGGAGCCAAAAACTGTAAATGTATCAATTTTCCATCAAAGTCGAAGTCAAAGCCATTTATTCAGTTTAGGCCCTAGAAAGGCACTTATGAACGTCGAAACTACTGAAGTTACCACCGATGTTACGAAGTTACCATCGCCCACAGACATAATTTTTAAGCCTAGAAGGATTTTGCACTTGAGAGCCAGATCCTTCTAGGCTTCGTGTGCTTACCACCTTCGGCCACATCATCACCTACCATAGTGAGATTGTGGTCAAACACAAGCCTATACAAAAGTAAAAAAAAAAAAATACGAATATAAGTGCTGTTTTGTATGATATACATAATAAATGCATTCTTAAAAGCATATAAATTGCTGTATAAAAAACAAACGGGGTAAATTTCAATTTTAGGTAAATTTTACTGATATAAGTAAATTAATCTTCCGTAAAGATTATTGTATGAACAAATTCCATCTTTAGGTCCGTCTTAAAACCGGTATGTTTATATTTTTAATATATAATGGCAACGAAATAAGAAGTTACAATGATAAACAGATAAGTGCCAAGGACGTGTGAGGTGGTCGCCATTGTATGGTAATCTTTGGACAGCGACGCTATGGTGGCCATGAGGACGGTCAGTTATTGGATAGTTTTTTTTTATAATTTAAATGTGGTTTGTGAAAATATATAATTTACTATACGGTTTTATGAGCTCATTAAAGAGTCCCAATTTAAATTTAATACTCGTAAGTCGCTGAGTTATCCGGCTCAAAGGACCAATACTTCTACTACGACCATACGTCTTGAATTTGATGATAATACTTGATTTCCAGGCTACATAGATCATACCTTAATAACATATAGGGTAGGTACTTTTATCCCAGGAAAATATAAGATCCCTCGGGAACGGGACAGAAGCTAGTTTTTCATAAATTCGTAATAATATTGACGTAAAGATGGTTGCCCTATTCGTTTCGCTGCTTGATTTAGCGGGTAGGACTAGAAAAGCTTATAAAAACCGGTTTCAATCGGTGTGCCAAGGGAAAATACAATCACGCAGTTTTAACACCTCACAGTTTATATTTACCACTAGTTTACCAGCGGTAGCGTTTGAATATCGATTGCATATAATCCATTATAATATGACCCCTGATTGATATGAACGCTGGTTCAGTCAAAGGTCAAGTTACAAATGAAATAGATCGCAGAGAGATGAGTATAATATCTGGTAATAAAGACGTAGTAACTTTTCTTTTTCTAAAATGTTCTGTTTAAATTTAGAACATTAGAAAACAGTCCCTTTTGCTCAAAATTATCGATGTGAAAATTTGTATGGATGTTTGTTCAATCACTCTGTAATGACTTAACTTCATAGTTGGATTATATACAGGGTGATTTTTTTGTCACTGGACATACTTGCAGGGATAAACTACTTTTATCATGGGACTAACTCTCGAGATCACAAAAAAATATCAGCTGTCCATACAAAATGTATGAAGAAACCATTTTATTTTTTGCGATATCAGAGTTGGTCCCATAATAAAAGTTGTTCATATTGACGAGTACTTCAACCCCTGCAAGTAAGAATGTCCAGTGACTAAAAAATCACCCTGTATATAAAATACATGATATTAGAAAACATTAATAATACTTTTTTTTTTTGTGAATCTCTTGCCATAAATTATTTTATAAACCATTATAAAATATACAATATCTCCAAATACATCCCTGCTTCCCTATCCCCCATATTCAAACATGTATGTAACTCATATCATTACTTCGAGCGGAAATGTCGACGTGTGAGCACAAAAAATGAATCGACCCGTTGCACACGAGTCAAAACATTTTGTGTACAGAGACGTACTTGTTGCCCGGGGCGAACGTTACCACCATTTTGCCCCCTTTTTGCGTAATGCAATTTGCATATCTACTTGCTACTTGGCTTTCTATAGGTAACAACCTATTATTACCTACCTAGTTGGTTGGCTGTATCTTTTCTTGCTCGAAGAGTTAAAGGAAAACTAGTTTTTTAATCTGTGGTGGTTCAGTGGCGCACCTACGTGCAATTATGAGGGTGCATGCAGGTTCGAACTTCTGAGTTGAAAAAATAATGTGTATATTCAAAATTGGTTGTATAAAGTAAGATAAAGCGAGTAAAAAATTTTGAAATGTTAAAAATTCAAGAATGTCCGAAATAAATTTGCACGAGCAATTTACAAAGCTAGACATTTTCTTCTGAATTAATTTTTACTGTCTTACAGAAAAATAAATTTAAGTTTTTGTACTATTGCTAGTTGAAAATTTCTAGAATATTAGGGCTATTTTGGTAACTGTTAGAGGGCTAAGATTTTAGCCATCCCTATTTATATGATTAAGCTTGACTCGTCAAGTGACGGTAGCCTTACCTTGATGGCCAAAAGGTTTGGGTTCGATTCCCAGCTTCAAATCTTCAAATATAGAACCATGCCTACCTCCTTGAAATAAACGGTCGTGAAAATATCTCCAAAATGAGCGAGTAAAACCGTAAGTAAAATATGTAAATCAAAAGCAATACACTAAAATAAGTCGTGGTATTTAAAAACGCAACAAAAAGCGGAAATTACGTAATAAGTAGCTGACAAAACGAAACCAGTTCGTGAAACAGGTGATTTAAATAATGTGTTATATAAGTTCGAATGCTGCAATATTTTATCTTTATCACCATATCTGAGTCACTGCATCTTATAGCTTTGAGTCTAGATGCATTATAAGAAGGAAAATATATTGTAGTGTTTGCAAAAACATCTATAAATTATTTCGTGTGCACAAACTCCTGTACCCCGAGTGTAAACAATTGACTTTTTTAGTACACGCAAACGTGATAGTATGCGTTTATTTACGTAAATTCTTTACACTCAGGGTACTAGATTAGTCTATCGACAATGATGTTATAAGTATATCGTAACTAGATTAGCAATGTACGGCAATGACGCGTTGCCACTTCGTATATGCCTGCAGACATATCTTTACTAATATTATAAGGCTGAAGAGTTTGTTTGTTTGAACGCCCTAATCTCAGGAACTACTGATTCGATTTGAAAAATTCTTTCAGTGTTGGATAGCCCATTTATCGAAGAAGGCTATAGGCTAGTCTAGTATATATTGTACGTGCCTCGCAGTTTCTCCCGTGTTCTCGGGATAAAAAGTAGCGTCTTTCTCCGGAGTTCAAACTGCCACTGTGCTTATTACCATCAAAATTGATTCGATTTTTAAGCGTTTCTAATGATTTGTGTTATGTAACACTTCAATCTTTATTTTGAAAATCTCGATTAATGTTTATTATTAATTGCAAGTAACTATTTATTCTTCTAACGCTACAAGTCACCGGTGACTTGTCACGTCTGTATGTGTGTGTGCGCGTAACTACGAAACTGTAGTTGTGTTTGCGCGTTTCCTGTAATTAAAATGCGTCTTTTATAATATACAAGTTTTCTCGACGTAAACCTTGTAGCCGTATAGATTTAACTATAGATACATGTACTGCTTAGAAGTTAACCGGCATTACAAAGGGAAACTAAGAATTAACTTGGATGCTTTAAGCATGAGATTGAGTTACAGGTTTTTTTCCTATTAGGCATAGGTCCTACTCGTAATCGTATTATTGTGTACACAGTGGTTCGTGTGAGCCAAATATACATTGGTAAACTTTAAAAAATACTGTACTGACTTTAATGAAATTCAATCAAGAAAGATATCCCAAAAAGATATATTCCAATATTTTGGGCGTAATCATTGAGAGAAAAAAAATTTATAAGTATGAAACATTGGGTTTTATTCTCAACCCTCCGAGTCAGAAAGTAGAAATTCCTCTGATAATATTTCATCATCATCAACCTACAACAGTCCATGGACATAGGTCTCTCCCATAGGGTATTACATCCATTTTTGAAGTGTCTCAATTCGTTCCTAAGGTGCTAATAAACCACAAAAAAAACACAAAATTTTTATTCAATCGATAAGTGCCATAAAAATGCATTTAAATTTTACATTTTCAATGTTCGCGCGTAATTTGATGAAAACGCTGGACGCCATGTTACTCTAAGGTCATGACGATATTTAAATGTAAAAAAAAAAGATTACGTGACAGGGCGCGTCAATTGTCACGAAGTTTTTGAAACAACCTAAAATGTCACGATAGGCGAATTCATTTCTTTTCACTTCACTAGTGCACTTGGATTGATCTTCATTGGACAAAACGCCACCGATATCATTCAATAAAATTGAAAAAAAAAAACGTAACGTCAAATGTCGAAATGTGGTACAAATTCCCGCCAAAAAGGCAATTTTGACCTTTTTGGCAATTTGGACTTTGTTTACTTGTTCCCATTACTTAATATGTGTACGAATCATACCTAATGTTTCTTGAGTCATTTCCTCTGGGTTTTCCAATAAATAACATGTGCAGTTTAATACTATACCTACGTATTTTATTTTATTTTAGCCTGTCTAGCTTTTTTGAAGGTTGGCAACACGTTGGCAATCTCCTTGGTACCTATTGCTTAGAACCCTGCGGTTTCACCCACGATCCCGAGGGTAAAGACTTTATTCCTGGATCTCTTTCTAACTACGTACCCATCTTATAGTTTTTTAGTGGGATTACCACCTTAAGTCACATGGTCTTTTGATAAAATTGTGATTTGTGTTACACGGACTTTAAATACAAACACAACAACTTAAAAGTTAATTGAAAAAGTTATAAGTTTTGACTGAAGGAAGCCAAGCATTGACCATTTTAGTCATAGATTTTAGTAAAATATGTCAAAGACTAATAAAAGTCTGCATGGTAAGGTTTTATTAGTCGAAGCCAACATAATGCTATATGATTGTCAAAGAAAATTGGGAAATTGTTTATGGTATACATACTTTCTATAGTATTTACCTATTGTTTTAATAAAACGACGGCTCAAATCATAGGTCGTAAAATATACGAATAAATCCATAATATTAGAAACCATTTAACCATCAATCTATAAACACGTTCCAGCATTCTTTAAAAACGCCTTGTGTTTTGCGTAACTACGAGAGAGAGACGCCAATAACATGTAAACTTAAGTTAGAGCGAAACAGAGTGTATTCAGTAACTCTCAAGGTAATCAACGTTTACTTGTGATCCGTTTTCCATTTTCAAACACAGAGTAACATACTTCTTGTGATTTTTAGCACTGTGTCAGGCACGGTGCGATGTGTTAGGTTGACGAACAACTTGCCGTTTTCTTGATTTCCAAGTATTTGAGGTAACTTCTTTCTTTCATAGTCCCCTGGTAATTCGTATATGGAGATATCCTTTTGTCGAGGAAATTCATTGTCCTTTTTTTTGCTTATTGATACACGGAATTATGTACTGTAATGTATCTGTTAATGCACAAGGAAATTCAATTTAGCTTTAATTAATTTTTTGGGGGCACGGGAGTGACCTCTCCAAGTTGCGAGTCTTGCTTTGTACTACCGCTACCCTTTTTTGGCAACAGCTTTTAACCTTTAAAGTTTACTTTGATTTTTCCAGATTCATTATTAAGTATAACAATATGTAAATTTACTTTAATAATTGAGTAATGAGCGGAATCTAGGAATTTTATGTTACAGACTTATTATAGGTAATACGGTACCTACATTTTTATGCTAAATGTGGTAAACTTTATTAGCAATTTATAAACCTAAATGACTTTATTTAATAAATTAAGTTACATCCTGACTACATGGAACGACCGACCAAGTAGTTTGACAGAATAAATTATTTAAACATTCTCTATTAACATGGTTAAGTTTTTTAGTTGATTACCTACATAATATCAATATCTTTAATTATTTTCCAACTCTACTGGTGTATGTTATGATAATTTAAGCGTCGGTGATAATCAATGACAATAACGTTCAATATTGTTTTAAAATACGTGACCATTGGTTCCATGCGTGCATGCCAAGAACGTAGAGTAAATTTGTTAAGAAGGAAAGTCTTGGCAACAATTTTACTATATTGTATATGTTATGATTTTTGTGACCATTGCTAAGCAAATAGCATAAAAAAAAGTAAATTTGCATAAAAATAATAGAAAAGATAATATGCGTACCATTCATCAAAATATACATTAATTACCATTCCTAATTAATTAAAAAATCACATTATGTATAAATATTCATTTATTTAAGGTGTCAATTTATCTAAGTGTTGATTATAAAGCTGGTTTTAGGTGACCTGAATTGACGTGAATTATGAATAAATGTCGCCATTTAGAAAAATAATGTTTTTATACAAAATTATGTGTTGCAATAATAAATAAATGTGAGAATTTATTAATAAAAGCATGGTAGGTACTATGTAGGTGTTTTCTTATTTAAATCATGATATTATATCTAATACTGTCATTTAATCTATGGGGCAGGAGCTTCTCTTGACAACGACGGGAATCGAAACCCTCGGAGACCATTCTGGTGGACTTCACATAGGTACTGATGATTGAAATAATTATATTATTATTTAATTATCTACTACGTGTTTCTTTATTTTACGAATAATGACGTTTTTTCCGCAAATACAAGTTAAGACACTTTTCTATTATCGTTGGTAAATCTATAAAAGACACAAAATAATGTTAAATATTAATATTTTATAATTTTTAAAACCACAATGCTATACGATACAAGTTTAAAATAATGAAATAATACATTATGCTATAAATTTTCGAATATACCGCCATATCAGCGAAGGGGCGTCTTCTTATTATTTATTAATTTTCGCGTCTTATGATCGGATACTTACAGATGCATTCGCACCCATTCGAGACTCGTATCACACCGTGACATATCTAAGATAAGTTTTAGGGCATTTTCTTCTAGAAAAAGTTATGAGAAAAATATGGCTCTTGCTCATTTTGCATGGGGTTCTACTACTACTGAGATTTTTAGTAGCTTCACAGTTTTAATCATAGAAACATATAACATAGGTATACCGTATCAGGTAGATATTGTCGTAAGCATAATTGTCATAAACTTGGAGTTTGAATTACACACATAAATATATTAAATAGAACCGCATATAACCGAATATGTATTACCGTAAAAAGTATTTTTATATCTGAAATCGAAGTATATGGAGTGTTCGGTTGCAACTGCACCCGTCCGTCAACAAGAGTTTTCCGTTACACAACGGTGTGATAGATAGTCATCGCAGCACTGGGTGTGGTCAGAATATTTATTAAAATCTCTTCATTGCCAGTGGAAAAAAATAAAATGCGCGTTATCTCACCACAGCATGAGAGAAAACATTGTTTTAATAATTTAATATTTATATAAAAACTTTGACTGATGAATGAAGAGTGTGTTTAACTTTCTATTTATAAAATATATATTTTTTTTACGTTATATTCGTGCGGAGAAATTTTAGTTTTGAACATAAAATGAGGTTTGTATAAAGTTACTTTCATTTTAAAAATTGTTGTTTGGTATTTATTTTTTACAGTTAGCTCCTAAACAGTTAGTCCTACATTGATATTACCTATAATAATTGTGAACAAAAAATATTCGCAATATTTCTGTATTTTGTCTTGAGTTAAGTTCGACCATAGACCGTAAAATTTCCAAACATACGAACAAAGAAATTAAAAATCCTCTTTTTACTCATTCAAATAGCAAGATACGGAACCAGATTCTTGAACATGAATGAACGTGTAATATTACCGAATTACTTTAAAAATTATATTAAACCAACAATGGTCCAAATGTGCAAGGCCAACAATACAAAGACTATGGTCGAAAACCATACAGCCTACAAAATCAACAGTTAAACATGCAGAACAATCATTAATTAACAAGCAAAATTAATCGAAATAGAGTAATTAATAAAATTTCGCTGAGTTACATCAAAAAAACAATCCGCCACGGTCGGCGAGCCGCAGTGCTGTTGCGTTGCCAGCGCGGATTGTAAAAACTTACGATACAAACTGATATGGATGGTGAAAAAAAAGAATTACCAACGGTACACCGGCGGTTATACAACATAGCAACGCGTGCACACATCTACACAAACACACACATAGAAAACGAAATGCACAAATATCAACGGGTTGTAAAGGTCGTGATTTATAAATGAACTGATTTTGTTTTCGAACATTCCTTTTTCGCGCGCTTTATTTTGCTTTGGAACTAGGGCTTTTGAGTTAAATATATTACGATCAATTAGATTATGATCTCTAGTGAGTCATAGGTAACTGCTAAATAATTTACGCGTCTTTTTGATCGTGAAAGTGTAATTAAATTGAAAATATAGAATGTAAAGTACAGGTATGTAAGTAAGACCATAAATTATAGCGCTAATGTCATATGAGGGCTGAATAATGTATCGTGGGAAAATTAGCAAACAAAAGCATGTTATATGCAGACAAACTTTATCATTGTCAGTCTTAGCAATACCTGCGCTTAAGACCTACTTGTTAGAAGTCTTAACATAGTGAAAATGTAGTCAAAGTTTCAACCCACGTTGAATTTTTAAGAATTATTCATTTAAAATAAACTTAATGTGAATTACATGGCATTACAAATAAAAAAAACTTGTCAGCAAGAGAAAGTGATACATTTTTAAGGTAGGCATTCATTTGACTTTGACTTTTTAATATGACATTGATAAAAAGTTGTTAAATAAGTAAGTTAAAGGTAAAAGGTACAAAAGTTCCGTCCGTGAAGGCTTGTTAAGCAGGAATTTTGTTTTGGACATTTAAGTTGAAAAGTTACTCGACATTTTTTCCTCTTCGGTCTTCAATTTCGTTTTTTAATTGATTTGCTATCAGTATGACATTCTCAACTCTCTTGACTCTTATAAGTTTACTTTTTGTTTTATTTTTGGGGAAAAAAGGTATTGTTCCATTTTGTTGAGAAATCATTGTTTTGTGTAAGGATCAATACAGACATGCATTTACAAATAACTGCATTAAATATTTACTAAATACCTACACTTAATTGTATTACATGTAGGTATTAGTAGTGAATTACTAATAAGGTCACATATAACTCTCGTAATTCTATATCAAACTCAAAAGTTTGTCAGATTAGATCTTTGGTAAAGCACTTATGATCATTACAATTGAGTCTACTCTACTTACCACCGATTCATATTACACTTCACTTTACCATCTTTTAGACCAGCTTTTAGACACCCATTGGACAAAGGCCTTTCAAATGTGTTACAGCAACTGCCCTTCGTTCTCAGCATTCAACAGCTGCTCCGTCGGTCGCATCAGTCCTTGCGGCAGTTTGTTTCAGACTACGCATATCAAAAATTTACTTCTGAACATAGCCCATAGAGTCACTTGTGTCTTATGGTTCCCAGCGTCTATATGCCATCATTTCTAAGATTCTTAAGAGAGTGTATGATGGCCTCAGTTTATTTTTTTTTAATCATAGCTTTCACGTAGCAAATGAAAGAGAAAAAAATTAGTAATGATAATTGGTGAAAACCTCTGTGCTCTTATGAAAACATTTAAAACTAAAAATGAACAAACGAACTACATCAACTATACTTGTTTCCCTGACAGTACTACTAGTTGTATCGGGGTCAGAGAGCCCGCCTCCTTTATTCAACGCCACAATTTGACTAGTACATACTTACCTACAACAGCATATTTATTTTTAGTACCTTTAGCGTTACAAGAGTTATGTAAAAAGGCTTATTGATAGGAATTTAATTTATCATCATCATCAAGCCTACCCTAACAAGGACGACTGAGGTTATAGTTCAACAGGCCCAGTGCAGATTGGCGGAACTTACTCGCTCTCGGGTATTTCTTCATGTTTTCCTTAACCGAAAAAAATGTGGTGAATTTGAACTTGTACCCTCATGATAACATACACAAATATTTCTAATTATAGGATACTAGTCGATATACGTGACGTAACATAAAATAACTCAAATAATTAATGTTTCTTTGACTGACAGATGCATTTTTTGCTAACGAATTGTTGACTCTTATTACATCTTGCGTAAAGTTGAAATCCGATTGACAAAATCGATGTATAAAAACTTCAATTAATCATATTCGTCTAAACCAGGATATGTCTGTTTGTATTTAGATGTTTTAAGTCATATATGTTGGGTCTATTATTACTCCATAGGCTCCTTTACTAAAATAGTTACATTTGTCATGGTTTTTTTTTCTTTCTTATAAGAATTTCAATATCTTTATATAATTTACAAATGGTGGTTTATTGAGTATTGTAGATAGTCACAATAGACATAGGTATGTAGTGTTTTGAATGAGCAAAAGATAACCTGTGCATAGATTTCAAGGTAATTTACAGCTGAAATTTTAAGCCTACTACAGATTGATAAATTTATATTTATCAATCTGTAGTAGGCTTTCATTTCCGTTGCCTTCAATTTTGATTGAAAAAATGATAATTCAAAGTCATTTGCAAAATCATGGCAGAGTAATAAAATTATTATAATTTCTTAGTAAATTTATTTATTGTGGAATATTTTATTCATAAAATCTTTCATGTCGACCATGTTGCTGGCATTGTAAACCCAATATTAAAAAGGATTATTAGATGGTTTTCTGAAACCCTCAAAAATGTATCTTTTTTTCAGTCAATTTATGAACTTGACATGATTCTTTTCGATGTGACTCTATTAGCTATTATACCTATTTTTAGATAGGTAAATTCCAATAATCACGAAATCAATTAAAACAACGTCCTTTGTGATCAAAATTAACCTATCTGTGTAGGGGCTGTTAAAAACCAAAATATCAATGCGCAGGTGTCAATGTCAGTTGGTAAAATGTCATTATTGTTCTAAAACATGCTTTTTTTTCATAAAATGCACGTAGGCAGTGTGTTTAACAGCCTTATAATAGGAAAAAATATAGATCCAGTTCTAGGAAACCCGCATTTGATGCACGTGGCCTAATGTGTGCGTGTGTGTTTCCATTCATCCACGATACGAAATATATATTTATATTGATGACGACATCTTAGCAACGTTAAAAAATCATCGCATAGTGTTGATGTATGTATCTTTATAAGCTCAGTAATACATCAGTAATACCACCGCATACCGTCCGGCAGGGTGTAAGAGAGACAGTATCATTACAGCTTGGTGACGCGTCAGCAACACCACCAAACAACATCTCATATCGTGTGTTACGAACGTTGATGTGTGACTAATTATCAGTCACACATCAACAATCGTAACTCTATCAGTCACTGATAGAGTGTGAGAGCCAGTATATTTACAGCTTGGTGATGCGTCAGCAATACAATCCAAATTATCATAGCATTGATGTGTGTCCAACAGGGTGTAAGAGAGCCAGTACATTTACAGCTTGGTGACGCGTCAGCAACGCCAGCAAATATTATCCCATAACGTTGATGTATCCGGCAGGGTGTAAGGCAGTATCTTTACAGCTTGGTGACGCGTTAGCAACGCCATCAAATATCATCCCATACCATTGTTTATCGTGTAAACGAGCCCGTATTATTATTTAAACCTTTGTATTTACATTGTAATTTCTATTTAAATTAATTATTCACATTCAGATCATCGCCATAAATCGTTGGTATTGAAAAAAGAGTCTGTACAATGATACGGTAGATTAGTTGGCAATTAAAAGCATGTAGGTATGTTCTTTGGAATGTGCTGAAAAAAATATTATTACCATTTCTCCAGTTTATGTGAAATGTAATTGGTAATTTAAATAAGAAAATGACTTAATACCTATGTTGTTTAGTTTTTTTCTTGTATCAATTTTCATGTCTTCTGTAATCATTTTCAATTCTAGTACAATTGCAGATTTTATCTAATCAAGCATAATCCTACTTATTACATGCATAATTACTTGTTTTTTTTTTTTTTTTTACTTTGTATAGGCTTATGTTTGACCACAATCTCACTATGGTAGGTGATGATGTGGCCGAAGGTGGTAAGCACACAAAGCCTAGAAGGATCTGGCTCTCAAGTGCAGCTGCCGGAACACACCAATAGGTGTTTGGCGACAGATTTTCAACTTGAGGGTGGTAGCCAGCCAGGCGGGTACTACAAAGTACCCTACCACCGTGCTATGGTTTCCTCACGATGTTTTCCTTCACCGTAAGCTCAAGCTCATTGTAGGATTCGAACCCACGACCTTCGCCGCGGCGTGGGACGTCACTACCACTGAGCTATCATCGCCTTAAATGGTCTTTAATGGTCTTTCTCTTATCTTTTTTAACTTTTGTATAATCTTGTTGGACGACGATCTTACTATGGTAAGTGATGATGTGGCCGAAGGTGGTAAGCACACAAAGCCTAGAAGGATACTGGCTCTCAAGTACAGCTACCGGAATACACCAGACCACCAGATCAACGGCAGATTTTAAAAACATCAGGTGGGTACTACAAAGTACCCTACCACCGTGCTTTGGTTTTGTCTCGTATCCTTCACCGAAAACTTCGCTCATCGCTTTAAAATTGTTATAAAGTAACCATTAAGAGTTTTGAATCGATTCACTTTTTAAAAGATTTTACATGAAGACATTATTTAGTTAATGCACGCTAAAATGGAGTTATTGATCATTATACATCAATATAATGGACACATACAAATTGTATGAAACATATGCGTTCCTAACATATTAAACAAGTCGTATGTATGAAAATGACCACTATAAAATGAGATCTCATTATTATTATGAATACCTCTACGGCGCCTTATGCAGTACGAGTGTAGGGGGGACGGGGAGGTCTTTTTGTGTGGTTATTGACATGTCGGTATTTTTTCTACGTAGTTTTTATGTAGTCGTAATAGGGTTTGTATAGTCTTGGAGATAATTACTTAAGTTTTATAAAGTCACTAACGGTTGCAATGTTAAGTTTCTTCATTTTATTTGCTTTCGTTGCTATTGGTAAGTCAATGCAAAATTGTCTATTATCGCTCAACCCCGTTGTGTGCAATTTTGCTTAGGTTTTTAACAAAAAAAAAATCACCACCTCTACTTTTAAAAATAGTTTGTATTTTATACATTGATTGTAAATATTTGTTTTAAAAATAATATATTTATATATTCTACGTTTATGTTACACTGGCGTTCCCGAGGGATCTTATGTTTTCCCGGGATAAAAAGTAGCCTATAGCCTTCCTCGATAAATGGGCTATCCAACACTAAAATATTTTTTCAATTCGAACCAGTAAATCTTGAGATTAGCGCGTTCAACCAAACAAATAAACTCTTCAGCTTTATAATATTAGTATAGATTGCGGCAAAACCAAATAAATTTTACGCGGGAAAGTCCATAGCGAAAAATAAAAATGTAAACGTACTTGTCTATACACTCACCTCGATTATGCTATTCACTCGATTACGCCAGTCACTCACGGTCATGTGAATGCAGCCTTAATGACGTTTTTATATAGTGAGTGCGTAATAATATTATTGCTTTTTAATCAACAGTGTGTGCGGCCCTTAAAACGTTATAGATGTGTCAAGCCATAAACAGATTTTTGCAATTCTTTATTCAAATTATTACGATGTTCTATGAAGGTAAAAGACAGGTGTATTTATTCTAGGAGCTGTTCTATTTTCCATTAACAAAAAGTATAATAGTTGTAATAAAAGGCGACGATAACTCAGTGGTAGTAATCTCGGATGCCGCGCCTAATTTCGTGGGTTCGAAGCCTACAATGAACTTGAGCTTTCTGTGAAAGATAACATCCTGAGGATACTGTAGTACGGTGGTAGGGTACTTTGTACCACCTGGCTCGCTATCACCCTCAAGATGATAATCTGTCGCCAAACACCTACCGGTGTGTTCCGGCAGCTGCACTTAAGAGCCAGTTCCTTCTAGGCTTGGTGTGCTTACCACCTTCGGTCACATCATCACTTTTTATAGTGAGATTGTGGCCAAACACAGACCAAATAAACAAAAACTTATTAATTATACAGTATTTTCATAAACAAAAATACTTTAACTTTTTCTATTCTGTCTACTTATTATGTTATTTCAAACTTCGAACACTGCCCGTACCAAAATCAAATGTTTTGAAATTGGAACAAATCTCAGTGACAGTGCGCTCACGGGCCATAAGTAGGAAGTCCCGATTAACCCGTAATATGCTCAAGTGACGTTCGCTTGTTGTTAGCACCGACCGGTACATCTTGACCCGTGCCCCTCCCTCTTACCTAGCTAATGTAGAACTCAAAGGGGAATGGAGGTAAAACATTGGGGGTCAATGTAAAGTGGTGGGTATATTGGCTCGATTGGCCCACCGGATGCTTGCTCAAGACGGTTGCCGTGTCGCTTCTAGTTGTAGGTTAGTACTATTTTGTTGGTACCACGTTTTGTAACTACTTAACATGTTAGGTAGTGAAGAGAAAATACTTATGGACGTGATCTATCTTGAGTTGGTGCCACTTTTCTTCACTTTATAGGTCATCTGCTTGCCTAAAATAATTAATTAGACTTAGTCGATTCCACGTTTGTGAATAATTGGATGATCGGTTCGGTGATGAAGGAAACTAAGGCAAGCTACTAAAAACTTAACTCTTTACCTTTTCACGCCCAAACCGCAGAACCACTCGCGATGAAATTTGATACGCAAATAGCCTATGGTATGGAGAGGGAGATAGGCATTTTTTTTTGTCTCATTATAATATAATAACACAATTCCAATGAAAAATATTTTTTTATAAATAGTATGACGATTGACGCACGTGTTTATTCGTTACGATAAAAAAAACGATTTTAATAAAAAAAAAATATAACTGTCATTGTAAATATAAGCTTAATCCTTCGGTTTACTCGTTTCATTATAGATAAATGTTATGGTTATACAATAAAAAATGCTTTCCAGCATTTAGTAGTAAAAAAGTGATATTTTGTGTGGAAGAGCCCTAGTACTTCCAAGTCTTAGATCATCTATAGGTATACTACAGAATATAAGTAGGTATTCACTGGTGCTGATTTAAAAAAAAAATTAAACTAATCTAATCTCACTACGTAAGATACTAAAAATATAATTATCTTTCTATAATAAACACATTAATGCGTCATAATGGTAATAATAAATGAATAAGTAAAATTGTAATAATCTAAGAACCGTCGATCACAATTCAATAAATACACATTAATGGCTTAATCAATTAACAGGACAATTCAAACTATATACGAGTGTACTATAAAAATAGTGTTGTGCAATTCTCAATGATATCGATATTATATTGAACCAATTAGACAGATCGATTTGTTTTGGTGTTGCCATAAATCATAAATCGGTACTAAGCACCCGATAGATTGAGTGTGCTCTCACGAAATACGTTTTTAACATCTTGTTTATTGTAATGGATGTGGCAATTAAGGATATTAAATATTTTAGTTATGGTGTTTGTAGTTTTTGGATGTGCTGGAATTAACGCGTAATTAAAGACTTACGAAATTCAGTGTTTAACTTATGGACATACCTACCTAGGTTTAAAATGTAGTTAAGTACTTTGTTTTGCATATATAAGCTACCTAGAGAAAGATAGTTTAGTATGATTATCATTTAGGAAAACCAATATTATCAAGCTGTGGTAGAAAATAAAATAAAATGAATAATCCAGAAATATATACAAAATATTGTTTTTATTATTATACTTCTTAGCTAACTGTCAGGCTACAAAAAACCTACATTTCGACAAATAAAGCAAAAGTTTTTCACACTATCGCTACCTTGCTTCCATTCTGATGTCACGCAACTTTCGATTTACGAAGTATTTTTTATTTTCGAGCAAAAGGAACTGCCACCTCCAACGTACATTCTCGCATCGCCACTAACAAACTAACGCATCAAGGTTACAAATGATCGAGTTCACAAGTAATTAACTACTAATGACGTAACTAACAAAAAAGACATCAACCATTCTATCAATCATTCCTCTATTTATAAAAAAGAATTCTATGGAACGAATGGAAAAAAGCGAACGAACTCACCCGAAACGAGTGACCATTCATAATTCGAAATTTGAATATCGTGGGGTCATGGGCTTTTGTTTTTTTATCGCAAGAATTTTATAGGTCGGGCGAAAGTCTTGCCGGCCGATGTCATTTAAATTGCATTACTAAAAAAATGAGACATTAAATAAGCTATCGTTGTCAAAAGTAATAACGATAAGTCATTACTGTCAAAGCTGACGTTATTGACTTTCATATTTGCAGGAAGCCTTCCTGAGAGAAGGGTTAATCTGTAAAACATGCCTAAGTATTTGTCATTTTAATTAACTGCTTGCACTTATTAAAACAAAATGTGTTTGTGAGGATAATTAAAATGATGTGTCGTGCATACCCATGTATTATTCTATTAACAAAATCAACTTAAACGTCATTGACTAAATACAAAGCTTTTCCACATTCACCACGTTTAATTTTCGCCAAATTGCAGATAATTTCAAGTATAATTTAAAATCTAGCCTTCATTTATTTTTTTACATTTGTATAGAAAATGGTTTTAAATTATGTATGTTGCCTCGTAAAAAAATCTTCAACAACTGTTACAATATCTGACCACGGAGTTTTAATATTTTTAAGGTGAAATAACATAACCCAAATCAAAATAAGACGGCACCTTTATGATGAAATCGTATAACGTACAAAAATATATTTCAAATTTAAAAATTGTTTTATTGTAATGTACACCCTAAATACTAAGCAATAAAAGTCTGAATAAAAATGTAATCTGTAGTTTAAGTTGGTTATACTGTCCGTCTGTCGAGTTTTGAGGAACCGGAAACGTCAAAACGTTAGTTTTTGAACGTTTGCGTGATGCGCCGGCGACTGGTAACTGTATAGGTAGGTTAATGAAATACACCTTTATTTTTTATTATAACAAGTACGATTTTTTTAATCTTTATGGAACTAGTAATTCAAATAATAGTAAGTGTATCATGAAGGTATTATATTTTTATTATAATACATTGCTGTACAAAAATGGTAGTTTAGAAAATATTCATGTTTTTTATTATTTTTTATTAGGTATGAAACATAATCTTTTTGCTATTATATAAATTCCAGTGTTGTAAGTAGCCTACCTATAGGAACTACTCAAATATCTGAACGAAAACAGTTAATACTATAAGCAGTATGAAATAATATTAAAAACAATTTTATGTGCAAAATAAAAGTACAGTTTATCGATAATCTCACGATAGTGAAGTTATAACTCTTGTGCATCGTGCGTGGTTACCGAACGATGACGTCACGCTCGCATGCTCCCGCCGTGTGTACTTCAAATCCAAAAAGACCCATCATTTCTCCCTCCTTCTACAGAATACAGTCGTGTATAAATAAAACCAGAGTTCTTTCCAAACTGGACGCTGATCCGACAATTTCGAGTAGTTCTTTTCAAATTTGAATGTTTTTTAAATTGCTTTTTTATTGGACTAGAATTTATGATGGCCAGCGTCTCTTTTGGCGCCAAACGTCAATTTAGATGTTCGTGTCTATTATTATGATATTAAAATAAAACTTTACTTTGTTTCAGGTATGTTATGAGCAAACACATTTTAACAAAATTATGGAAACCAGGTATTTTTTTCTTTGTTATATCGACGATCGGCTTTTCGTAATTTGTTTTTTGGACATGTGATAAGCACAGGAACTTAATTATATACATCCTTACGATAATTATGAAATTAGACCACAATCCGCTTCACTTTCGCAATGAAAATAACTAAAATATAAATCCATTTTTTTTGCTGTTTCGCCATAGTTTTCCCACTATTACGCTATATGCCGTAGTTAATAGTCAAAATGGCGGCGTCATGGGCGACAAACACGGTAATGGAGGTTTTATCTTAAGTGTGGCATCGGCCTTAGGTGCATCCGTAGCGAACTTGGCCTTAAAGTTCAGATTTTAATTTGTTTTGTCTATGATTGTCCGAAATCATTATACTCAGAAAATAACTAATGCCATGCTATAAGAAGTGACTGTGAATATACGTATATGTAGTAAGTACGACACGAACGATTATAATTTTATTGCCAACATTCAAAAAACTAATAAGGCAAGACGCCTGCTAAAATGTAACATCTCTTTTTTATGTTTTTTAGTTTCACTTGGATTGTTTTTTTTTTTACTTTTAAGCAAACACAAGTGTTACATTCAGCCATTGACGAGGTAACTGGTGTTTCACACCTTGCGTACTAATAACAATTCCAATTAACATCCTAAAATGGCTTAAGAATTTATTAGACACCTCATGTTGTCAATGACAAGTTCTACTTATGATATTAATAATATGTCACTTTGTTTAATTGCTTACATGTCAGTAAATGTGTGCAATAAAAACATAACTTTTACAGTGATATCTAAATTTTTTCGTAGTAATACTAATAAAAAGGGGGGAAAAATATAATTTTTTAATAATTTTTTATAATATTCATAATTAAATTCTTGTCAAAGAACATAATTCAATCAAACGCAACGTACAAACTTTCTAATTGCTAATAGTAGATACTATAGTAAAATATTTCGCTTCAAAAAGACAAATTACTTGTAGATAATATGACTAATAAACTCACAGCTTATAAATTTCATTCCTTATTAGGTAGCCCAAACGACTAAACGACGAAACGTTTTTATAATCATCAAGCATTTTTTGAATTAATTTCACGTCACAATTTTATTGTTTATAAGTTGACTCGCGATTCCTGGAATTCTATTTTTTTGTATGTAGTTTTGGGACGCGCGTCCCATAAGAATATAAGACAAATTTATTTGTATAAATTTGGGTTACATTAAGGTGTTATGTTTTTTTTTACAAGTTTTATTCGCGAGCCAACCGATTAAATTTAACAGTTTGCATTGCATACAAAGCGATTTACTCCACGTTTTCCATTATTTAATAGTAATCTATTTTTGAATAAATAAAATATTATGTATTTTTTTTAATTTCGCCATGTCTATATGTTTGAAAGCGCAAAGCGTGTGTCGCGTATTTATTTTTACAAGGACCGCCTGTCGATGCCCGCAACAGATGTCGATCGGGGCCCGAACTGGCAGTCTCCACTTTATTTATGGGGTTTTAATGACTACACCATCGACGGTAGCCCTCATCATTGACGTTTTATTTGTCATGAGGAAGTAATATTGGATTATTGAACTTATAAAAAAAATTTTTTTTTATTTTTTTTTAAAATGCATGTAAAAAATTTTATTGCAATTAAATATTAAAACATATATGTAGGCAAAAACATTGATAGATTTACACAGTGCCTAAGAATAATGACCAATGCCTTGCATTTATTAAAAAAAAAGTTTAGTCGTAGAACGTCGCTTACCAATCGAATAGCGACATTATAAATTGGAATTGAAGAACTATAAAGGTTAAATGCTTGTAAAAATACAATGTATATTTTATTCAATTCTTTTTTTTTCGTTGTTTAATAATTTGTAGATGTCGGGAAGGTTTTTAAGTATTTCGCATCTGCCGCCGCTTTATAACTTTAATCGTTGAAATTAAAATTAGGGGTTAACCAGATTGCTATTTCAGAAATTCCATTGCAATTATATGTTTTTACAATCACTAATGTCTTAGTGTCCTGCCTGCTGCGTTAATAACAAGAATATTTAAAGAGAACAGCTATTTATTACCTTCGTGAAACCATTATGTATCTACCTAAAGGGGAGCACATCTACCTAAAGAAACGTAATCGGTCATTTCAATAATGAAGAATTCTGATTTCTTCTATGCCAATGTATTTTAGCAATTCGGTTTTTGAAAAAAAAGAATGAAGTGAAATTGTTTTTTTTTTTTATAACCAGGCATATGTAGGTACCTATATTATACAGTAATATGCATAGAGGTAAAATTAATAATTTTCGTCCTCTATATTTAGTATCTCTACTGTTGTGTATAGGTAAAAAGATAATAGCTCAGGCTGCTACAAAAGAAAAAATATACAAACCTCCATTGACAATTGCTAGATATGGCCAGACGGGCACAATGCACATCAATTATTATTTTAAAATAACAGTTTTGTCCGTACAAAATATATTTACGCACTGTTGCACGCGAGCCGGCTTGCCCGTGTGTGTGTCCATGTTTGTGTGTGTGCGAACGTATATAGGATGTTCGTGAATGCGTTGATGATTGATTAATTACTATTGTTTGATTGCTTTCTAAAATTTATGTGCGTTTATGTTGTTTGGAATTCAAGAATGGATGAGTTTATCAGTTTTACGTCTTACTTAATTTGGCTGACAGTTTTTTTTTATGATAATTTGACCTATCGTTGGTAATTGCTTGGTTTTTGTCAATTGCCTTCATAAATATTTACCTACTAAATTTACAAATTAACTTTTTCAACGTCTAAGAATTGCTTGGAATTTTAATGTTGTTTTAATTTATTTTTTCAAACATTACTTATAACATTATTTAAAAAGTAAAATAATTACTTATAACTATTTACAATTTCAAATTTATTTTGTATTTAGTATTAATTAATATACTGTTTGAACAAGAATATGCATTATTTGCATAAAATAAGGATTGTTTTCAATGAACAAAATTGTTTTATTTAAAATACAAAATAAACAAACACATAACCATCCTTTTTTGGCTTCGCCGCAGTTGGGTGAAAAAAAAAGTTTCAGTTAGTAGTACTGAACAAAGTATTTCCAGCTATTTCATGTTATTATATTATTATTACACTTACTTACTACCTAAATTGAAAATGTAAACCTAAATTAAAGTAAACATTAAGAATTATTTCGCAAATTCATTTTTTTTTGTGCCTCATCAATTTTATAAACTAGTTACGTAACATTCTGTATACGGCGGCGTGTTTATGCACATCAATTATAGAGGCAGTGCGCGGAACCGCGTCCGTCCGCCGAGGGCGCCGCGCATGCGCCGAACATTCGGAGGTCATGTGTCTTACACGCACTATACTAACGAGAATTACATGTCAAAAAAATAAAAAGGAAAAAAGTTTTTTTTTTTTTTAAGTTAGACCAATTTGCGTATTGGATGTTACAAATATTTATCATTTTTCAATTTAGTTAATTCAACAAAACATAAAAAAATATGTTTCAAAATGAGACAAATCTAAAAATAAAAAGTACGATCACTATTATTGTCAATTAAAAAAAAAACAAAGCTATGCAAAATTAATATACCGTCTTCAACGTTAAAACATTTATAAACCATTAAATAAGTTATTCAAATGAATGTTCTAGTTATAGCGAGTATACTGGGTGATTTTGTTATCACTGGCAATACTTGCAGGGGTGGAAGTACTCATCAATGTGAACAACTTTTGTTATAGGACTAACTGTGAAATCATGAAAAAATTATCAGCTGTTCCATACAAAAGTTTAATACCAAATAAAATAAAATGTATGAAGCAACCGTATTATTTTACGCGATATCAGAGTTAGCCCTATAATAAAAGTTGTTCACATTGATGAGTACTTCCACCCCTGCAAGTATTGCCAGTGATAACAAAATCACCCTGTATGAGCGAGTAGACTGGAGTTATACTAGTAGTCTAGCTTTAACTCTCTAGCTAGTTAATGATAGCTAAGTAGTTGTAATGATGAATACTGAGGTAAAAGTAGTGAATTTGAATCCTAAAGTGATCTCGAACGATCACGTAACTGGCTTGAAAATTTGTCACTTACTAGTGTGATTCAGATTTACGACTTCTTTGTGTGCTTACCACTTTCAGCCACATCATCACTTACCTGAGTAGGTACTGGACCTGGAAGATGTGGTCCTGCTAACTACAAAATATATTATGCGAACTAACTCCTGCCCTACGATTCTGTGCTACATTCCTATGATAAAACATATCCTCCCCTGGACATAAAACACTATCTGCTAATTTGCTGTAAAATCGGGAACAAACAAGCTCAACTTTAAGTAAAAATATTTAGTGATAGGCACTAAACATTATGTATGTTTCTTTATTTTTTATTGTCTTCATATTGGAACAAAAACTTTGTCTTTTTTGTTTAGGATATTTTTATTTGAGAAAGAAATACCTAGTATATAAATATTTTTGTTTAGATAACGTATAATGTTCTACAAGTAAAGTGCCCCATAAAGAAAAATATATAATTGCTTCACGACATATTATCCTAAAAGATATAAAGCGGTAAATATACTTTTGCAATCATATAAAATGGAATAATAATTAATTTATTCAAAATTTTATTACAAAATTAAGTGCTCGGATTATATTGGCGGTACGAATTAAGTAATGTTATCTTAAAGTTTAAACCTGCATTATGTTAATTACATTTTTAATGCATGTAAGCATATTATCTATATAAGTAATTTAAAAAAAAAATAGAATTTATTGTTTGCATTTACTTTCTTTTCAATTATTTGCTAAAATGTTTGGCTCATTGACTTAGTGAAAATTTAATGATTAACATAACTTTATTTTTCACTAGTTTTCACCTCGCAGGAATCTAATATTTGTTTTCTTGGGATGAAAAATATCCTATTTTATTCCAGTTTTCCAACGATCAACTGTTTATGCGTCAATGAGTCACAAATACATCCTAATCCTAACTAATATTATAAATGCGAATGTAAGTTTGTTTTTTTGGTTTGTTTGTTACCTTTTCACGCCTAAACCGCTTAGCCTATGGTATGGAGAAAGACATGTGCTACTTTTTTCTCGAGAACGCGGATGAATCCGCGGGGGACAGCTATATCACTATAAAAATAAAACATTAATTAATTAACATAATAAATTTTCTCCATAAAACAAAACTAGGTTATAAAGCACACATTATAGATAAATAATAATCTCATTGAACAAACAAAACGTTTCAATTATTTCATGGCTCGTTAGCTATGCAAAAATTTACACAAACTAGGTACATAATGAAAAAACTGACACTTTACCACAATTAGGCAGCGTACGCCAACTAAAAGCTGATATGGATCTTATACAACGTGATTATAGCAATTAAACTACTTAAATTAATTAAATACATATAATCGTCACTGTGCCACCTACTATCATAAATTCACCCATGAATCACAAAACTATTATTCTTGATTTAAAAAGTGTTTCTAAATTCATAATTTCTAAGTTACATCCTTTTTCATGTTGGTAGTCATGTTCACATAGTCTTTTGTAATTTATAAACATTTTCCGATGGAAATATTGCAAATTAAAAATAACAGACTTGCGTGTTAGTATTATGATTATGGCACACCTGTCTAATGGTAAGATGCTGCCTGTCAATCTAAATTCCAAGTGTGCCCTTCAAAACGCACGATGTTTATGAAAATGATCGTGAAGACATTGATCATAAATAATTGTGAATCTGCAAAAATATGCGCATGCGATCTCGTGGAGTCATTCTCCGATGTTGGGAATTAAGTGAGATTAATAATTATAGTTATTTTAATCTAATAACAGTTATCTAATATATAAAATCCTCGTGTCACAGTGTTTGTCTGCAAACTCCTCCGAAACAGCTCGACCGATTCTTATGAAAAAATTTGTGCATGGTTGGTAGGTCTGAGAATAGGTCGTGGGCTATTTTTTATACCGCTACGCGGGTGGAACCCCGAGAGACAGCTAATTTTATATAAAAATGTATGGCAGGACTCAAAGTCTTATGAGATAATAAAAAATTAAATGCATTTTTTTGTTATTCATTTTTTTTTGGATTTTGAGTTTAAGAACCAAAGTAATTTATTTTAAAACGACGCTAAAACATTATTTTTGTCGTAAAACGCAATATCTTTGTCTATTTGTTTGCTTATACATTATTCAAGCACCGTTCATTCAATTTTAATTGCAATTTTATGATCATACTTTATGGCGTTTTCAGAATAAATTATTTCTATGCAACAGGGATTTCCCTTTCATCAATCAGTCGGGCATATTATGTTTTACTTTAATATTTTATTACTTGACTTTATAAGACTGATGACCTATCGAGAGTAACAGGAAATCGTTGAATAAGGCACGCAAAAGACCAAGTTTCAAGGCCTAAAAAATGACCTGCGTTTTGTTTCAGAAAAAAAATATTGCGGTTTACTTTTTAAATGTAAAGAGAATGGTGCTTTTTCCGCCAACGCATGAGCTTGGCCATCCAATGAGGAAACGCAGCCATTGTAGCTGTGAAAAGTAAAATAATAAAAAAAATACTATGAGCATTGATCAAACAGATTTTATAAAAAACAATAAAATTAATTAATTAAATCAACATCATTGCCTTGTGTGGTCGCGATATTCAAACGCGTTACAATCACTCATATTCCCGCAAAACTTGTTCTTACACATACATATATAATGTTGTCTTTAAGTTGCTTGCAAACGGCGCGACAGAAAGTTGCCGAGCAATTTCATTTGTTCATCAGTAGGCAAGTAAAATTGATTATATAGTCTTGAGTTAGGTATATACTATCCTTGCATTACATTGTTTATAAATATATAAAATATATTATACCTATTAATAAATATATAAAATATATTATGGTATGTGATATTGAAGATAATGTATATTTTTTATTCGTAGTAGCTATGTTTTATTAGTTCTTTTTTGGTAAATTGCCAGTTCTTTTTACCTTACATGCATTTAATTATCCGATCATAAATTTACGTAAGTATTATTATTTTTATTTATTTTATTTAATAGACTATTTTGACATTGTCAGTATTATTATAGCATCCTAAATCAGACAATGCACAAACTTTTCTCTCCTATTCGTAAGATATCTGTCGCTTATATCCTAGTAATAATGCTACAGGAAGTCTGAATAACAATAATTTTTAGTTTATTCCTGACAATATAACAAATATCTCATCCCAGCAATCTACTTATCAATTCAAAAGCGACACTTAACCTACAATCTCGTCACCCTGCGTGCACGCAGCTTTACACGCGAACTGAATGCAAGACAGGCTGTGTGTACACGGTCGCACACTAACGTACCCTGTCTCACACTAAACAGACCATGATATGCATCGTCCTACCAAGTAATTATATGTTTACAAACACCAACCTATATAACTATAGCTCGACGACATACATATATAGCGCGTGTAGTGATGGGCCACGAAACATCGATAAAAGTTTTTATCGTTTGATAATATCGACGTTTTGAGAATGTAATTCGAGAATAATTTTACGTGCTTATTTTATCTTAAATTAACAAGTGTCATTTCCTATCATAGTTAGTCAAAAAGATATTGAATTTTTCGGTAAGTATTAAGTTTATTTCTAAAAGTTATCACAAAATTATATTTTTTTAACAATTTACTGGAATTTTCGATATATTTTGATGCAGTAGATATCGATAGTGTCTCCAAACTATAATACTGGACGTTTCTCTAGCACGTACACAGACAGTATTATCAGAATAATGACAGATCTCAAGTCAAGCCAAGACCACGGTACGTGAGGCGAAAATACCGCAAGCGTATACCAAACTACATTTACAGTGACACTAGCAATTTAATATACCATTCCCAACTCTATTTCTATTGAAATAGAACAACATAAACAGTTTTGCGGAAGCGAGGAAAAATTATTGTCTGAACGTGAGCGGTTTTAGCGGTGACGGATGAAATCAATTTAGATTTTTTAAAGAACATGGATTTTTAACGTAAATTCTAGCTTATCTGTTTTTTTTAAACTTCTAATAAAAATATTTAACCTAAGATTAAATTTATCTTAATTTATGCTCAACTAGATTCATCAGCTACTTATTCTATTTTATATTAGTTAGTTAATAAATTAACTGTTCCAGTTTACCATCTTTAACTCATAGTCAATCACATCCAATATAATACTGTTCAGTGTAACTAAATTTTCATGTAGTACCAACACAAATATTTCTTTTTTTACCTTATCTTCTATTCATCAATCACACAAAGTACTAGGCGCGCATAATAATCCAAGAGGTTTTTTAAGATACAATCGCAATCATTTTCCGTGGCCTTGGGTGTGAATCATCACATAATAAATTACCTTCTCGGTCTGCAACGTCCATTTTTAATTGGCCTTTCCTCGCCCCCTTGTTTCTTCATGATGTAGATTGATGAGGAGTATTCTATTAGACATTAATGGGTCATCGGCCAATGGTCATTTTGAATGGAGTTAAACAGGTGTTGTGGTGCCATCTAGTTGAACTTGGAAGAAGCTATGAAGGCTTTAGTTGGGTTTTTAGATTTTTTTATTTTATCAATCTTTCTTCAATATAACTTATTGTAACTAAGTAGTGAGTCGTAATAAAAAATAGTAAAATTAATGCTTTAGTTGTAACCGATAATATAATTAAGTCTAAATGAAAAAAAAAACATTTGAGTACTAAGGTAATAAAATAAATGTGGGAAATCTCGAGAAACTGCGCAATCTATCTTACTGCAAACCTTGAAAAGTCAAGTTATGTCATTGCGCTGGACAGGCGACGTGTGAACGGTACCACGTCGAACCTATAATTCTGTTGCTTGGGAAGTTTAGACCCAGATCTATTCGTAACACTAGCTTATCTAGATTTTGTAGATAACGACTCATGCTATCAAAGCAACCGACTGGATTAAATTAATCGTGTATTTTATTTTATGTGAAATAAAAGCATTTTAAAATGGAGACTGAGAAAACGACAAAAGTGATTTATAATTATTTATATCATCTTTAAATATGACGTTATATTTTTTTATGAAAAATAACATACCTACATAGAATATAAGAATGAGAGAATCCATGCAATTGTCTGTCTGTTCTCACACAAACTAAAAAAAGGAATCCAATCTATAAGTGTCAAAATTACATATCAAAATGTTTTGTCAAGACAAAATTGTCACGAGGCAGAACATTCTCACGACCCCCGTTAGTCATAGACAAACCAAAATCTTTACTATTGCGACTAATTTGAAAATAATTATGGTGACGACTTCCGTCTCAGATGAAAAACCTCAATTGCTACGTTGCGTGCGACATAGAAACAATGCCAGGAAAAAAAAAGAAAAAAAAATACAAAGTTATATTTTTCACATGCGTCCAGTTGTTTTTTTACAACTGTTGCATCTTATAGCTTTACAATAAAAGCTAGAATCGAATAAGTATTTATTTTTGATAGGTGTAAATGTAATTTTGCATGTGCACAATGTGAAATAGCGGTCACGTGGGAGACGAGTCGTGTCGACATTTTTCGGGAAATTTTCTATTAGTCTCTTTTGTGAGTGAGGTTGTTGTCTGTGGAAACTTTCTTTTTGACACATAGTCTTCTGGGTTTCGTACATATCTTCTCATTTATGAAACCAAACTGCGAGTTAATTTTAGTTCTTGTTTATAAATAGATTGTTGGATCTTCGTGAATATTTTCAGACTCAGCGCCAAACTATATTTAAAATCTTTTGTAAAAAGTATACCTGTCAAAGACGTTTATGACAAAGTAGTCAATAGTTTTGACCATAGATTAATTATAATATTACGTATCCCTTTTTGTAGTTAGACCAACATTAAATCGCAGTTGTATGTAATCATAAATTATAAAGAGAACAAGAAAGTTGTTATGATAATACGATAACCAATCAATAAAAACGTTAAAATACTACATATCCAGCCAACTTTCACGTCCAACGCGTCCCATCGCGTGCAAAATAAATCATAAATAAAATATTAATAGTTTAAAACAGGGTCAAACAGGCCATCTATCTAAATTAGCAGAATAACAATGTGTTTTTGCTTTATAGTAACTAGGGTCGTTTGTCAGAGCATTGTATTACTTCATTATTTTGCAACGAGACCCTTTATCGAAGTCGAAGGGTTATAGGTTTGGGCTTTCAAATTGACGTACTATTATGTGTTTGCTACTGGTGTGCATAGATGGCGGTAGTAGTTAATTTAAATCGCGCTATTGTTATTTTTTTTTGACAGAAGGATGTTAAGCAGGCTGGCGGTCCAGTTTATGACAAGTGGCCACCCTATGGATATTTACTCTCAAGTATAACTGCAGGAACACACCAGTAGGTGCTTGGAGACAGATTTTTAACTTGAGGGTGGTAGCCAGCCAGGCGGGTAATACAAAGTACCCTACCACCGTCCTATGGTTTCCTCGCGATGTTTTCCTTCATCGAAAGCTCAAGATCATAGTAGGATGCGATCCCACGACTTCGTCACGGCCACTGAGCTATCGCCTTACTTTTTGGCCGTGTGTGAGGAATAATGTCCCAGAATCAGACTAGTAGTTCCAGAGATTAGCGCGTTGTAACAAATAAACAACCTCTTCAGTATAAATATACTGGGTGACTTTATAGTCACTGGCAATACTTGCAGAGGAAGTACTCATCAATATGAACAACTTTTATTATTAGACTAAGTGTGAAATCACGAAAAATTCTCAGCTGTTCCATACAAAAGTTCTATACTTACTCGACCAAAATGTATGACCATTTTATTTTACGCGATCTCAGAGTTGGTCCCATAGTAAAAGTTCTTCATATTGATGAGTACTTCCACCCCTGCAAGTATTAATTATAAATTACTTTTTATAAAATATCAACAGTATGATCATTATTAGCAAACAGATCCACTCCCTTAATCAATCACTCCCATATGCTCAGAATTAGCCGTTGCCATAGCAACGCCCCACTCAGCAGGGCTGCCGAAATCACAGCAAACTCGCCAATTACAATTAGCGGCCGCATTATATTTGTGACAACCCTTATTATTAACTTATTGAGGGAGATCGTATTAATCAAAGTGCTTTGTTTATTTTGATGGGGACTTATAAACATTCAAAATATATAATAGATAGGTATGAATAATTTTAGAAAGAATATTAGGAAGGAAGTACCCCTCATGGAAGGCTTATCAAGAACTAGCCTTCCGAGAACCTCTATTCTACCCCTTTACGGGTTGAATTTCCAGAAATCCTTCCTAAGTGGATGCTTACACTGTATAAATTATCTATTTGCAAAATTTCAAGTCTCTATATTCAGCGGTTTGGACTGTGCGTTGATATATCAACAGTTTATTTAAATTAATTAATATTTTCTGGATAAAATAAAATAAATACTTACTTTTTGAAAAAATAGCAATTGAATATATTTTTTACTTTATTATTATTATATTTTTTTTATTTTAACCAATGTAATGTTTGCTTGGTTACAAAAATAAAGTTCACTCTACATTCATAAAGATTTAAAATCACATAAAAGTGGCAAGGGCTCACGTAAAATGAAATTCGTATTAGCAAAAAGTAAGATAAGGTGTCTGTATATTGAATTATTCAATATATTTATTCTCAGAATGAGCTTGTCAGGGCATGTGACAAAAACATAATATTTTCATTTTTTTAACTTATTTACATAGGTAGGTATTATAGTGAAATATAAATGTTTTTAATATTATTTACTTTGTATATAGATAAGTATATGAAAAATATTTCGTCGTGTAAGACTTAATTTATATAAGTTATTAGAAAAATATCTTGAACGCATCCTTCCTTTCCCTAAATTTGCTTTACACCAAACGGCAATGAAAAACAATAAGCAAAAATAGTGACTTCCACGTTCCATATAGAGATGTCGATACAAAAAAAACAATCGATACGTTTCAAGCGCGAAAAAAATCGAATACTCGTGCGTCTGACGCAATAAAACTGTGTCGGCAAATATAAAGACATTTTGCAGGCTTTGAGCGAGCTTTCACTGACTCGCGTGTCGCAAAGACCTTGGCCAATGTTTTTGTCCAATATACGCAACGTTTGGAATATGTGCCAAACTAGAGTTTTGTCGCGAATTCACTTGAAATAAATCACATTACCTAACTATAGGCTTCTCGGGTTTGGTGCTTAGCTTTCGACTACAACATTATTTACCTAAGTGAGATAGATTTTCAACACACAACATACCTAGCATAGCCATAATAAAAATAATACAACAGTGCTAATAAAAACCGTAACATTATATAAATGTTTTTACATAAGTTCCAATAAAATTTGACGACAAATGAGTTTATAAAATATGTACATATTACAATACATAATCATTTAATATTAAATAACATTATATACATTGAATTATATGAAAATATAAAAAGCATATAAATAAGAATAGCAGGCATAAAACGCTATTAAAAACCAAGATAAGCTATATATTTAAGCGATATTTCATAATAAATAAAACTCATAATTTTAAATTATTTAATGAATTACCGTTTAGAGATGCTTGTAAACTGATAAAAAGTTTATCGATATCGATACTCCAAGGAGCTGATTAGCACTGAATAGACATCGTGATCGTCAATTGAAGTCGCACTTCTGGATACTTATAAGTGTAATAAGTTATAGTAAACATGATAATAACGGTATTAACGGTACTTATAGTGATAAATCTTTTCTCTAAGTATTTTCTATGTTTAAATCCTTAAAATATTTTAAGACATTCTAAGTACAAATAAGTATAATAATATAAGTGGGGTAATGAAAAGGGAAATTGGTCAACCTGATGACTTGGTTAGATAAGTAATTCCTGTCTGCGTATTTGAGATCGTACGTTCGATTCCAGTCTCTCACTCAGCATTACAACAACAAAATTTTACAAACATTAATAAAATTCAGTCGATATCTATTTGATTATTTTAGGAAAAAATCTTCCTTTTAAATATTTGAGTACCATAAACTCATGTGATTGTTAGAGATATTTATGAGATATTACCAAATCCTACGTAGTTATAATCTCTATGAATTCAAAGATTTGGGTAGCTAGCCTTTCACTGAATAAAATTACTAAGTACCTCGTATACGTCATGTACTTGCATTGGCCATAAATCTTTTAGTTTATTATGTAAGTATCATAGTATCCAATTTTTTTATGTTTTAGAGGAAAACCATGGATTAACTACGTAAAAACATTGGTCGTGGCAGCGATCACATTCGGAGAAGCAGAACTCGATGTTGAGACGTATTTGTGCCAAACGATTAACGAGACCCGTGGAGTGTTCATGTTTTTGTTTTTTTTCAAATTTCAATAGAACTCCATGTTCGATAGCAATAACTTTATATTAATACTAGCTGTCCCCCGCGGTTTCACTCGCGCAGCGGTTTAAAAATAGATGTTGGCCGATTCTCAGACCTACCCGATGTGCACACAAAATTTCATAAAAATCGGTCGAGCCGTTTCGGAGGAGTACGGGTAACAAACATGTGACACGATAATAATTTTATATATTAGATTGATAAGCTCTTATGTGTGCATTCTCTTGCCTCTTAACAATTTAATTAAATACATTTACGTAAGAAATAACGCAAATTGCTATAAAAAAAATCTTAAATCAATATTGTTACGTTTAGTTACGTTTTTGTTTAAGGTTTTGTGGAAAGAGTCTTGCTTTTTATTAAATAAAATATGTAAATTTAGTTTGTGTCAATATTCCTGTAAATGAAAGAAGTAATATATAATATAATAATATAAAACTATGAGAGAATCATATTATTTACACACATCAACCCATAAATATACAAGCTATTATCTAATTCGGAGTGACAATACGACACGCACTATTTCATCGATATGTTGATGTTATGCATAAATACAACACTAATTTAATGTCATTCTGCTAAGGTTAGTTCACACTAGTTTGATTTTTCGAACTCTGAAATGCATTATTGGTTTCTGTTGTATAAAAAAATATTGATGCCTATTTTTTGACTTATAAACGTGAATGGACCTTTATAGTATCTTACCAACGATGAGTCAATAAAAAAAATCCTATAGTTTTCGATTAATTCACAACTATAATTAAAAATGCAAATGTTTGTTTGTCTGTTCTTTCCGCACCTCGTCGTAACGGAGCAATGGATTGACTTTATTTTTTGCTACAGAATTGTGCGGTATCTGGATTCCCTTCAATAAAAAACTTATCTTCAAATGGACTGTATACTATATTTATTTCACTTTGTATCTTGATCACTTATTTAATAACTCGTAAACTCGTGAACACTGGCCGACTAGATACAAAATTACTACTTTTCAACGTGAATTCTACTTTACTGTATTTATCTGAATTAATGAGTAAAAAGTCCAAAAATACTTAAATATCGACGTGTTACCTTATCGAGAGCCATACATAATTTTCCGATTCTGACTTTACTATGGATTAGATTTGGACTATGAATTTACATCATTTCACATTATTTATCTATGATCTACTATCTGTACCAAAGTGATTTTATCCTTAAACATTGCCTGCAACTAGGTCTTTCCAATGAATCTACGTTGTCGATACCAGCTTAATCTACCTTAAAGCTATAAAATATTTTGTACACAAAATAGTCAAAACGACATAAAGTTTTCATCGGAAAACCCTATTTCTACGATATCCCTATTCTATCGGGTTAGATGTATATACACATATATAATACAAACAATTAGCTCAAATAAAAACATATTCTTACGTACTGTCAATTGTAGGAAATAACCCAGATACACAGAAAATAAACATATCATAAACCAAGTTAAAAGGAGAAAGTCGTCTTGTTTCCCTTTCACACTATCGTCTAATCTGTGGTTAATGCCAAAATCGGTCATGACAGCCTCTAAGTGAGACCGATATATGATGTACTATATAAAGAATAGAACAATAGAAGGAGAAAGCGATATCATATTTCTATTTTATACATTTTGAGCTAAGTTCGACTAATTTCATCATCTATCCGCAACATTCTCCCCTCGGCGCAGATCTTCGCAGCCTTCCTTACTAATTGGGAGGATGATGAGACGCCTAACTGGCCGTCAAGAAATTTCCCCTCACGTCTACACATCTGTGCTTTGTACTACACCGTCATGTGTACACACGTTCTATTAGACCCCGTGGTCATACATTGCGAAGTAATAATCCATCCGCAATTACCACGATATCACCCACCTCCGCATTCCGCAAAGATCTTTGGGCGTCGCCACGTGGTGCCAACGTAGGCAGGTACTCTTTAAAGTATTCTCCAACGTTTTTTCTTCCGTTGCCCTATGGTTACCCACATGGGGCTGAAACAATCTATCCGGCAGTGTGAGAATGGTCTGGTGTACGTTCGTAGACGGAGCTGTGGTAGATTGCCTTTAACAGGTATTGTTGGATTAGCTTTCCGTATCTTACACCGAGTATACTGCTGTAGAATAGCTCTTACTGCTGGACGTAATCGAAGCACCCAGTATTTCTGTCGTAGGTTGTTGACCATCTGTTTCCTACCTACGTGGTTATGATTCTTATGTTCGTGTTGAATCATCAACCGTGTTAACGGGTGTGCTTCGTCCAGTATTGTTGGATCCTTCATGCAGTCTGGAATCATAGCCACGTTGATTTGACTGCTCACTTGCTTGGCGCGTTCATCCTTTGCGTCAGGCTTTCTGTTCAAGGAGACCCCTACTGCATCAATATTGAAATTCTCCTTGACGAGTTCATTCAGTTCGTCATTTCGGTTATTCGTTACTGAGCTTTTCTCGATCTCTTGAGCTGTTTGTACTTGTAACACTGTTTCGTTTTCATTTGTTACAACGCTTCTGGGTATGGATCCGTGTATAACCCATCCCAATCGTGTGAGTGACGCAGCTGGTTGATTTGCTTTTCCAGTCAACAATTTTCGTGTCACTATTAGCTTCCAGTTATCGGCTCCGATAAGTAAATGTGGTCTGGCGTATTCATAACATACGTCCTCTGATCGGAGCTTACAAAGATGTTTTTGTTCTAATATTTCTGAACTTATCACCTGACTATCAAATGGTAAATTCTTCACTGTCCGTGCTTTAATCATATGAAAGTCAGTTTGGCCTTTTCCACGTAACTCGATGTTTACAATCTGACTATCCAAAACTCTCTGACTCGATGTGACTGCGTGGATATGTAACGCTCTGGTCGGGCCTTTCGCTCCGACCATCCCGGCAATTCCTTCATCGATCAGTGTTATAGTCGATGCCTCGTCGAATAACGCGTACGTATTTAGTTCCTGGCCGTTCTGTGTCTTAATTATAATAGGACACACTTTCAATAGCACTTGGTTATCAGTGGTTACATGTGCCGAAGCCGTATTTACGAAATGCTCGTTCTGAGTCGGTTCGCTTAGTGGCTCGTTATCCCTCTGCACATGTAACAGCGCGTGATGTGTATCACGGCACTCGTCTACTCCGCATTTCTTTGCTTTACATACGGATCGTCTGTGTTTATTATTCATACACTGGAAACAGACGTGTGCTTCCTTCGCCCATTCCCATCGTTCTGAAATGGGCATAGCCGTAAGCTTAGCGCATTTAGGTGTGTCGTGTTCGGCTCCGCAACAGTAACATTCGTTCTTTTTTGGTAATGTTTCTGTTGTAGCATATACGGGAGCTTTGCGATCTAATGCTCGATGTCGTGGTTCCTGTTTTGAACCAGTACGTATTGGTTCCAACGTATCCTTGGACGCGTATGCATGTTTTATGGCGTGCTTCGCTTCCCGCATAAAGAATCGTGACAATGTAACAATTTCTGGTTCTAATTGAGATCCAGATTCCTCTGCGTAGTTGCACCAATTCGATTTGAGGTGTGGGCTCAGTTTATCTACTACTTGCTGCGCAAGCATAGGATTCTGTAGATATCCTTTTTTATCGACACAGCTTATCATTGTCACAATGTTCTGCAACTTGATCGCGAACCTGTTTAGTTCTTCAGATGTTCCACCTGGTCGCGGCAACTTCTTCAGCTCTTCAAACGCATGATTGATGATCATCTCTGGGCAACCAAAACATTGTTCTAATGTTTCCATGATTATCGTTGAATCGGTCGCTGTATACATTAATGCTAACACTGCTTCACGTGCATCTCCTCGTAAACATGTTCTCAATCTAGCAAGATTTTCTGCCGGTGTGAATCCGTAGAGGCTAGCAGACTCCTTCATGGCCGCTTTAAATGGTAGCCATTCTCCCTTAGCGCCGCTAAAGATAGGCAAATCTGGCGTACGCCTGGGTATCGGTCTACTTTTGGTCATTTGTCCTAAGATATCTGCTAGTCGATCAATTGCTCTGTCTCCTGATCGCATCGGAGTTGGTGATCTAGTACGACTTGGTGTATCCATTGTGATATGATTCGACGCTGGCGGAGAAGGTGGATCTGCAGCCTTCTCTCGTAATTGTGAGTGGTACTTCGCATGGTTTTCCGTACCGATGCTCTTAAGCTCTTCGAGCTCCCCCCGTACAGCACAACGCTGAAGCCAGTCATTGACTGTACGTTCTGTATCCACTGTCTCTTCTGCGCATGCGCTTCTCGATTTCTCGTGTATCGTAGCTACGTTGACGGCAAGTCTCTTTTCAACGAGCCTTATCTGAATCTCAGCTAGTCGTTCTTCAAGTTTTGCTTGGCGTTCTTCTGCGGCTTGTATATCCTTTTCTGCGGCTTGTCTATCCTTTGCTTGGCGTTCTTCTGCGGCTTGTCTATCCTTTTCTGCGGCTTGTCTATTCTTTGCTTGGCGTTCTTCTGCGGCTTGTCTATCCTTCTCTTGGCGTTCTTCTGCGGCTTGTCTATCCTTTTCTGCGGCTTGTCTATCCTTTGCTTGGCGTTCTTCTGCGGCTTGGCTATCCTTTTCTGCGGCTTGTCTATCCTTTGCTTGGCGTTTTTCGGCAGCTTGTCTTTCCTTGATAAGATTTGTATGAATCTCGGCTAATCTTTCTTCTGCTTCAAGTTCAGCTAGCCTAAGACGCGTTGTAGAGCTGGCGGAGGAGCGATGAGAATGTACGGGTGAAGCCCGTGACCTTTTATCGGTAGCGCGCAGCGTGGATAGTCGCGGTGGTATCGTGTCGATCACGGATGGTTCAGTCGCGGATAGTGCGGTCACGCCCGACTCACTAATCGAAGCGCGCTTGTGACTAAGCTGCGGATTTACAGGTGCGTTTAACGCAGACGAAGACGCGGGAGGTTTTTCAAGTAACCGTAGCCTCTCAGCCGCCTTACGAGTGCGGACGGGGCTTCTAGATGTTGACATATTTAGGCGCAGATGCCTATATATAGACTCTACCTAACGTGGTACACCCTCACAACACCACACTATTCTACACAATACTTAAAACCCGAGACACCGATCGTTTGGCACCGTTAGGTGACCGGCGTTCAAGGGCCGCGGATGAGCTGCGTTTTCGTTTGTCGCACCGTTGGGTGATGTTGCGTCGTCCTCTTCACTCGTTCTATGATATAGCGACGAACTCGTCACTCGTTCAAATATCGAGACGAACTCGTCACCCGTTCCGAGATGTTAAGACGAATTCGTCACACGTTTGACTATGTACCTGTAGTCAAGACGAGCTCGTCACACGCTTAACGACGTTGGTGACAAACTCGCCACACTTTGTTCCTGTCGAGACGAACTCGTCGCACCGTTGGGTGATGTTGCGTCGTCCTTTTCGCACGTTCGAAATGTTGAGACGCACTCGTTGCACCGTTCGGTGTTTTTCTCACGACGAACTCTTCACTGGGCGCCTCGAGACTAATTCGTCGCACCGTTGGGTGATGTTGCGTCGTCCTTTTCTCGCGTTCGGCGATCTCGAGACGAACTTGTTGCACCGTTCGGTGTTCTTCGCTCGACGATGTGCCGACGATCTCGTCGCACCGTTCGGTGTTCTTCACTCGACGGTCTCGTCGCACCTATGCGGTGTTGGTCCTTAGATGACCTCGTCGCCCCAATTTACTGGCTCTGATCCAATGTGTCATTAGAAACTGATTCTGTCGCACCAAGTCATACGTTTAGATACGTTTATTGACTTGAGGATCTGATATACCTGCAGCCCCAATTCACTGATCATACCAATATGTGTCATTAGAAACTGATCCTATCACACCAAGCCATACGTTTAGATACGTTTATTGACTTGAGGATCTGATGTACCTGCAGCCCCAATTCACTGATCATACCAATATGTGTCACTAGAAACTCATCCAATGTGTCATTAGAAACTGATCCTATCACACCAAGTCATACGTTTAGATACGTTTATTGACTTGAGGATCTGATGTACCAGCAGCCCCAATTCACAATGTGTCACAGCAGCCACAATTCACTGATCATACCAATATGTGTCACTAGAAACTCATCCAATGTGTCATTAGAAACTGATCCTATCACACCAAGTCATACGTTTAGATACGTTTATTGACTTGAGGATCTGATGTACCTGCAGCCCCAATTCACTGATCATACCAATATGTGTCACTAGAAACTCATCCAATGTGTCATTAGAAACTGATCCTATCACACCAAGTCATACGTTTAGATACGTTTATTGACTTGAGGATCTGATGTACCAGCAGCCCCAATTCACAATGTGTCACAGCAACCACAATTCACTGATCTTGATCCGTCCTCGAAGTACCAAACTTGTGCGGTATCTGGATTCCCTTCAATAAAAAACTTATCTTCAAATGGACTGTATACTATATTTATTTCACTTTGTATCTTGATCACTTATTTAATAACTCGTAAACTCGTGAACACTGGCCGACTAGATACAAAATTACTACTTTTCAACGTGAATTCTACTTTACTGTATTTATCTGAATTAATGAGTAAAAAGTCCAAAAATACTTAAATATCGACGTGTTACCTTATCGAGAGCCATACATAATTTTCCGATTCTGACTTTACTATGGATTAGATTTGGACTATGAATTTACATCATTTCACATTATTTATCTATGATCTACTATCTGTACCAAAGTGATTTTATCCTTAAACATTGCCTGCAACTAGGTCTTTCCAATGAATCTACGTTGTCGATACCAGCTTAATCTACCTTAAAGCTATAAAATATTTTGTACACAAAATAGTCAAAACGACATAAAGTTTTCATCGGAAAACCCTATTTCTACGATATCCCTATTCTATCGGGTTAGATGTATATACACATACATAATACAAACAATTAGCTCAAATAAAAACATATTCTTACGTACTGTCAATTGTAGGAAATAACCCAGATACACAGAAAATAAACATATCATAAACCAAGTTAAAAGGAGAAAGTCGTCTTGTTTCCCTTTCACACTATCGTCTAATCTGTGATTGGTTAATGCCAAAATCGGTCATGACAGCCTCTAAGTGAGACCGATATATGATGTACTATATAAAGAATAGAACAATAGAAGGAGAAAGCGATATCATATTTCTATTTTATACATTTTGAGCTAAGTTCGACTAATTTCATCATCTATCCGCAACAAGAATAGCTGGCAGAGCTAAGCTTTTCTCCCGAAAGCACGGATCGCAGGGCAGGAACTAGTTTTTTTTACAAACATGGCGAGTATTGTTCATGGTGTTTATAAAATAAAAGAGTGGCTGACTATAACATTACCCAATTTATTATATTAGTATAAAGGTACCTATTTCGAGCTACGAAATTTTAAATACCAACTAGTTTCTATAACTCCGTAGTCCTTAGTTTATTGCAATAAGGGCTAAATTTGTTTGCGAAAGAAAACTATTCGTATGTAAATAAGTTTTAATACACCTGTCGTAATTTGTTACTGCGATTTTGTACTCTAAACAGTTTACTTTAAAGCTCAAAATTGTGTGTGCTTAATCGTAGTGCACTCTTTGTACCTATGTAAGTATGTTTAAGTACTGCATATATTTTGTTTTATTAATACAGTAATAAATATTAACTTTATAATCATGTTAAACGTCTGAACAATAAATTTAATATACTGGGTGACTTTTTAGTCACTGGCAATACTTGCAGGGGTGGAAGTACTCATCAAAATGAACAACTTTTATTATAGGACTAACTGTGAAATCATGAAAAAATTATCAGCTGTTCCATACAAAATTTCAATACCTATTCGACCAAAATGTATGAAGCAACCATTTTATTTTACGCGATATCAGAGTTAGCCCCATAATAAAAGTTGTTCGCATTGATGAGTACTTCCAACCCTGCAAGCATTGCCAGTGATAAAAAAATCACCCTGTATAATATTACGTTAAAGTTATAGAATGTGTCAATATTACTAATTTGTCAAACAAAAATATAAAAAAAAAATACTCGTAAGTACCTATATGTGTATACCCAAAATAAAACAGTATTTATAATGAAGGAATTCAAATACAGTAAAATAGTAAATGTTGCAAATGCATTGACCATTGTTTTCTGCACTGGCACAAAACACATAAGCCATTGCCACTTGAATTCAAAAAAGGAAAAAAAAGTTTTTGCTACTCCATGTCAGTCGGTGTCCCACCTGAGGCATGCAGTTTAATACTGGCTACTGTTTTTTTTTAAACTAAAAGATCAGCGTCATGCGCGACCGAGCCTATAAATATTAATAAATTTATAAATTAATAATTTATAAACTCGCGGAGTCATTCACAAATTGAGTCGTTTAAACGATTTAGATTGATTTGATTTGTTGCTTAATGTGACTCGTGTGAATTATTAAGGGTTTATGACTATTTTTATATAATTCAATGGCTGATTCCGAATCGTTACTAGTAGAGATTATGCTTGTGTAAATTATTTATATTAAAATTGGTATATTTTTGTTGTTTATAATTCTTTGGCTAAAGGTTCTTATTTGACACGTTTTAAAATGAAGTAGGTATCTAGTCGTAGTTAAAATTTCAGATACATCCAAATAAATATTACATTCAACCAATCATATTGTGATTCTTGATGAATCTTATTTGTGAATATGATAGGTATGAGTGTCAGTTTCCTTCTATGTTTAGCATTATAGCAAAATTCGAAATTCAAATTTAATTGTAGCGAAATTCCACTCTATTTAATATAAAAATAACTAAATCACAACATACCGCATAAACCCATCCATGTTAGTGGTGGAATAGTTGTACCCGCGAAGCCACTAAGGCAGCAGTTTCTCGGTGCTATTCGATTTATCCTCGTTATTTCTTTGTAGTCGCCGCCTGGCTTGTGTTGCATACCGCCGTCTTTCGTATAGGTATGCTGGTGCGTACCGCATACCGCCGTCCGTCCGTGTGCCTTGACGAAATGCCTCGACTGACGTCCATGCGGTGGGAAAGCCATGTCCCATCAAACAGTATATGTTATTGTTTATTTTAATGGAAACTTTATTATTTTGAAGGGGTGACAAAATACTTTCATATTATGGGATATAAAAAAAAAACATTTAATTTATTTTGGTTAATTTTAAGTCCTACTTAAAGCACGTAAAAGTTATTTCTGCCTATACCCTGACAGATTGTACCTAAATGAAAACACAATATATGTATTATGTATATACCCTTACCTCTATAGAAATACCGCAAAAATGCATTGCATGACCGACAAAACATGTGAAAAATAATATTTTAGTTGCGGTCAGCCACATATGCCGCGTCGACATTCTGTTCCATTTCCTTATTATTATATGCATCAAAAAATGGCCAAGCGTGTATCGGGAATGTTGTATAGGGTTTTGTAGAATAGTTTGGTAGTAACCTCAAATAACTGTATGTCACTTTGGTCAGGGTAAATCGCCGTGAGATTAAATTAACAAAATTTTAATAGCTGATAAAAAAATATACATTTAGAGAAGTTTTGTCTTTCATTTGTCTGACTACAACTGTGCTCAACTTTTTTTAGGCAATAATACTCTAATACCTTTCTCTAACAAACGCACTAGGTGACTGTGAAAACTACATCAAAATCTGTAAAGTGATTCTCGAGAAAATTTATAATTATGTAAGTAGAGACATGAAAATAGGGGAGGGATAGAAATTAATTTTCGTAAAACTTAAGAAATTATCCTGTCCTATGTCCAGCAGTGGACGTCTTGCGGCTGCGATGATGATGATGATGACACATATTATAATATACAGACATTTGAGCGTGTGTGTATGTTTATTACCTGAATGAAACATGAAACTTGGCCTTGAACTTTTATTCCGAGAAAACATTTGATCTCTCAGGAAAACGGGTGTAGCCGCGGGGCGGAATCTAGTAGTCACTATATGTAGTATATACCTCTAACAGAATCTTTGACATTTTTTTTTTTTAATAATTTTTCAGTCCCAAGTTGAATAGAAATCCATGTTACATAATAATAATACATATTTTATTTCTATATAAATATTATAGAATATACAAAATTCGCTGAATTCTATTGTTACGACAAACAATCAAATACGGTCTGGTGATTTGAATAATTTGTCTTTTTCATATTGTCGATTCGTTTTATTTCGTCAACCTTTTGTTGTATGAAATTGTAATGCATTGACTATTTTAGTTTTTAAACTAGAAAAATTTCAAGGCTTTTTTCAATAAAAAAAATGAAATAAATACGTACATTGCTGGTTCGTTGGAAAACTATGGAAGACCTAAGCTGTGTTGGAGACAGCCTTACAATATATTGATGATGAAATAATAATATACCTAGTCGTTTGTGTAAATAAAAACGAAACCGACCAACTCTTGAAATAATTTACTTTATCAACCGACTTCATTTTGTACTACCTTTTATTTTAGCCGGCTTTATTAAATTTCTATAACTTTTTTTTGTTAAATTAAAGCTTATTCGAAGCACCATACTTAAACTAATTGACCTGTGAAAATCCCATGAAAATAAATTCGACGGTTTCGGAGTTTGGCGTATTCAAACAGATAGACAGACGTAAAAGGACAGACGTAGGTGATGTAAAATCAGCCACACTCTATTTTTAGAAAAAAAAACTTACCATTTCTACAGATTTATCATATGTATAGGTATAGATTACCTTATTTAAATAAAGAAGACAAACAGTTGAAAAACATTATTTAAATTTCGAATAAAATAAATATAATCCCATTAACGAAGTAAAGTCAGATTAAGTGAATCGAACAAATAGTAATACAATAAAAGTTAGGTAGCTATTCTACCTCGCCCTCTGAGGTTAACTTGCGTACCCTGTGACCTCACTAATCGAGGAGGGGTGAAATATAAGGTGGGGATTAGGGAGGGGAAGATATATTTGTTGTGGGAGTCGATATCGATGTTCGAGATTTTAAATTCGGTAGGCTTTGTCATTCTGTATTATTGCTAATATGTTTTTTTTTGTGCAATATTGTAAAAAAATAATAAATAGAAGCCTGTGTCACTCTCTAGCCTATATAAACTATCTCTATGCAAATACATACTACTTGTATTAGTTGGTACTTGCTCGGGTCTTCCATAAAGTTAGAATGAATTTATAAATCTATTATGTTTTGTATAATCCTTTGTGATATTTAATATTATAACAAAAATATAGTTAACAATGCACATCATTAAAAAAATGCATATTAATTAACTACATGCCACAGTTTTCAACACCAAGTGTGAAATATAACCAGTTACGCGTTGATTCGACGAAATCACGCTGTATCTATATATTTATGTGGTGATTATCCGTAATGCTACTTGTCAGGCAAGTTGGCGAGCAAGTCACATGCCTCAATATTAACATATGTAATAATAAACTTGAACATGGACGGACAATTATACCTTATGTCGTAATAAATAATATTAAATATGTTCATCGATTTATAGATCTACGAAAGAATGCTGGAAATAGAAGTGACATTGGTATTTTATTGATTTACAAATATTTCATCTTCTATGTCCATCTCGCCAAAATCGGATCGCTTATTTATGTGAGCGTAGGAAGAAGACAGAGTGATCGACTATAATATCGCATTTATTATGATATAAGTTAAGAGGTAACCATGGAAACATTCTACGCTACTTTTCGAATAATGACTAAATTCCAGTACCAACTTTTTAAATAAAAATTCTATCGTTAAATTTAATTTGTTACTTCCCATCCCTATCTCCCGTAACGGTATAGTAACGGCAACGTGACGCGGCACCCTCGTGACTCCGCCTCCATTCACGCTAGTCTCTACCCTCCGGCATACATACATACGTTCATACATAGCATTAATACAGCGTGATATATATATGTATATGTTAGGTTAGATGGCGTCAATTTTGTTAAATTTACAATTCACCATTTTTTATATATTAGAAGTTATTTTTTAAACTGGGTTAGTTTTTTCGTTATGGATGACTACTTTGGTACAATATCATTATGCCAATATCATAATTATAATGATAAATACACGACTCTAACGTTTCTCTAGCGCGGGTTGCGTTAAAGAAAAAAATAATTTGGCCGAAGTGACGGGGTTTGAACAATTTTTTGTCACGATAGACTTGAACTTTTGATAAATATTTAGTCATTTATCAACAGAAAACAATATAAAAGGATTTTTTTTCTACATTTATAAATCTAATGCTTGTTAAGTTAACACAATCCTTTGAGAATAGAGAAAATATGATTAAGCGCGTGTAAAATGCTTACACACTTAGCCAAATTTACCATAGTTATGGTAGACTGAGTAATAAAAAAAAACTTTACAAAAAGTAACTAACTTTTTAGCTATGAAACGTCTAATAATTGAAATGCCCATAAACACTACACTATTATTAACAAAACCTTTTCTCCTCCACTCAGGTGAAGATCTGGTTCCAAAATCATCGCAGCAAATACAAGAAGATGCCTCAAGGTACTTTTATTAACAATATCCTTTGCTCTCCATCCAGGTCAAGATATGGTTCCAGAACCGACGCAGCAAATACAAGAAAATGATGAAGGCCGCTCAAGTGGGGGCGCCCCCTCCAAGCTTAGGTCTGCCGCCAGGCAGCCCCCCTAGCAATAACCAACTATTACATGGTAAGATACGTAATGGTACAGCTCTTATGAAGGTACGTTTCCACTTGAGCGGTGAGGAAGGGTGAACGATAGGTTATGTGGTTCTCGTTTGATTGGTCAACTCTTTTCCAGTCCGGTCAAGTGGTAATGCACCCTTACCTATAAAGAGAATCAACAAAAATAAAATTTATTATAGGTTATCTAACAAATTAAATGTTTCTAAGGCTTTAGTTTCATTAATAAATAGCTTTATGTAATAGATATAATAATTATGTTTCACAAAATAGTATGTTCCCATCTCTAACTCCACAACCTCCCATCAGGTGGCGGCGGCAGTTCGAGTGGGTCGCAGCACTCCCCGTCTGCGTACGCGACGGGCCCCGCGCAGGCGCACTCGCCCACGCCTAGCTCGACGCCAGTGTCGGAGCTGTCACCCGGCCTCTCACCCACCGGCACCCCATGGGACGTGAAGCAACCGCCACAACCGTCGTGGGATGTCAAGGTCGGATATGTAAGGGATTATTAGAATATTTTAGGGTTCGTTATCATCATTTTTAGCTACAAAAAGAAGGTTTAGAATAGTTGTTTTTGATGACAGCATTTCTCCATATACGACGGGCCGGTCGGCGTGGTTGGATACCCTTTCTATCACGCCACAGGTCGTGGGTTCGATTCCCACTCAGGACAAACTTTGTGTGCATGAACATGTCTGTTTGTCCCGAGTCTGGGTGTAATTATCTATATATGTATGTATTTACAAAAGAAAAGTAGTATATGTAGAATACTACTTTTCGTATAGTTTCGTTTTAGTTTGGGGTCAGATGGCCGCTTGTGAGGAATAATGTCCCAGAATATAAGCTAACGAACAGAAATATATTATTACTGCATTTAATTATAATAATGTAGGAATGGAATTATGTTTTTTATTAGATAATTATCGATCTATTGTCTCTTGTGGACAGTATTTTTAATGTTTTCTTTTTTTTTTGTTGCAGCCATCAGCAGGCCGGTCTCCGGACGGTAGCTCTTGTGATGTGAAGCCTCCTCATCAACAGTCCTGGGACCCAAGGGTTGGATACGTAAGTACTTATTACTAAGTTCATAAGGTTGTATTTTCTGTGGAGCAAAACATCGTCAGGAATCTATTGAACCCGCCTACCTTCATGTTGAAAATCTATAAGGATACTGGTGGACTCTTGCAGCTACTCTTGAGAGTCAGTGTCCTTCTAGACTTTGAGAAAAAGGTGTATTTAATCTATTAAGGTTTTAAAAAAAAATCATAAAGTTTTAGTTTACGAGATAATGTATAGTTTAAAAATGGGCTTAAATTCTTACTATATAATACAATTGATTTATTTTTATTTATTTACCTTCTGCAATAGTTATGTAATTCTACAGTATTCTATCGAACGATATCAAAATTTGTGGATACCTAATATACTAGCTAATAAACGGCCGTAAAGCCTATTTAAGTTTTCCTTCCTACAAAATGTATGAAACAATATTTTTTTACATAATTTTCAAGAATCCTTTCTTTGCGGATGCCTACGTCATAATAGCTATCTGTATGCCAAATTTTAGCCCGATCCGTCCAGTGGCTTGAGCTGTGCGTTGATAGATCAGTCAGTCAGTCACCTTTTCCTTTTATATATACAGAAGAAGAAGATAATTTTCGTGACAATAGTTGTAACTTAGTTACTTTTACGTAATATTTTTAGTCTCTATTGAGTTTGACTCGTGACAATCCTCCTCTAAGTCCTCCTATCCTTTAAGAATTTATAGCTAAATATAAAATGTTGACAGTATGCAATCTCTAACTGTTTCACTCACTCAGGCATGATATCTTTGAAAGAACAAATGTTTCGTTATTTAACATTTTAGAGAAAGACGAAGAAACTGACAGACTGATTCATTGTGCATTTGCAGTTGAACTGCTACAAAAATCTTTCCAAAATACTGACTAACTAAGGTGGCAAGTATTCATGTGGCCCGTTTGTTGTAGATATATGTGCTTGCAACACCAAGGGTATTACTTTGTGGAAAATGCTAAGCCTTTAGCTAGAAAAAATTCTACTAGAAGTGATACTAAAATAGAGAGAGATATTCTCAAACCGACCACCTGTTGCGTGTCAACATATTATAAAGTTATATCTAACATTTATTTGAGTATGGGGAAGGTGTGGCGGCCTCACCTAGTGGTTAATTGGATTAACTTCATATTGCGTACCTTAGCTTAATTTTATTATTATTTAGAGTAGAGGTCCTCGCTAAGGGTTGTGTTGCTATTGGCTAATATTCGTGTTTGTTCCAAATTAATAGACACGACTGCTTTTCATATTCAATCAATTACAAATCGATTTAGATTTTTTAAATATCTTATTGCTAATACTAAATGTTACATTTTATAATTTACTTTATATTGATATTTTTCGTTTTGTTTTAATTGCATATTGTATTGTAAATTTAGCTGTTTTTGAAAATATATAGTCAATAGTCAGATTATAAAAAAAAAAAATTAACCTTGCTGAGTATCTTGCCGGTTCTTCTCAGTTGAAAGCTGACTTCCGAACCGGTGGTAACTTCAGTAAATTCGACCATCATAAGTGCCCTCCTAGGGCCCAAACTGAATAAATGGCTTTGACTTTGAATAAAGAAAAAAAAACGTTTGTAGCCTTTTGACACCTGAAATTTGGCACGCAGGTTGCCAGTATAACATGGAGAGAATAGGTTTCATTATCCCGGGAATGCGGGTGAAACCGCGGGAGACCGACACGCTAGTCTCGATAATAGGTGGAGCCTTTACCAGCGCCAATGTAACAGCTATTTTAGGACCCGATGACTTGCTTTGTGATGGTGGGTAAAAGACTCAACGGAATGGTGTAAGATGACACATGTGTAGATACTTTAGCACCGTCACATCTTCCAGAGACAGTAAATAAGGCTGGCGGCACTGTTATGTCAGCAGAAAGACTCAAGCGGCGCAAAAATAGTGACAGATACAAGCTATTACATACTTCAGCCGTTTGGAGTTGAAACGTTGAGAGTACATCACCTTTATCGTGAAATATCGGAACACCTTCATATGTTTTCATTTCATTGTTCATGTTACTATGGTTGTAAATCTTTAATATAATTTCCTCACTGCGACTTATTCAAAATCATCCGACTCTCAAATTCTGCTACAACCTTTAAACTCTTTAAACTCGACTTAATCTCCTAAACTAGATAAGTCTCTAAATCCTTCAATCTTACGCGTAAACATTATCTTTCCCATCAGCTATGGAGATCTAAATCCGATGGTTATGTGCAGGGCGCGCCCCCTGGCCCGTGGGACATGAAGGGCGCGCACGCGGCGCACGCGCACCTGCACCACCAGGGCGCGCCGCAGCCGCACGCGCACCCCCACCCGCCCTACGTGCCGCAGTACTCCTGGTACCAGACCGACGCCAACCCTGGCTTGTTGACGTGAGTATCATTCATTACATTACCTTACATCACCCATACGGCGAGCTGCTGACCTCGAGTTCAAAATCAGCTGCTTCAGTAAATGTAGTGAAAACTATTTTAAAATAAAATGTATGGGATATAATTAAGGCTTGGCGTCCACTAAGTCCGAATCATAATAATTCGCCTTCGTATGTATTTACTTATTCACTGCGCTACCAGTTGAGTCATAAGCGCGCATCGCCTATTATTATTTACACTCTCGCAGGCGATTCAACTCGGCGCGCTTCTTACTTAGTGGACGCCAGCTTTAACAGTGAATCTTTCAATGCATTAAGGAATTTCCCTACATGGAAATTATGTATCGGATAGGTGAAAACTTGTAAAAGGCTATTATTTAGATCTATTGTATTCTACTATTAAAATAATATGTTATGAATAGCTGTTAGTTTTCCGAGAAATAAATAAATAAATAAATTATCATTTTATAAAATGTCAAATTTGGGTGACATCATCCAGTTTTTCATCAAAATAATGTTTTATAAATATCATGAAAATGTTCACGATAAAATGCAAGAAAATGGGAACAACTTAGCTATAAATGTGGGTAAGTTAATACAAAAAGAGTAATAAAACATTTTTGTCAACAGGGTTTGGCCAGCAGTTTAACAGCCATCGCATAAATAAATTGACAAACTAGTAAGTGTAAATTTACTGTAAAAATAACTGGCGGATGACAAAATGGCGCACGCGACGAAATGGCGTCAAATTTTTATAGAAAGACGTGACTTGTAACGGCACAACCAACTATAAATTAAGGAAAAAATTATTTAATAGAATATAATAAAAAAATGATTGTAAATTTTTATAGTTAAAATATTATTAAGTAAATAACGGTTACTGTTAATGATAATGTTATGCGTTGAATGAAATAAACAAATAAATTGATTGGCTAGTGTATTTGTGTAGGATATTAGTTTCATTTTCATTTTATTTTTATTTTCTTTCTAAAGATTTATCTTATACAAACCTTCCTACTTTATCTAGCTCTTTTTATTCTCAGTAGTAAAAAACTTTTTATACAGGTTGTTTTTTCCATTATGTGAAACATTTTTGTTAAAAGACAAAGAGAAATTATAGTTATGTCTGTTTTAAGGCCTTAAATTGACATAATATTAATATTCTCGTATTCGTACATACATAGAAAGTTAATAGAGGAATCTATTTAGTTGTAGTTTTAATATTATCCTACTAAAATACATTAACCAATCATATACTAAAATATAGTCTGACACAATTTCTTTTGACATTGTGGGATATTTTAAATCTGTGATATTATTTGAACAATGAGATAGTATTTCTGATTGGTTAATTATCACGCAGTATCTGCAGTCCTGCAATGACGTAAGCTATTGGCGTTGGACTATACAGGATGTGTATGAATGGATAAACTTGGTTTTATTTTGAAAATGTTTTTCTATTTCCCGTATTTGATAAAATTATTGGCACATATTTTCTTTCATAAAACTTATTGTGTGTGCACTTATTTCATTATTATTTCAGGTTTATTGGATTACAAATTACATTTTGCTCTTTATATTTAATAAAATGAGAGATAAGCGGTCATATAATGTGATAACTGATCAAAACATAAAAAATGTCTGATGTTTTTAATTACATTTTGTTATAAAAAAGTACATCAAAATATTTACTGCTAGCAAAGAGCTTCTATTTGTATTGTCTAACATTTCATTTATTCAATTAAACCGTTTTGATTTTAGCTAAATTAATTTTTGAAAAAACTGTATTCATAAATTAAGCTTTAATTCAATATTTTTTTAATTTATTTAGAATAATCTTTAAATGAAAACGGGAGCACAAACCAGTCTGTTGTGATAAATAATTTTAAGTTTTTATTTTTTTAGAACAATAATTTTGTTTCGAATAAAAATATTGTACCTATTTATTACATTTTTGTGCAAAAATCATGTGTTCTGAATGCAAACAAGTTTTTTTCGTTTTTAAGCTTATAAATATTATAATTTTTAATTTCTACATGCAATTTCGTTTTTTATCTGTGAAAAACTGTAGTCCATTTAAAGTAGAAACTGTAGTAATATAATGTAATAGGTACACATTCAATTTTGTGCAGTTAATTAATTATTGAATTTCACAGTTTTATTTTAAAAAAACTGCTTTTACTTCACTGTGAGAGTTTTCCACACGCTGTATATTGAATGGACTACATTATTTCTTTAAAAATAAATTATATTTTCTAGAAATGGGTCTTTACGGGATGAATTACAATTTTTGTAAATATGTTTTGTAATATATAGAGAAAAATAAACTATAAATATAAATATAATTAGATAGTTTAATTACTTTATAACTACAATGTATTATAATAAGGAAAGCGGAAATAAGAAAAAAACTGAATTAATTTCTTTTGTCAAATAAAAAGAGAAAAATATTATTTTTTGTTTTTATTTTATGCAAATTTATTTAGATGATTTAGGCCTATAGGTATTTGCAGCTTTAAAATTAGCTCTAATGAAAATGACATCGACAGCATTTAAAATATAAAAAGATTATTAATGAAATCAGTCATGAAATAAAAACCCTAGAATATGTTTCAAAACTGATTATTCACATTGAACATTGAATTATTGAATCTTTTTTTTAATTTGTATCTATCAAGTTTTCTGTCTGAATTTATTAAAATCAGAGGGATTTCACCATTAATTCCCAAATTTTACCATTGATTTACCAAAAATCCTAATCATTCTTCACATTCATTCAGTAAAGATGAGCTCAAAAAACTTGTTTCAAACAGTCTCATTACATTATAAATGTATTTTTCTTTATTATAATAAAGTACCCAAAATCATCATAATTTTTAGTCCGTTTTGAAATAGCCTCTTCAAAACGGGTTTCACAAATTAATAGATTTAGTGCAGTTTACAAACACATATTTTTGTTACGAAATATTAACCAACCTGTATAAACAAGACGTATATTTTAATGAATTTTGGAAGCGTATTATTTAGTTATACTTTTTATTTGTATGTTGTTTCGTTCAGCTATAACAAAATAAAATACTAGGTAAAGATAATTTTCAGTTTTACGTCTTTTATATTGCCTTAAAAGTAAACTCAGCTATATAAAACAAAATATTTATATCACTATGAAAATTTATGAACTTGGTCATAATTTCACTTGCACTTGCACCTCTCAATATAGGCATCCTTATGTCAGTTGAAACAAAATGGAGGCAATTTTTGCCACTATGAACTCTATACCTAGTTAAATTCTTTGGTAGGTACATAACTAAATCATTTTCATGTTTTTATTTTGTTGTTTTCCAGTTCGTTACAGGCTACGCATTAATTACTGTCTCCTTCAATACTTAACGTAATATTACGGTTGCTAACCAACCAATAGGTATCTACAAATCTATCTCATTAGCGAAAAATGTTAAGATGATAAACGAAGCGAAAGCATTGAGAATATTTCTCTTGGGTCAATAAGAAATGACAGGATTAGTTATGATAATGCCGTCCGTCACTCACACGTCCCACATCAAAAGTAAACTTCAAACGACAATTCCACATAATTAAAATTACGAAACAATAGGTCATTAATTGAAAATCAAAACTAAAGTCAATAAACTCAAGGCGAGTTCCGTTGCTATAGCAACGCCCCCAGACGCCGCCCTGAGTCGCCTCCCGCGAAAAACGTAGCAAGTGTAATTAAAATGGCGATCAGCAGCCAATTATTATGTGCCTTTATTGAAATGTCCAGCAGATGGTACCGTAGTTGCGGGTTTTTTACGCAGCGGCGTTGGCACAAAGGGATGTTTGTTTTTGCCGCCGTGGTGCGTGTACCACGAAGCATGCGCCTGCGCCACCGACGCTATGGGTAATATGTGAACTTGAGACATTTTGTTGATATCCTATTTGTTACAATAATGAGTAAGTATGTATAAAATATGTTTTTAAAGAAGTATAGATGATTCGAAAAAGTTAAAGCTAATTTAATCTCCCATAATCATGACCTTAATCAGAGTAATAGTATGAAGAATATTTTGTATAATGATAGTAGAACTCTTATAAACTACAGTAACTACAGTTGGTGTACCATATTATAGTAGGACATGAAACACTACAAGACAAGTAAACCATATTATAATTAGGTACATAGTAGGAAATAAATAGATATTTCAAAACTAAATTACAGTAACGAATAAGGATCTGACAATAAGATTATATCTGCCACCCCACATGTAACTGGGGCCTACTAATGATATTGAAAGAAAATGTTACAAGTTCAAAGTTTACGCACTTTGAATTGAGAAATAAAATAGATCAAACCAATTGCCAATAACTCGAGTCACACGTTTGAAGTTGACAGAACGGACACATGTAAAAAAAAATTTTTCTTCATTTTTAATGGTTTCTAGACAGAAACATCATTCTTTATAATTTGAATTGTATTTATGTTTTTCTAATTATTATATACCATTTTTTTTTATTTAAAAGTTAAAAGTAAAATTGAAAAAAAAAGTTAAAAGTAAATAAAACGATATTTGGAGATTAAGTTTTTTTCATGTATATTCAGACAGATTTTTGTAAGTTATCATAAAATTTTTAACTATTAAAAATTATAAATACGCAACCATCATCATCATCGACAGATCATGTACTCATTACTGCTGGGGCACGAGGGCACGAGCACATGAGGGGGGCACGAGCCTACTTAACTATAAGGAAGGAGTTAAGACCAAAGATCACCTCTGACTTGGGCATGTAGGATTCCTTACGTTGTTTTTCCTACTGAAAAACTGTATCAATAAGTAACAATAAAATAATTATCGACAAAGCAAACAAGAATGTATTATGATTTATCAATTAACCTAGTATAATAAATATAAATTAAATACATTGCTCTCAAGTATTATTTATTTTTGGCATAAACTCTCAACTTTTGTCAACATGCGCCATATGCGCAAAAAGCCAAAGATCCAATTCCGCATAAAGTGTCATATTTTCAAAAAGAAAAAAAAGTTAAAAAGCGAGTTGCCAACCCCAAAAACTAAAAGTGAATACGCAAGAACGGAAGTGCCCGCCCACGGAACCCTTTTAAAAAATAATAAAACAGTCTTTTTGAGCGAGGGGTTCTAGTATAATGCATTTTTGATACAAAAGAATTTTTGAAAAAATAAAGAGGAAGAATTATTTCCGCGGCCATCTGGCCACTGTAACGGTAGTGGAGTGGGACCTTTTTAATTTGTTAGTTAGTTCAATTTTTTATTTGAAGCATAGGCACTGGGTTTCAGTTTTCAGATTCTTTCAACCTTTATTCTCAGGTTACGCTCTTACTGTGTATGTACTAGTAGGATGTCATAAAAAAAATATCAGAGCGTAATAATCAAGTCATTTCTATTTCTTTTCAAGAGTTCTCTTCAATTGGCATTGATAAGATAAAAAACACAATAATTTATTCAGTTGTAGATATAGTTTATACAGAACCATTCACACATCCACGTAACCAGTACCCTAAAACTGCCGTAAGTCGTCCTCACGCGTCATTCTCAATCCGTCAAAAACAATAGCATGCCCCAACATTCCGGGGAACAGACAAAAAGGTAAGAAATACTTGTCTCTGGCCCCTGTCGACTGAGTGCGCAAGAAAGAAGTTATTTTTGTGACGAAAAAAAACGCCTGCGCAGAAATACTGAAGATGTGAGCGGTAGAGTCAAAGCGTGCTTCACAGAGTTTGTCGAGGTACGAAGATTAGGAGTAGGATTTGGGTACTCGGTTGATTTAGATTTAAATATAGGCGTGAGAAAATTCGTACAATTTTGTAAGTAAGATTTTATGCGGAAAAATCAGTTATGTCTATATAATTTTGTTCAGGAGTTAGAAAAGATAATTTGTTTCCAACTCCATAGTATACTGCGTGGTTTCCGTTTGTACCTAACTGTTATTTATATTTTATCTTCTTACTAATGCTAATATTACATCTAATTACAGTTGAAAGTTATGTAAGATTGATATACTTTTTTTACACATAAGTAAAACATAATATTCACACGTCCCTCTGAAAAATACCGACTTTTTAACACTACCGTAATTTCAGTAAAATATCACGTAATAAGAGAGTTGCTTACTCTAAACATTCCCCATTCTTACCTCCTTTCATTAAAACCTCTGCAACTGGCTCAATATTTACGCCACAATAAATTTCATTGACTCCGCTCAGCGTCCTGATATTATGTCTTACCAGCTCACAGCCGCCTACCATTTGTTACTCCGTTATTCAGTACCCAGTGGTTAAAGATGGACATGATACTTTGGTATTTTGATTGATGTTTCAGAGGTAAATAATTTTGCTATGTAGGACTCTTTCTTCCGTCTATTGTGCTCATTAAAATGTTAGCGAATACCAGTATTGTTTTGAGAAAATATCAAACAACTAAGCTTTCCGCCACGCAGTTTCTCCCCTGTTTATTTTACCCCCTTATATGAAAAATCCTTTCCTTGTAGGTACGTCACAAAAGGGACATACCCTCGACATTTCGTATTCCTAGGAACAGCAGCGGTTTAGGCTCAGCTTTGATTATCACCTGTCAGTCAATCAGTCTGTCAGTTAGGATTTATTTTATATATCTAATAATTTATTTATTTTGTGGTTTTAGCATTAAACCAGACATAGGTAAGTATTATAGAACATCAAACAAAGTTTAGTTAAGTTTGAGTCGATATTGAAACAATGTAAGTATTTGGTTTTTTCTATGATATATAAGGTTTATTTTCAATTAACACTATGTTTTGATTCACCGATAGCTTATACTACCGTAGTTTATTTATTACATAATTATGATGATAAAACTATAATATATTTTTTTTTATGTTAAACAAGCAATTACCCTAAGGGTAAGCCGGGGTAATGAAATTGTAGTAATTTACCAATAACATTCGCAGCGGGAACGCGAACACCCTGTGAACGGCACGCGTTCGCAAATTATTAGCTGTTATTTAGTAACACCCTTTATTATTCATTAATTGAACTACCTAGTCCATGATTTTGGATTTGATATGACATCTTTTTAAATTTGCCATTTACTGTCACTATTTGATTTCTCAAAACTGTCACTTATATAACGAACTCCATTTATGGTAAACTAGCTTCCGTCCCGCGGTTTCACCCGCGTTCCCGAGGGATCTTATGTTTTCCCGAGATAAAAAGTAGCCTATGTGTTATTCTAGACTATAATCTATCACTGTGCCAAATTTCATTGCATGTTTAATTTATGATTGTGCTTCGTAATTTTTGTCAATATATTTAATTTATTTAAATAAATACTAATTATAAAGTTAAGACGTAATAATTCAAACATATGTAATAAAAAACATTATCAATATTGTCGTTTAATAACAAAACGCCTAAAAAATCCTCTCAAAATGGCTACCAATAATTGAAGTATCGTATTAAGCCACGTGCCCCAACTTTCAACAATATTTAACGGCTTTATACGGCTTACTTACTTAAATTTAAAGGTATTGGATTACAAGTAATGATCGGTGTTTTATTTTAGAAGTTAAGATTTAAGATTGTTTTTTGATGTGCTTTCTGAACGTGTTTTTCTACAATAGATGTCAAAAGTTAAGGCTACATTCTGACTTTTTGCCAACTATCAGTTATATTCATACGATGGCTGATTATAAGAAAACTAACTAACAAGCTTGCTTAATCTTCAAGCATTCTTCAATTAAACGTGGAAAATGCTCAAAAATGCGCAAGCAGATTTTTTTAAATATCAGATTGCTGATTTGCCAGCAGATGGCCTGGTGGTAAATATCCATTGTGGCTATAGACTGTAGCAATACCAGGGGGAATGCCAATATGTTGCCGACCTTTACAAACCATAGAAGGCAACTGGCTCTCAATAGCAATTGCCAGAACAGGTAGATGTTTGGCAACAGATTTTCAATATGAGGGTGCTGGCCATCCAGGTGGTTACCACAATGTACCCTACCAAACAAGGCAATGTCTGTTCAAAAAAGTAGTATATGTAGTATATCAGTTATCTGGCTTCCATAGTACAAGCTCTGCTTAGTTTGGGGTCAGATGGCCGTGTGTGAGGAATAATGTCCCAGAATATTTATATTTCTTGCCGGTTCTTCTCAGTTGAAGGCTGACTTCCGAACCGGTGGTAACTTCAGTAGCTTCGACGGTTATAAGTGCCTTCCTGGGGCCTAAACTGAATAAATGGCTTTGACTTTAACTTTTGATCTTACCAAGTACCAACTCAGCTATATCGAAATCATTACGTCAACTCCAGATGGTATGACGAAGCGACAGTAGGTAGGTTAAGACATAAGTAACGGACTCTCAAGTGCATCTACCTATTCCCACTTAGTTGATATGCACTAAGTCGGTCACTTTAATTCTCTCCCGGATTTCCTCATTACGGCTCATGTTCATAAGAATCGTTGAATTAATTTAGGTACTCGATACTAAATAGATTAAATTGATTTGTTTGTTGTGTTAAGTAACTTAATTTCACCTATTGTCTAAGTGATTTAATGTTATAGTGGCTTATTTAAGTTTATTATTCATTTTTCAGTTGCTATTACAAATTTTTTTGCAGTTGGTTGCAATATTTTTATTTATACTTATATATAAATAAAAATTAATGGCCTTGCTAGATGTATATACGCACATAACTTCCGAACGGCTGCACCAAATTGTGTAAATCTTTTTTGTTGTTGTGTTTGTAATTGTCAGGACAAGGTTTGTAGGAAAGAAAATGTATGACGGAAAAAAATATACCGGGACAACGAGTGAAACCGCGGGGAACAGTTAGTTTTATATAAATACCTTTTTTAACTGTATTTTTAATGTTGTAGCTATTTTTTGTCTATGTTAATAAATACCTAACTAAATAATGGTACAAAAAAGTGGTATCGAATCATGAAATCGTTTGTTTTTTAAATGTCTGTCCAGAAATTGACATCTCATAGGAAACAGACCTCGTGTAGGTACCTACGTCTTGTATTTTTTTTTTTTTTTTGAGATTTTAAATTTTAAAACTAAATTATTCATAGACACTAAATTCACGTATCTTCATTTTAGTTCGCATTAAAAATATTCTCTTAGCTAATATTTAAAAACGGCGTTTGTACTAACTTAGGTTATAATTATCGTCGTATCTACTAGGTACTTTAAAGTAAATAAATTCATATAAAATTTATGGCAATGATATAATCTTTAGATAAACTGCATAACGACAACTAAATCAACTTCAAAATCCATTGCAAAAATATTCATACAAACATACAAACACACGTATAACAAACAAGTTTCTACAATACTGTAATAATACACTCACCTTCCGCTACTTTTGTTAACCGTACTAGGGGTGTGGTCAGGCCGTAGCGATAGGAAAAAAAACATGCTTTATATTGAAACCGCTTTGTACATTTATGGGAGCTTATAGTTAGAATACGGAATAATACTGTATTGGGTTCTATATTTAAAACTAAGTAAGTTTGTTTTGGCGATTATAAAAGAGTAGCTGTTCCTTGCGGTTTCACTCGTGTTCCTGTGGTTAAAGAGTACCCTATAACCTTCCTCAATAACGTGCAAATCCTCAAAGCTCCTGCTGCTGCAGATGGGCATGGTTCCCCACAGGCTGGCAGCGTTCACTCTTTGTATGGCCAAATTAATGCTCTAATATCAGTGTAGGTAGAGACCGCGCTACCATTGAAGTCCGATAGGTCCACCTCTATTGTAGAAGAAATAAGATTCATTTTCATGAATTCCATCGGACTTCAGTGGTGGCGCGGACTCTATATTAGATATTCTCAGAATGAATAAGTAGTGATTTGTTTAAGATACATCAGCCACTATATAAATGTATATTATTTTGCCTTAATTCATTACATAAAACGAAAAGATTTTGGCTATGGATTACTCAAATAAAATAGTTGTATAGTCTCTAAGGGGTCCCATAAAATATGAATTCATTTTTTATATAAACCACGCCTCTTAAACAATATGAACACAGGAGCAAAGCTGTTCAAGTTTTTTCTACTTTTCTGTCACGGTGTTACATATCGAATTATATTGAAAAGTTACTTATTTCCGATAGGGTCGGTTGCACCGTCTTTAATCGACTGTTAGTTGTAAAGAGCATGATTAATTTAACTACTTTACGGCTTTATAAAGGTTGGCAACACATTGGCAATCCCCCTGGTATAGCTAATGTCCATAGGCGATGGTAGCCACTTACCATCAGGTGGACCGCCTGCATGCTTGTCAACCATCTGACATATAAGATGACAGTTTTGATGGATCTTGAGGGAACTAACACTTGAGATGAAGGCCTAACTTATGATACTAAGATTTAGTAAATCTATTTTCTTATAGGTAATACCGATATAAATAATTTAATAATCATTGATTGTTTCGTTAATTTGAAATTCTTTTTAATGTTCGTTTGGTTTCATAAAATTAGTTTTGATTTATTTATAACTAGCTTCCGCCCCGCGGTTTCACCCGCGGTCCCGAGTGCTCCTATCGCCACCAAACTTTACAGGTTTACCCGCGGGTCTAATATGAAGATTGTCTGAAAATTTCATCGCGATCGGTTCAGCGTTTCGGAGTCTATAAGGAACATACATACATACATAAATACATATTTACGTACATACATACTTTCTCTTTTATATATATAGATATATTATGAGTAATACTATTTATTCATTGTTAAAACAACTTAATTTATTTTAATGTATTTAATTTAAGTAAAATATCTTACTTCCTACTATCCTAACTAATATTATAAATGCGAATGTGAGTTTGTTTGTTTATTTGTTTGTTTGTTACCTTTTCACGCCTAAACCGCTGAACCGAGTGCGATGAAATTTGGTACGTAGGTAGCCTATGGTATGGAGAAGAACATAGGCTACTTTCTATCCCGGGAAAATACAAGATACCTCGGGAACGCGGGTGAAACCGCGGGACGGAAGCTAGTATATAACATTATAAATGCGAAAGTTTGTGAGTATGGATGTATGTTTGTTACTCTTTCACGCAAAAACTGCTGGACGGATTTGGATGAAATTTGGCAGAGAGATAGATTATAGTCTGGAATAGCACATAGGCTACTTTTTATCCCGGAAAAACATAAGATCTCTCGAGGACGCGGGTGAAACCGCAGGGTGGGAGCTAGTACTAAATATTCTTAGATTTGGCTTACATACAAATTAACTTAACTGTCTCTTGTAAAGATTTGTGCAACCGTCCACACCGATCTCCACTCGCACCAACAAAATAATATCATTATAAATCAAACAGCTGTCAATTAGCAAAAGTAAGGCGCCGTTTAACTTAAAAAAGGCATAACTTAACAGGCACTTAATTAAGACAACCGTTTGTTCTTGATAAGTTTAATTGGTTGTCGATGATGAATGATAACGTTATTTCAAGTTGTTATTAAGTTATGTAAAAACAATTTGTGGTGTAACTGGTTGGTCATGTCATATATTGACCTTAAGGCTGGCTTTCCACCGTGGAGGGAAAGCGATGGTTGTGGTTCACTTTCATAGCTTCATCATCATCTCAGCCGCAAGACGTCCACTGTTGAACATAGGCCTCCCTTAAGGATCTCCAATAAATAAATAATAATAAATAAATATTCTGGGACATTATTCCTCACACACGGCCATCTGACCCCAAACTAAGCAGAGCTTGTACTATGGAAGCCAGGTAACTGATATACTACATATACTACTTTTCTTTTGTAAATACATACTTATATAGATAATTACACCCAGACACAGGACAAACAGACATGTTCATGCACACAAATATTTGTCCTGAGTGGGAATCGAACCCGCGACCTGGGGCGTGAAAGATAGGGTATCTTACCAACCACGCCAACCGGCCCGTCAATAGGACCAGTCTTGGGCGGCCTGCATCCAGCGTTTTCCGACGACCTTTACAAAGTCGTCCGTCCATCTTGTAAATAGTTTAGCTCAACTTTATTCTAAGAAGCGATCTTATTCTCTCTGGTTGAAACCATAGCACGGTGGTAGGGTACTTTGTACTTAGTACCCGCCTGGCTGGCTACCACCCTTAAGTTGAAAATCTGTATGTATTAGCAGCTGTACTTGAGAGCCAGTTCCTTCTATACTATGAGTTGTTACCACCTTCGGCCACATCGTCACTTTCTATAGAAAAAAAAAGCATGTAGGTCAGTCAGGAGGGTACTACAACATGTACTACATGTGGAGCGAACGATTAACTAAAATGCGTTCTTGTCTTCAACAAAATCAAAAATACCCGAGCAACACCGAGTGTAGAGCTCGTATTTTTATTAAACTATAATATACTCGTAGTCCCGGCTCCCGATATAGATTTATTTTTAATAAAGATTGTAGCACAATGGACGTAAACACCTTGATATCACAGTGGGACATAATAAAACATTAGTGCCACCGCATTATAAGGCTGTGCGCACAAAAAGATCAACTGTTGTTCTTTTTTGAGTGGCCAAGGTACAGGTTGTAGCGGGAGCGGGAACTGTAGGTAATCTAATTTAATTAAATGTAATATGTCATGTTATTTATTATGACAGTTGATAAGTAACCGTGTATTTCAAACACAATTAATTTTGTTAGTGAATAAATAAGAAAAAAATACATGTAAGCTTCCGCCTAGCGGTCTCACCTGCGTTCCCGAAGGATCTTATATTTTCCCGGGATAAAAATTACTCTATTTGTTATTCCAAGGTATGATGTATCTTTGTGCCAGGGTTCATCCAAATCCATTGCGCCGTTTAGCGTGATTGAGTCACAAACATCCTTAAATAACAAAGATATATAAAAATATGCCTTGCTGAGTTTCTTGCCGGAGTCTTCTCAGTCCAAGTGTATTCCGAACCGGTGGTAGAATCAATTGTAACGTTCATAAGTGCCTAAGCTAACCTGAATAAATGATTTTGAGTTTGAGTTTACCGCCACCCGCAGAATTAATATTATTTTAGTTATCACTTGTCACACACAGCAGTTTATGACAACTTGCACCACACACTAAAGCCGTGTTCACACGTCGCCCGCTGCGCGCATTAGTATTGTGTCTCGATAAGCCGGCGCCCCGCTGTCTCTCATTGTGACCGCGGCCTAATCGCGAGTAGACGCAGTCGGGGACGAAGACAAGTGTGTCGCAAACATAATTGTAGAATGGTTCTGTATAATTTACTATAGACTTTATATTGATGATGGATTCCAGCAGCTATTCATCAGTTGTGGTAATCTATATGAGCATTAGACTATCTTAATAAGCTATCAGTGATGGTGACTACTTTGTTATACTATTTCCCCCCCCCCCATTTCCCGAAAAATCTAATGTTTTCCCGGAAAATAGTATCAAACTCAAACTCAAGCTCATTTATTCGACACTTATGAACGTTACAATTGATTCTACCACCGGTTCGGAATACACTTGGACTGAGAAGACTCCGGCAAGAAACTCAGCAAGGCATATTTTTATAGATCTTTGTTCTTTTTTTATTTAATTTATATAACTATGTATTCATCCAGAATATACTTTATTATGTGTGCCAAATTTCATCCAATTCCGTTCAGCCGTTAGAGAGCTGAGTGTTAACAAACATACACAGACACATAAACTTTCGCATAAATAAGTATTTAAGAGCTAAGCTCTTGTCGGTGTAGCATCCTCCCCTCAATTTTGCTATTTTCTATATTATGTAACTTCTTATATTTTATGACATGTCGTTTACTTTACCTTCACTTGGTCCATGTATCCTAGGTTTTCCATAATCTACTTCTTTAATCTGTTTTAATAAAGAAGATTGTAATTTATAAGTTTGTGGTTTAAGATGGTCAAACATCTTTCCCTTTCTTTCCCTATAGGTGAAATCTTTTAAAGAAATTGAGATAATATTGACGGACATCATGAGGACTGGTTTCCTCATGATGTCCTTCTCTACTACCATGTGCTGGTGCTGGTGCACATGGTAGTAGATTACTTTGTACTACTTATTTTACGGCAGTGTTGACAATTTGCAGCTGCAGTTCGGAGCCAGTTCCTTTCTAAACATAGAATCCTTACTACCTTCAACTACATCACCATTTACCACGATGAGTGCCTTCGGGCTATTAATTCTTCACGTACCCTAACGTTAAGTAGATTAATCATAATTGTAATGATAATATTAAGAAATTATTATTGCAATATGCAACATTACAGTCCTTAGAGCACAATGTTTGGACTAATAGCCTTTCTTCCAAGGGAGAAAGAAGTCAAGTCAGAATAATCTCCTGCCCCTTACCTACACCTGGAGCATCAGTTGCCTAGGACGTCCTCGTAGCTTTCCTCGATGACTCCCCAAAATCTAAGTTAACGGTAGAACAAACCATTTACCAAAGGACTCCTAAAACGAGATAAAATAAAAACTACCGAGACCTTCCCGCTGCCGTTTCGCTCCCGTGCCGCATTAATTTGCTTTTGATGAATCTTTTGATACAACTATATACATATAAAATGTATTTTTTCCGTCAGTCGTCGGTCGGTGCCTCTGCTGTCCAAATGAATCGTTTTTCGGAAAGCACGGGAAGCGGTTCTATATGATTGTAGTTGATTCCTCTTGGGACTTTGATATTTGTACCTTTCTTAGTAGAAGAATAAAAAAAAACTAAGAGTTAGGACTCAAAACATAATTCTTACACAAACACAAAAGCTTGAACACGCAAAATTACTTAGATGTTAATAATAAAAAAAACAATTACGAATTAGGGGAGTATCAAAAAGAGTCTGTCTGTATACTATCAGAAATAAGTTTATTTGCTTTTAGCATAGTTTGCATAGTGTAGAGAATAGAGATGCAAAAAATTTAGTATATTATAAATGCCATCAACATCCCGTTTACAATGCATGAAATGGTCTTGCGCTAATTGCCCACAAATGAAGACAATTTTAAGATAATCATGATGAGGTTTAAAACGGCACTTGTATAAACATAAAATCTGACCAATACACTTATTTGAAGCCGAATATCTGCGCAGTTCGAAGTCTGACTAAACACGCCACGAACTCCATGGTCCCAAGTGAAACAAACCAAACCAAGGTCGAGCTTTTTATCTAAATTCAATATTAATAAATTATTTATATGCTGGCAACAAAACGAAGGTGTTTCAGTCGTGTATGTTGTGTTATAATGAGTTAAGAGTTTCATCTGAGTCCGATTGTGATGTGTGATTCCGGTGTGTCGATTGCATTTATCATTATTGTGCTTTTTGTGTTGTCCGTCTGTTGATTTGAATGTTTATTTTTGTTGATTAACTTTGATGATGTAAAATTGAAAATAAGGTGTTTTTTTTTTCAGTGGTTTATGGTAAGGCCCTCTAAATGACCTAAGCTACGGCTAGTTCCGTTCACTCCTTGAGATTTTGAAAGCTATATTCGACAGTCTTTATCGACCCATAAAAAAATAGTGTACATTAACAGATGTGTATTTTTAACTGACTTAAAAATTCTTGACTTGACTTAAAGGTTCTCAATTCGACTGTATGTTTTTTTGTGATTACTCCGCCAATTATGAATTGATTTTGATGATTATTTTTTTTAATCTCAAGTGAGTGTTATTCGCAGGTATATCTGCTGAATTTGACGGAATATCTAAATTATAGTGTAGGTTATACGATCTATGGTGGATAATGGATTTATTTTTCAGTCCACACCGAGTTTTATAGTAACATAAGGTAAAGGTAATTTATATCTTATAATATAAAAATGAATCGCAAAATGTGTTGGTAAGCGCATAACTCAACAACGCCTGGACCAATTTGGCCAATTTTTTTTTTAAATGTTCGTTATTGTCAGGAGAAGGTTTGTATGAAAAAAAAATTACACCGGGAACGTGAGTGAAACCGCGGGGAACAGCTAGTTTATATATAAGAATGAATCCCTATTTCCCTTGGTCATCGCATCACGCGTGAACGGATGGAACAATTTCACAAATCCTTTTTTTTGTTTTGTTAATTATTGTCAGGAGAATGTTCTTATGAAAAAAAAATAAGAAAATTGAGCTAAAAATTGGAAAATTCGGGAAAAACTGAAAGTATGAGATTTTTGTATGATATTAACACTGTCATTTTTGCGTTAGATAGGCAGTTTATTGAGCTACTTTTATGTTGAAAACGCAGGAGAAACCGGCGGGGGACAGCTACTCTTATATAAGGAAAGAGGAAACGCTGCCAGCCTTTGGGAACATATTAATTACTAAAAAAATATTTTTAAAATTTATTAGACAATAAGTCCACATCTTCCAAAGTATTTATTCAATAGTATATAGTTTATCAATACAAACAAACAAATCCTCTATAATCTATATTAGTATTGTTCATAGATGTAAAGCTCACACCCTCTGGTCGCCATCGCGGCGTGATATCAAAGGGTTGTGCCTTGAATGTAGCTGCATAGTACACAATACATTTTGTCAGCGTTTGTTATTATTTGTATGAAGCCGTCATAATCTCGACATTATTAGTTCACAATAGTACAGTCAGACCCGTGATTAAAAAAATAAATTAGAAAAATATTATAAATACAAATGTTTGTGTGGATGTTTGTTACTCAATCACGGTGCATGGTTAAATTATTTTTGACTAACTTCCGCCCCGCGGTTTCACCTGCGTTCCCGAGCGATCTTATGTTTTTCGGGATAAAAAGTAGCCTATATGTTAATCCAGGTCTCAGCTATCTCCGTATCAAATTTCATCATAATCCGTTCAGTAGTTTTTGCGTGAAAGAGTAAGAAAGTTTAAAAATCATTAGAGTTCTCGAGAACACCGCAATTTCTCGGAATAAAAATATCGTATTTATTATTCATATTATAGAATAATTATATTCTTGTGCTAAACTTAATCAAAAATACTAATATTATAAGCGCGAAAGTATGTATTGATGTCCATACATCCATATTCTAATGATTTTCAGAGATAAAAATATTTTATACAAGCTTCCGCCCGCGGATTCACCCACAGTTCCGAGATAAAAAGTATCCACTTTTATATCAGGACCTAAAGAACCTTTAAACCAAGTTTCATGAAAATCCGTTCAGTCGTTACGGCGCTGAGTGGCGTCAAACATACACACAAACATTCACATTTATAATATTAATAAGATTTTATTTCCATAATCTCTACCTACTTATTCGCCAAGTTTCTTCTTAATCTGTTTAACCGCTACAGAGTAACCTAATAATATACATATCAGTAGTACAAAGTTAAATTTTATAAACAGAACATAAAAACTATGGAGCCGACTATACAAACCCTCAATTCACGTCACAGCAGATTTTTCACAACAAAATCATACATAAACTACATACGGTTGTAAACTACAATAATAGGCAGAGCGGTTGAGTGCACATCGTTTGTTCGTCATTGTTAGTGACCGTATATCTACCTGTACTTATTATGTTTGTGTTTGTTGGAGTAAATGCGCATGCAATTTGTGTTGAAATGATATTTTGCTGGTTGGAGCTGAGGGTTTATTTTATTACAAAATCTAGATTCCATCTTAAATATCCACTCGCGTTTTATTGAAATAAATTTCCCAAACTGGAAATTATTCTGTGAGCACATTGACTGGTAAATTTTATATGAGATGTTTTTAAATTTCTAAAGAATTAAGTTTTCATTCAATCCTAGATTCATTTGGTCTTTAATATTTAAGGAAATCGTTAGTAAATAAATAATAAATAGGTTTAAAAAAATACGCATGTATTGGTCCTAATTTTGGGTCCGTGGAGGTTCGAGGCTCGCCAATTTGCTCGGATTTTATCATCCAAGCTCATCGAGGCTTCGGGAGACCGACGGGCTGGGAGCTTTTTCCGCCAACGCATAAGCTTGGCCATTCAAAAAGGGAACGCTGCCAGCCTGTTGGGAACCTTGCCTATCGACAGCAGCGAGGACTTTGAGGATGTTTTCTATACTTGTTGTAAATAAATAAATTGGTTAATAATATTTGTTATAATGTAGCAGTAGGTACCCTAGTAGGGCTCGTGTGGAGACTTGAAAAATTGTGTAACACCTGAAGATGTACCAAATGAAGCAAATAAAAAGGATACTCCCTATATTTAAGCTGGTTGCATTACAGCAGTATGTTCTATACTCCATGATACACAATTAAAATAAGTCAGTTAAAAATATACTTTAAACTAAAAAGATTAATTCTTTTAATAATTAAACTTATTAAAGCGCCTTAAGTTAAAAGTCTTTATCAGTTACATCAACACTATAATACGTTAAGTATTTTTTCATTAAAACTATTGTAAAAGTTCCTTCTTACCGTTCAAAAATTTTAAATATTTGTCATTCAAAAGAACCCTTACTAAAGATTACCGATATCGGATATTGTGTACCTTTTCATTGAACATCTTTTATATGTTTCAAGTGTCCATTGATCGAGAGTATTTGACCAAAATAATGCGTTTATGTCCGACTGCAACTGCTTGTGGTTTCAACTGCGTAGGAGTTTAATTTCGCAAAAGTTTTATTTATTTTGGAACTCTAACCGAAAATAAACGTTGCACTTTTAACTCGGTTTCTAGGTTTTGCTGGGTCACAGTTAGTCAGTCTCAACTATTGTGGCATCGAATGCCATGGTGAGGATCCTGGTTTCGAATCCTACAATGAGCTTGAGCTTTCGGTGAAGGAACACATCGTGAGGAAACCATAGCACAGTGGTAGGGTACTTTGTAGTACCCGCCTGGCTGGCTACCACCAAGTTGAAAATCTGTCGCCAAACACCTACTGTTGTGTTCCAGCAGTTGCGCTTACGAGCCAGTTGCCTTCTAGGCTTTATAAAGGTCGGCAGCACATTGGGAGTCCCACTGGTGTTGCTACTTACCATCAGGTGGACCGTCTGCCTGCTTGTCAGAAATTGTCTGGATGTTGAAGACAAGTCCTGCTGATGCACATTTTTTGGGAAAAGTCCATAGAAATTTATCAAAGTTAAGTTTACCCAGATAATTTTGGATCATCATATTATGATTTATAGCTAAATGTTAATTACCCATGGCTTATATCCCGAAGTGGTCGATATAATGGAAAAAAGCCAAGATTATCCAAATATATATATATAAAATGTAACCTTGCTGAGTTTCTTGCCGGTTCTTCTCAGTAGAAGGCGACTTCCGAATCGGTGGTACATTCAGTAGTTCGTCGACGTTCATAAGTGCCCATCTAGGGCCTAAGCCTAAACTGAATAAATGGCTTTGACTTTGACTTTGGGTGCAATGATTAGTTTAAATTTTCGTTTATTATTCATATTCTATTAATATACTTACTACTTAAATTAAGCATTTTAAGAGCTCTCTAAACTTATTATTCACTAATAACCCTTTGAAATAAATTCAAACAAGACTAGTAGCAAAATATTCGTAACAGATGTACTATACGCCCATCGTGTGGGTTTCAATTCAATCCTACTTTAATAAAGAACTCTTCAACGTGTCAAATATATCCACGCGCGTACCACCCTTATTGTAAAGGCAATAAGTGTGGTTTTTAAATAATACATAACAGCGGCACAAAGCGTTGTGACATAAAGTGCTTTTAAAGTTTTAAGTTAAGAGCTCTTTGTCGTTTCGAATCGAAGTTTCCAAGTTAAATAGTTAATAAATAAAGTGGAGAAGAGGTTTAATAGTACTCGTGACAATACCCACTTTTAATATTAGACTTTGTAGGTATCAAGATTAGTTAGGTAGATCGGTAACTATTTAATATTGTTATATATTATCAATTGGTTAGAAGTAATTAAAACGACTTATTCTAAAAGGTATCGAAGAGGCAGAGCCTGAGTTTAGGTCGCTATGTGGCCGAAGGAGGTAAGCACACAAAGACTAAAAGAAACTGGCACATAAGTACCTATAACTGCCAGTCTTATTGGATAGAAGGCAGCCAGGCGAGAAGGTAGTACAAAGAATCTTGCTGCCAGGCTACGGTTTCCTCACGATGCTTTCCATTATACCGAAAGCTCATACGATTCGAACTCGCGACATTCGATGTGACCACTGCATTATTTATTTATTGGCTTACCAATTAAATACACACAACATTGCCTTATTAAATTTAGCTATTACAGTTTCTTTTCTCGCATATAAAATCTTCTTATACAGGGTGACTTTTTAGTCACTGGCAATACTTGCAGTGGTGGAAGTACTCATCAATATGAACAACTTTTATTATGAGAGTAACTGTGAAATCACGAAAAAATTATCAGCTGTTCCATACAAAAGTTCAATACCTACTCGACCAAAATGTATGAAGCAACCGTTTTATTTTACGCGATAGCAGAGTTGGTCCTATAGTGAAAGTTGTTCATATTGATGAGTACTTCCACCCCTGCAATTATTGCCAGTGACTAAAAAATCATCCTGTATATAAAATTCTCTTGTCACAGTGTTAGTTACCATACTCCGAAACGGCTCAACCGATTGTTATGAAATTTTGTGTGCATGTGTAGGTCTGAGAATCGGCTACTATCTGTTTTTTAAACAACTACGCGAGTGAAACCGCAGCTAGTACTATATATATTATTCACTATAAAATATATATTAGGTATTTACTATCCTAACTTTAATATTATAAACGCGAAAGTGAGTTTGTTTGTTACCTTCTTACCTTAAACTGCTGAACCGATTGCGATGAAATTTAGTACGCAGGTAGCCTATGGTATGGAGAAGAACATAGGCTACTTTTTAACCCGGGAAAACACAAGATCCCTCGGGAACGCGAGTGAAACCGCGGAGCTAACCGCGAATCTAGTAAAATATATATTTACTACACTACTATAAATAAATCGTCAGCTACATAAAATAAGGTTTTCTTTATATACATACTGTGATTGCCTGCGGAACCCTGGAATACAATGATACGGATAAAATCACACGAATCATGTTACAAGGCTCGGTTTTATTCGGAGCACTTCGGGTCTACCAAAAATCCCATCACATCCTTACCTAATTCAAGAGAATTGACTATAATTGGACCTTCCTTTCAATTTGAGTGCACTTGAATCTAACTTTAGCTCATATTCTAATATCCACTCAAACTCCACGATTCAAGGTTTAAAATCCATTGCAACTTTTGATGTACATAAAACATTTCCTCGATGGAGATTTGAATGTTGCTTAAAGGTAATTTGGACTCTAAAGGGAGGTATTAACGTTAGTAATGGTTTGTATATAACATTTGACCTCAAAGACAGGAACAGGGGTGCACGGCTCGCGATAAATCAAATTGGTGAGTGTAAGATGGATTGATATGAAGAAGTATCAAGCTAGAATTCAGTAATCAGCTGTGTGAGTACTATACCTAAGGATATCACGCCATAGGTTGTGGGTTCGATTCCCAAGATTTTGAACATAAAATGATAAGAATGAAACAAATAATCGTGGCAGGATTTATGCTATATTTTATAGAATTTGGAATGACATCAAATAGATTCTAGGCGCTTAACTAAGTCCCTCATCCCAAACCCCAGTTATATCATACATATATACTATAGATATTTTACACCCACAATAATATCTAATAAGTTTAAAACTCGATGGTATCGACGTCGGAAACCATGACGATGCTTGTAAATTCAAATCGACGGCATGTTGGTATAGTACTTACTAGTGCCTGCCTGGCTAGTATTTAGGGAACGTTGAAATCTATCAGTGAACACCTAACACTGTGTTGGTGACAAGCTTCTGACAGGTGACACATGACAGATGACAGAACAACAAGAATTAAGTTGACGTCATTTTAAGCTAAAAGTCATTATCCACTCAAATGCCTTCTCTCCTCTCCACGACGCCGTTCCCCTCCTGCTCCACTAACTACCAGAGCTTACCAATCCTCTGGACATAGGTAATCATCTGACCATCAAGCCAAGTTCTGCCGGGAAATCATCATGTTTCTCTCGGCTACCACTCTGATGTTGCCTTAGTTAACCTTCGGTCTTCTCACCTTGCCGGATACTCTGCCCACCTCCACTTTAATCCTATGACCTCCTTACCTATGTCTCTTTGTCTGACGTCGAATTTTCACGTTCGTAAGCGGCTGGGTTTACTTAAGTAAAACTAGCGCCATCTATTGAGTAAAGATAAAATTAACTAATATGAATTGAAACACAAAATTTAACTATCCATAAATAAAAATAAATTAAATTTGGAGCTAAAAATCCATTAAATACGTAATTCAATGTCATTTAATGGAATGCAATATTAAATTCAATGTCCTAGGTTTGCTAGAATAGAGTAATTTGCTTTGCAGAAAACATTGGATGTGAAAATCCTAAAAAATATTATCAGCATGGAAAAGACAAATGAATAATAATTACTCACTTAGGTTATCTAACTAAACTGAATCAAGATAATACCACCAGTTTGGATATCAGAATAAAAAAAAAAACATAAAATCAGCAGTTCTCCAGTCACTAGTTACCAACAGACTCGTGACATCGCGTTTTATATTATTACGTAATAAAAATTAATATTACAAGGAAAAAAGAAAAACGTCATAACATTCTTGAAAAACATTCTCAGATGACATGTTTCGAAATCCGCAAAGAGCGAGAGGGGAAAAATAAGTGAAGTTCTATCTCTTTCTATTCGAAATAGCGTGTGTCAAATGGTAACTCCCACGCTATTTACACAGGGATGTATTTGGGTCAATAAGTTATTGTACAATATTTATTTCATATTTTATTTGTTACTTAAAATTTTCTCTCTTTTCCCCAATTATTACCTAATTACTATATGAGTACCTTCTTATTAGTTTACTTATCTTTTTTTGATAGATCTAATGGAACTATTGATCTCCATAACAAACATTCTCAAAATTTTCTCAACCCTCTAGTCTTTGTACAATAGAAGCTCACTGTATTTCCGTATACAGTGCTATTATTTTAACATTAATTAATTGACTTATGTTTGATCACAATTTCGCACGAATAAATGGAGATGATGAAGCTGAGAATGGTGCATACTTGCTTAGAAAAAGCGTATTTACTATATATACCCCAGGAAAGAGTCTAGAAATACAACCACGAAAGGAAGTTAGCACAGTCCACTCAAGTGATAATCCTTAATGTATTTATCCATTCTATAACTAAATGCCAACTTTGTGATCACATTTTTGTACAGCACAAATCTAATCAATATTTTGCTAACTAGTCACCCAAATCCTATTCCAATATTCCAATATAATCGAAAACCAGCGATAATTTTGTGAATAAAGAATAAAAGCCGTTAAATCGTTTTATTTCGGAAACACAGGTAAAACCATGGCTTTGTAAGCTAGTTATAGTATGTAGATAGCAATATAAGTTATTGTATTGTATTGTAAAATAATTGTATGTCAAATGCGTACCTGTTGCCGTCGCTCGCGGCACGACATTTTGGTTCGTGTCCGTACATTCTTCGAATAATAGGTCACTTATAATACAAGTGTATCCTTCGGTATTGCCTGCAGCTGTACCTACTTTAGCTTTAAAAATAGACGAAGAGATAGATGTTTGGTCATAATGGCAGAAAGTTTCATTTCTAGAGTGAAGTAAAGAGGTGCAGTCTACATTTACCGATCGACTCTCTCATTCTGAATGGAAAATAATTGCTTATTTAATTTGGTAAACCCGATTAGTTCGTGCCTACACTCGATCAACTTTGAATAATCTCTAAATTATGTTGCAAAACGACTCATACTTGCCCGTGGTCACCAACACCTGTAATAGGCAAAACCATAGAATTTGAATTCTGCTAGGTCGTTCTTTTAAAACAGGATTTTCTTACCTTACTATTAAGTAAGGAAGGTAAGGAGACTCTAGTATAATATGTTAAAATTTGTATGAATAGACGTAGGCCTTTTAAGTAATGCTTGACTTAAACAATCAACTCAATATGTTTCATGATTTATTTATGAAATTCTTTAAAATAATCATTTTGAGTAAGCAAAAATTAAGGGAAACGTACATATTACTTATTAACTTATTACCTACTTTCAGGTAAGTATTTGTATTTTAAATTAATTAAGCTTCAATTTATTAATTTTATTTACATATTTACAATTAAAGTAAAAAATACAAACTATGATATATAGAAAACATCCTCAAAGCCCTCGCTGCTGTCGATAGGCAAGGTTCCCAACAGGCTGGCAGCGTTCCCTTTTTGGATGGCCAAGCTTATGCGTTGGCGGAAAAAGCTCCCAGCCCGTCGGTTTCCCGAAGCCTCGATGAGCTTGGATGATAAAATCCGAGCAAATCGGCGAGCCTCGAACCCCCATGGACCCATTTTAAATTGAGTCAATGTTACATCTGTTCAACTGAAAATACTTATAAGTATTTTACTATATATGCCGTCGGTTAGACATCAGTCATATCTCTTTTATATTTACGTGTGTAGCTGTTGATATATTATTATTATGAAAAGAATCAAAGAAATAAAACATTTATTCAACATACACACAATATTACAGAATTATAGATACCTACATTAGCAAGACAAACAAATTAGGGATAACAAAATACACAAAAGAAATAAGTAATATTGTCTGATGTCAAATAGAATTGACTCAGTTTAACTCCAAGGCATATGATAAGTACATAGGAAAAGTAAATTCTTATCGTTGATTGAAACTTTACGAAGGAAAACGAATATACGAAATATGTCCATAATTATTTATTTCTCGAATTGCAAACTATTTGGTTATATCTATCAGGTAGAATTTCGGAGAATTTGTGTAAGTACCTACAGCAATGACTTTAAAAATATATATATGACCAGAAAGCCAGTTCTCATCTAACTTTATGTGCTTACCACCGTCGGTTATTGGTCACATACTCTGGTGAGATGTGCTTAAATATACGTCAAATCTTATAAGTAAAAGACTACCTATCTGTATATATAAAAATCAACGTTTGTTTGTAACGTATGCGCCGCACCTATACCATTCATCTGATTGCGATGAATCTTTGGTAAGTTGTTCTGCGCACGCCCGCGATGGTTTCTGACAAAGAAAAATATAAGACGCATTGAATGTCTTAGATTATAAAATCTGCAAAAGCCCCGTATGGCAAGAATTGTATCCGGCGGGAAATTATCTTTAAACTCCAAAGAGAATTGCAACCAAATATCAATTCTCTAATTGGTAATACGAATTGGCAAATTATTGATAGAGTCAAAAGCATTTATTCAGTTTACGTCCTATAAACTTATCAGGTCGAAGGCACTGAAGTTACCACCGTTTCAGAAGTCAGCCTTCAACTGAGAAGAACCGATACGAAGCTCAGTAAAGTTTCATATTTAAAAAAAAAATTACAATATTTCAGTATATTTATTTTTTAGTGTAATAAATTCATGCCATTTACGTACTCTCAAGAGGTCAATCAGAGGTGATGCCGATGATAAGAATCGAATAATGTACCTACATCCTATTTTTCCACAATACTTACTAACGTAAAATCTGGCATAGCAGATGGGAAAATGGGTAAGTACCTAACTAAAAAACGGCTTTCAGACTTAGCGATAGGTTCAATATAGCAATAACAGCTTTATAACCGTGCAGTAATCCTGCTAAACACACGTTATCTAAGTAAACACTTAGTTTAACTTAACAACATGTAAATATCAATAAATCTATTTAATTTGATATAAATTGATGCACCAATTAGAATGCTCCGGCTGACAAACAAGGTGTGGTTTGCGAAATCGCCGTGCCGTGGAGTGGCGCTGATGTCACGTGTGTAAGCTACTCGACGATAGATGGCGGTGTTCGATCGATAGATTTGTGGTTCGTGTCTAAGTTGTAGAGCAACATTATTTTACAATTATGTTACCACATTTAAATTGAAGTTTCAGTAATGAGACAGACATATGTTTATGTATTTAGTGAAATTGAACTTTTCGGGGAAGGCCATAATGAAGAGGTATTTAAAGTTTTTCATCTATCTAGATTAGTTGTCTTAGTAGACACCTACCGATTGTACTTCTAGCATATTATATACTTGTTTACATTTTAATTATTTGGAAAACGTATCCCTGTTTATTTTTCAATCCCATACAGAATTTGCTTTCTGGTAACCAAATCTATAGTCAACATGCATCTAGGGGGCTGATCGGTGACCATATGCCTGTTTAATTTAAGAAAAATAAATAAGATAAAGAAAATATTGAGAGGTAGGTACTAACATAAAAGCTGGAGATGTAAAGTTCAAGTTGGTTTGTATATACAATACTCGAGGATCTCACATAAGTACCTACAATGTTTTATAAATTAGTACCTCTGAAGCTAAATAAGTTAATTTACCTAAAGTCAATAGTATTAAAGATGTTAGTGATCCTATTCAATAAATAAAATAAAAATAAAATAAGACGTCTTTTTTTAATAACATTATGGTTTATATATTATGCCAATGCCACATTTACATAGTCAAGTCCATACAAGTCAGTCAGGTTTTAGTAAAATGGTGGCCGTCCTACTATAACTTGTCACGAACTTTTTTAAGTCAACCTGAAAATAAGAACTCATTTCACTTCACTAGTGTACTTAGATTGTTTATTGTACAAAACGGCACTGGTTTATTTTTGCATAATTCAACTTTATTTACAATTAACGTAAAAAATACAAACTATGATATATAGAAAACATCCTCAAAGCCCTCGCTGCTGTCGATAGGCAAGGTTCCCAACAGGCTGGCAGCGTTCCCTTTTTGGATGGCCAAGCTTATGCGTTGGCGGAAAAAGCTCCCAACCCGTCGGTCTCCCGAAGCCTCGATGAGCTTGGATGATAAAATCCGAGCAAATCGGCGAGCCTCGAACCCCCATGGACCCATGGTTTCAACTGCGAATGGCATGAACGAAAAATTAGAACCAAGACAATTTAATTTAATTATTTTATAATGGTAAATTTAAATATGGCATTCATTACCCTTAATTAAAATAGTTTTTTTTAAGAAACCCAATCCATATATTTTGTACGCCTTTCATGGTAAAACGTAACGCACCTACTCGAGTGTTTCACAAATAAATGATTCTGATTACTGATTGCTGTGTAAATATACAATATAATAGTTTATTATTACGTAAAATCTGATGGTATCAGGTAAGTCCAGATATCCAGTTATATATTAGTTCTTGTTTTGCAAATCATCATGCATATAAATAATAATAAGAAAACAAAGGTGTCTAGTATAAAATAATAGTGATTACACGGACGTCATGTAAAATAGCAGGTTGCAATGATACCGTACGAGATGTGGGGCGAACTACACTGGAAATGGCCAATCATAGAGCTGGCTTAATTTTTTAAAAGTTGAATATGACATTATTCTCTCCACACTATAGACCAAAGTAAAAAAAAGTGATTTGACAAGCCTGAAGTAATTTTAAGTTATTATTTATGAAAACAACTAGCTTCCCTCCCGGTTTCACCCGCGTTCCCAAGGCATCTTATGTTTTCCCGGGTTAAAAAGTATCCAGAATATATTCTATCTGCGTGCGTTTCATCCAAATTCGTTCAGTAGTTTTTGCGTGAAAGAATAACAAACATACATGCATCCTCACAAATTTTCGCATTTATAATATTAGTAGGAGAGTAGGAAGTAGGATTATATTGTCAGTGTAGGTACTGTACTAAGATAAGCTCCGATACCGACGTCTGACGCAAATTATCATAATAATATTAGTTTTAATATAATTTCTGTAAGATGTGGTAACATAAAAAATATGGTGGCAAGAACCCATACAGTTTCCCCTACATTATATATAATAATATTACTGTCATTACGTGCTGGACGTCCAAGATTATCATTATCTGCCTACATAATTTCCGTAATCCATATTTGTTATAGTATACGGTTTATATGATACAGGTTTTTATTTTAATTATTCATTTTTATACATATAGACATACACTTTTGTGGTTGTGGAGTTAATACCAGTTAACCGCAGCCCCGGAATTCCTCTTAGGCCTACAAGCCCCTGGCCTAGGGGCCCAGCCAACCTAGGCCATTTCACCTATTAAAGTTAAAAAATATATTTTCTGTATAGTGCATTTTAAATGCTAAATTTCCAAAATGGCATAGGACCATGGGTCTCTAAGTGCGGGACTGGCTGACCGTATCAATAAAATCAGTCACTCAGCGAGCTATAGAACGAGCTGTGTTTGCAATTTTTCAACTCAATAGAGTCGAAATATTAGTTGAAGAACAAAAGCGACGAGAATAGCTTGTAGACTAGAGATAGTAAGCTGAAGTGGCATTGGGCAGGCCACATCGAAGCCTTTCTTGCCATCCATCGAATGGACAGGCAAGAAAGGTTCTCGAGTGGAAACTATGAAGTAGAAAGCCAGGTGGAGTCAGAGTCGCTGGGGCAGCTGGATGAAATTTGCCAAACCGTTGGCTGCAATCAATGGGAGGGGCCTTTTAGTTGAAATGTTTGAGCTGCATTATGAGGCTAATAAATGCCCTACTGCAAGGCACGAGTTTCCTTCAAGAATGCAGAGGATGCATGGTCCACCATGTGGGCCGAAATCTGAAAGATAGACTTAGATTAGATTTTTGGTTATACAGGTTTCCTCACGATGTTTTCATTCACTGAAAAGCCATTAGATCCCCTACCCGCCTTCATTCTTACAGGCAAAACCAAGGTCCCAACCAAAATAATCTCTTCAAAACATTTTCTAAATTCGGCAGTAAGTCACCTTTACGACCACAAATGTATGCCTTTATAATACCTACTTGCAAAAGGTTGTTAAACCAAATTTTCCCACATCCCATAATACATGTAACGCTAATCATTTCCGAACCAATTCGTACCGAAATATTTAAGGTATGTGTTTCATTGTGTAAGCGAGGCGATGGTAAATGTAAATGGTAAGTCATGCTAGTGATATACTAAAGGTATTATTATACATTCAATCAATCATTTAGTAAATAGTTTTAAATTAAGATTTTTGTTCTTGTTTTTATTTCCCTTTTTAATTGTAAATATCTAGACACGTATATATTAGTTAGTTTATTATATTAGTGTATCATATAAGAAAATATTTTTTTGTTGCAAAAATTTAAAGAAATGTTCAATCAATGTGAGGACAATATACCTTACCATCCTTAGCTATACTATAAATACGAATCTGAAAGAGGTACAGCATTACCCCTTGTTATTGTTCCGAGCATTAGCCCACTCTGTCCTCCGATAGCAAAACATGTGAATACTGCGCAAGCATTTGGTAAAATACCAGAAAGTCCAACATTCACTGCGACCACAGTAAATCTCTCCCAATACGCCACTTTTATCCTTCACCTATTCCTTGCCTTTTTTATCGAACTCAGACTCCATATTCTTTAAAATAAATTTCAAAAATGAGCCCGCGCAATGATTCTATAGACAGCTGACTTTTCACGTAATTGTTTAGTTAAAAAAAAAGATAGTGACAGCGTGAATTCATCGTGTAGTTAGTGACATATACCTTACAAAATCACCCTCCAGTCCAGGTAAAAAGAAACGGTTACAAAAACCGACCCATATCCTTACTTACGGATGGCTTCTATATTCCATTCCTGAAAATTATGAAAATATAAACTTAAAACGAGATTTTATATAGCGATACAAGATTTCATTTTTTATCGCAGAGCACATAACACATACCTTATCCATCGAAAACCAAAATATAATAGGAACATTTATGATTGTTATTAAAATACGGTTAAGCAGTACGAAAATGGCCATGGCTCTTTAATATTCATAATTTTGTATCAGCTTCATGTAAAGGAATATGATTAAGCTATACTTGTATATAATGAACAGGTATATGTATGTATGTTTGTGTTGACACGAGAATGAGTATGTATGACACAGAGTAGGGAGTGATCAGAGAAAAATAAAATTAACTGGCAACAAAGTGGTAAGAATTCCTGATTTTACAGACATATTTTTGTACAACATTTTTTTAGCAATATATTTAAATTAGTAACAACTGAACATCCCTATCTGTATTTATATAATAATTTATTCGTTATTGCATTCTGTTTCTGTTCCTACATCATTCGTACTTTGATAAAAAAAATTAGATGTACCTACAGACACGCTGATTCTACAAATTTCTTATAGGTATGTATAGATACTAGTGAACAACGGTACATATAATTGAAAGTACCTAGTACCGAGCTTTAATCGGTACTTTTTATAAACGACGTTTTCTAAAAACGAAACCTAGCTAGATCGATTTATCGCTCCTTGCATACTAAATTTCATGAAAATCGTTGGAGCCGTTTCCGAGATTCAGACTATTACATATACGTGTATACAAGAATTGCTCGTTTAAAGGTATTAGATATGATATATATATATTTTACTTTGTATAAAAGGTTTTATAACTCTCGTCAAGAAGGATGTTTTGTATTTTTTTTGCTGCTAGAAAAATGTCTTCTTTTTTACTTTGTATAGGCTTGTGTTTGACCATAATCTCACTATGGTAGGTGATGATGTGGCCGAAGATGGTAAGCACACAAAGCATAGAAGGATGAGATGTCATTATAATATAAGCAAAACAAACAGAAAAATTTAAACCTCTGTTATTCTTATACTTAATATTATTTTTTCCGCAAACTCGTCTGTAAAAGTTAATGACGAGTACAAGGATTTATATTAAAATAAATACAACTAACAAAATCCAAAAAAAAATCAACGCATCATAAAAATTCAACCGCAGTCTCTACCTCCACACTACTCTATACAAACCAAAGTGATCATTATGTTAATTCAAAGGTTTTCGTCTTGAACTAGACTTGTTCGAACTAATGGCGGATTAGAATCATAATAACGATACCCATCTGTCCTGAACAGAAACAATTTACTCATGAATATAGGTTACCTTCAGATTTCGGTGCATTTTTAATGAGCACTCAATCTATGGTCTTTTTACTTTATCTTCTTGTGACGTCTCTGGTCAAAGATAAAGAAGAAATATAAGATGAAACTGGTCTTAAATTCGATCTCAGTTTTTAATGAAGAAAAACATAGTAATGCAATGAAAATATTTTTATTCAAATAGGCCTTCACAAGCACTTATGAATAATTTGACTCTAACGGACGGTTGAGAAGGTTGGTTTCGCTGAGAAGAGCCGGCAAGAAACTCGGAAATTACTCTTTTCAAAACAAAACCAACTCAGATTTATAACATAAAATTATCTATCTAGTCTCACTGACAATATTTGTGTGTTATAACGGAAAAAAGAAACAGTGTCATAGTAAATAAATAAATACCAATTCAAGCAGACCAGCCCCCACAGGCAGCACCTGTTCACAAGTATGGCGCAAGCGCATGTTATACCAGCATAGTCTAGTCTAGATTATTTCTAGATGGTATATGGAGTATTTCAATCCGCACTGCGCATGCGCAATGGATCCTTATCCCCCTAGTATATAGGGGAAGTTAGTGCCTCAGTTTTAAAGATATGTATCAATAAGCTATTGTTTTACTATACTAGTTTCAGCCTGTGGTTTTACCTGCGGGATTTAATGTTTCCATGGTTGAAAGTTTTATGTTTTAAGTATCTAAATCGGATGCTAGTATGTATATATATATATATATATATAAGTTGAAAACGATAACACGACTGTACAAAAATCCTTCGTTTTAAAACTAAAGCGCTGTTATAAAGAGGTATATATTTAGATCTATTATATGGGACAATTTTAAACTTAAATATAAACAATAAAAACATGTTCGCAACTCATCGACTCCAAATTGACCCTAAATTATTGCTTGCTCATACAAATTGGTTTCCATGTAATTGGTTTAAAACCGCACTGTCGTGTTTATAGTGTCGTATCATTACGCTACGAACACTGGTAGTAGATAGACAGACAGACATACATACTTTTGTTTATAGAAAATAGAAAAGTTATTGTGTAAAAAGTTTTCTAGTGAACAATGCAGTGTGTGCGCGCCTTTAAGTGTCGAAGTGACAGTTTTGACATTTATGTCAGTGACCGGTGTGAAGTTAGCTAATAATTAGAAAAGCATGCAATAATTATCTAATAACAAAATGTCAAATTGTTATAATTAAGTTAGTTATGTATAACAAAAGACTTCAAAGAATCATCGGAATAATTTGGTTGGTATTTGTTGGTATTATCTTTATTTTCCATATTACTGACTATTTCTACCTTCCGTAGCTTAATTAGGCTAGGTGATATGCCTAAATAGAAAATTAACTTTTCATTAGTGAGAATGAAAGCTAAATTAATTAATAACGATAGATTTTTCAGATGTATAAATAAAAAATCAATTGCCGCATGTATGACTGGCATCACTTGAGAATGGCTCGACCGATTTGCCAGATATTTTTTTATGTTGTGGACAAAGTTTGTATTAATAATTTTTTTGGAAAATACACTGGAAATGTCGGAAATTTTGATGGTATTTGTTAGTAAAAACATTATAATTAAAGTGACGTTCAGTTTGACAGTTCTGCTGTCACATGTTTTCATAACAATTCCTCATCGAATATTTTATAATATACCTACTTACATAAACATGATATTTTTTTTGCTAAGCACACTTTTCATTTTCTTTTCTTGAGCGGGATTTGATTTGAATTATTTAAACTTTCCTTTTTTATTAATAAGGAGACTTGGGCGTGACCACTACTCATCTGTTCACTGGAAGAGATGATGAGACCAAAGGTGGTAAGCACACAAGAACTGTCCCTCAAGTGCAGCTGCCGGAACACTCTGGATAGTGTTTGGCGACAGATTTGCAATATTTCTTAGTTGCTGTAAACTTAGATTCAAACCAAATGGGGGAAAATACGGTACAGTCATAAATATTAGATCGAAGAAAACGCCAGGGACATTTGCACGTGCTAACGTATCGTTTACTCCCGAATAGTGCGTCAGCTAGACCTAGCACCCCATACACTGTGACTACCCAGTCACAGTGCATGGCAGTGCGTGGCATTGTATCTCATTTTTGTTTTAATCTAAATCTTCAAATAATTAAAAATTATATCTTATTTTTTAATCCTCATTCATTTATAATTACACAATCTATACTAATATTATAAAGAGAAAAGGTTTGTATGTTTGTAACCAATAAACTCAAAAACTACTGGACCGATTTCAATAATTCTTTCACCATTAGAAAGCTACATTATCCCTGAGTAACATGGGCTATATTTTATCCCGGGAACGCGGGTGAAACCGCGCGGAAAAGCTAGTAATTAATAATATAGTTTGAAAGAGGGACCTCATATATTATGTTTCCTTTAAATCTTCATAATAAATTTTAAAAATAATATGCATATTTGAATAAATAATTATTTAATTCCATTCATTTCAATTCAATATTGAATACCTATATGTCCTACCTATAGTAAGCACATATACAAAACTCTGACGAAGCAAAAAAAGCCTATTTCATTCTCATCCTATTCACCCCACAACAGATAATAACAGGAAACAGTTCTCATGAATATTTAACCTCCTTTTCGGAAACTCATTATGTTTTCTTTTATTTTGATGGCGCCATACGAAATTATGTTTAGGAGCATTTTGTTTAGACACGGTTATTTACATAATTTGTAAAAATATACATAGACGCTTGGCGACAGGATCTTTAACTTACAGCCTTAGCCAATAAGCTATTTTATTTTAAAAAAAAAGCAAAGCTATTTGTGGCGCACCTATGTTATTTTTGATCATAGTATAAATGCTTATGTCCAAGACCGATCCTATTGGAGATCCTTAGGGGAGGCCTATGTCCAGCAGTGGACGTCTTGCGGCTGAGATGATGATGGTGATGATGATGCTTAAGTCCAATACATATTTTCAGATTAATTGACTGGAAAAAAATGCTGAAAATATTATCTACCTTTTTGATAAACAAGAGCAATTTAGGCAGGGTTTTAACCTGCGACCTCACAACACAACTCCTTAACTGTTGATCTATTGAGGTATCAAAATAATCATTTTATCCACAGACGAAACAATTATATAAATATTAAATACTCAACAAAAACTTTAATACAAAGAATTCTAACATTATAAAATTATCTGAAAAACATTTAGTAATGTCTATGATCTATTTTTAATGATGGCCGCTAGGGAAATCATTACGTTCGATGTTTAAATTTGAATTTAAAATTCGAACCGCCTTGCTCCGGCGCGGCGCCACACTCATGTCGCGACAGAATTGCGGTTGGAAAAAAATATAGTCATTTTTATTTCCGTCTTTTTGGAGTAAATAGGGGTTGGTTTGGGGGTGGGGTCAATTTTACTCCGCATGTCAATTCGGCTGTCAAATTCAACAATAATTATTGTTATGTACGTAATCGATTTGTTGGGATAGTGACTTTTTAGTTTGTTGCGTAGATCGTTTTTAGAGTATTTTGGAGTGATCATAAAATGTTAATTATTATATCGTTTTAAACAATCCTATATTTCTACGTTTTCTATCAAATGGTCTGTGAAATGTTTCAGTAGAACGGTCATTTTATTGAACTTGACTTTTGTGCGGATAAACCGACTTGCCTGATGTGATTCAACTGAAATCATAATTGGACATTTCAGTAAAAAACATAAACCTTGTGGGACGAGCCGCTGAGTAAACTGTCGTATGATTCTCTTTTGCAGACATCTGGCAGCACTGCTGAGCGAGCTCGTCTCCTGGCTGTTGCTATATGGGAGTCTGGACATTGGCTAAATGCTCTTCCATCGTCCAATACGGGCACATTATTGGACAACTCTACGTTTAGATTATGCACATGCCTCCGTTTGGGTGCAATGTCCAATGTCCCACATCAGGTTATTTTATTATTATTTATTGTTAGATAAAAGTATATAAGACCCTAATAAAAATAATATCTTTGAAAATTAAAACTACTAAGAATTCATAGCTAATTTAGTAATTACCGAACTAGAGATTAGCCTCCAACTCAGAATAATAAATATAGTAAGGATTCCGTACCTCTCGTGACATAATTTAGGTATATTTCGACAGCGGTACCCTAAAATACGTAACAAAGACTTCGTAACAAGCATATTTCCACTAGTTTGAATCGAAAAATTGTCTTGAATTTCCCAACGTATACAACAAAAGGACCAATTTACTTATTGACGATGTGTGAAATTGTGCGGACGAAGAGGGTAGTCGAATATAATGTTGAAATCAAATTGTATTGTGCGCGGGCAGTCGGTCGTGAACCATGGTGGGGTGAAGACGTGGCCACTCGCTTTTTTAAAATTTTACCATTACCATATTTTAGGTTAGTTTATAAGCTACTAGCTGTTCCCCGCGGTTTCACCCGAATTCCAGAGAAAAAAATTAGCCAATGTCCTTCTCTATACCATAGGCTATCTGTGTTCAAAATTTCATTGCGATCGGTTCAGCGATTTAGGCGTGAAAAGGTAACATACAAACAAACTCACATTCACATTTATAATATTAGTTAGAAAATTAGGATAATATTAGTTAGGATTAGGATGACATGAAATGTTTATGACTAATGTTTATTTTTTTTATAACTCAAGAAGTACCTATGATTTGAGTTTGCACCTCTTGGTAGACTGAGCCAACAGGGCTTCACAGTTTGGTTTATGGCGATGATAGTTGTGTGTGCCGTCGGACGCCGCGGCGAAGATCCTGGGTTCAAATCTTATAATGAGCTTGAGCTTTCGTTGGAGGAAAATATCATGAGGAAACCATTGCACAGTGGTAGGGTACCTGGTTGGCTACCACATTCAAGATCTACTGGTGTTTGACGAGAGCCAGTTCTTTCTAGTTTATAAAGGTCGGCAACACATAGGCAATCCCCCTGGTATCGCTAACTTACCATCAGGTGGACCGTCTGCTTGCCTGTCAGTCTTCTGACATAAAAAAAGTTCAGGGTTACAATCTGACGAGCGTGATAACTTTGCAACACACTGGTAGTCGTGTGTAATTTGTGACCGCAAATTTTATGCGCTTGCGCTTGCGGTCCGATCAGTGTTATGTGTAGAATATCAATATTTATGCTTAGGCTAGGAGATGAGGTACCCATTATAAACAAATAAGTATACTATAACTATTTGTCTGGGAATTTGTTTCTTGTGTTGCTGTTGGTCTTCCAAAAAAATAAAAAACTTCAAAATAGGTTTGGACTTAAAAGCATGAAGTAAAGTTTTTTTTTTCCTTATTGATAGGCTTTGTCGCTGAGCGACCACATCGCCTAATAAATTATAAGTACAAAGATACAACAAAAAAACAATAATATTACAACTGTTATGAACTTAATCCTAATTTTAGTAAAGCGTACAACATTTTCGCTTTGTCGGACGATGGATAGACTAAAATGCTATTACAAATACCGATGTCACTACTTCTATCCATATCAAAATAAGTTTTTCTAAATGTTGCGTTTCGTACACACTCCCATAGTACATGTTGAACATCTTCTACTACTCCAAAGATGTAACTTTAAACTGTTTATTGGGTACTATTTTGAAGTCCATTGACTTCAAAACAGTAGTTATAGTCAGCCAGTTTTTTTTAAGCCTGTTTAATTTTCATTCCACTTCCTCGAGCTGTTTGTTTTTTTCTTAAAGTTTTAGACTCATATGAACTCTAGACGCTTACGCAAACAAGTTCAAGTGCACTACTGTGTACCTACACGTTATATATAAGTTTATTCATATGCATTATAATCTTTATTATCCAGCTCCTGGACTAAAATCATCTCTACATACCTATTATGCTATATAGGTTCAATCATCAATAGAATATAACAATATCAAATCTGAACTAGCCTCGTGTTGTGTTCAGATGTATTATTTATATAATAATTATACCTATTTTACCTCTAGATCATAATTTATCTAACCTAGCTAGATCATACGTGTAGGTAAAAGTATTGAAAAAATTGTTTCTTAAATTTGGACAACCCTATTGATTGATCAATAAGGAATGGGACTGACTGGACTATTGATATTAGGCATTAGCCACAAGTGTATCTTCGACAAAAGATAAACAATGAAGTGAATATGAAAAATAGAAACTTTTATATTTTTCTCTAATACAGTTGGGATTTCAGCTCTTATTCCTGGGGTAAGCTACCCAATGTGCTCTGAAATTATTGTTTCACCTTTTTGCTACACGCTGTCAAGGGCGTATCCAGGATGTTTATCTGGGAGGGGCAGACGGGCAAAAATAATCAACAATAAAACTGTTAAAAATAAACTTAAAATTACTTGTTTACTAAAGACAGTTTTCTTTAATGTTTCCTGCCAAAGATGTCCAGCACTTCATTAGCGTTAATTTTTATCTTGATGATGCATTAAAGCCAGTCCATGCTTTCAATTTGATTTGCCAGAAACTCCACAACCGTTTGGGGGGGGCACATGCCCCTGTGCCGTCCCCCCCCCCCCCTAAATCCGCCCTTGCACGCTGTAATAAAACAGCCTTGTCCTGACTGAGTGACTGACTGATCTATCAACGCACAGCCTAAAACAAGAAAAAATTGGCACATAAACGTAAGCATCCACTAAGAAAGAGTTTTCCGATATTCAACCTTAGGGGTTGAATTATGGGTGAAAACATACTGTATTTATAATAATAATGTTGTATACCAGATGTCTCGTTTCCATAGTACAAGCTCTACTTATAGTTTGGGATCAGATGACTGTATGAATGTCCCAGGATATATTTATTAATAGATTTATTTAATGATCGAAGAGGTGTCAAAAACATCGTGAGAAAACACATAAAATCACACTTAACTACATAAAAACACCTCCGACGCCATCAAAAGCAAATTTACAAGCATCTACTGTCAACTTACGACTATAAATAAAAAATTCTCGCCATTTGTCACTTTCGTGCTATGAAAAATAATAATTCAATATCACTCCAGTGTAACCTGAACTCCCTTACCCTAACTTCTCTCCATAACTCCATCAAAATATTAGCAATGTGTGAACGATGAAGGATTTTGTTAAATTGGTCGTCATCCCAGCTCCGTAATGTAATATCGTATTGGAAGCTACATAACTCTTGCTGTCTTATTCGCTCTAGTTTATTTAACATGTTTATGAAAGAGATGGATGTTAAAGAGGGTCGTATTGCATATCATTAAGTGTCGTTTAAAGTAATACAATATAGAATCGTGTTGTCTCGTTCTAATAGTTTAAAGTTTAATGAGAACGAATGAGATAGCTCGTCGAAATATGATATTTGTTTTTTTTTTCAACATAATGAGTTTGTAGGCCTTTTACATACAGCTAGCTAGATTCCATTTTTAAAATTAATAGACACCAGCTAGATTCCATTTTTGAAAAATCAGTTTATAACTTCAGTATATCGGATAAGAATCTCATAAAAAGAGAGAATTATTATCATTAGTGTGGTCTTATAGGCTTTGTAAAGGTCGACAACACATTGGTAATCCCACTGGTATAGCTAATGTCAATAGGCGATGGTGACCACTTACCATCAGGTGGACCACCTGCCTGCTTTTCAGCCATCTGATATCAAAAAGTCTTTTTATTTCACCAGATTTTAAGGTCATGGGTTCGAATTCTACAAAGTCCTTGAGCTTTCAGTGAAGGAAACCATAGCGCGATGGCAGGGTACCTCCCTTGAGTTGAAAATCTTTCGCAAAAAATCTACGGTGTGTTCCGGCAGCTAAACTAAACTAAACTTACTTACTTCTTAACTTACCTACTATGGTGAGATTTTGGTTGTACAGCCTCTACAAAAAAAAAAAATATATTAAAATAAATTGGTACAAAAAAAACTGGTGTTATAAAATAACTTGAACTCGAAAGGTAACTTACATATTTTTATGATAAATTTACATAAAATAATTCAAAACATAGGAATATAAATTGAATTTAAAATTTTGTTTCAGCCAAGGTTCCTGATGAAATATGATAACTGAAATGTAGCACGCAATGCAAACTATACCTAGTTTTTATCTTTAATTATTTTTATATATTTTCAGAGATGTGAATTATTTGAAATACATGTATTTGAAATGCAAATACAAAATGCAAAATACCTATTTTATTTTACATCTGATATACTTTTATTCAAAATGTATTTTGTATTTTATTTGAAATACTTTTTATAAATATATAGTATTTGTAAAATACAAAGTTTTGTTACATTTTTTAATTCATTTTTCTTATTTTTCATTCTTAAATCCAAAATTACCTACTTTATTTATGAACGCACTGATCGTGATCCTAAACGTTGTCAACAAAAACAATAATGCCAACATTGCGCGACAAGCAAATGTTAGGTAAATGGCATCAATCAAACTGTATTTTGAACATGAAAGATGAACCCTTTGAACAAATACCTACTAGTCTAATATATAAAATTCTCGTGTCACAGTGTTCGTCTGCAAACTCCTCCGAAACGGCTCGACCGATTCTTATGATTTTTTTGGGTAGGTCTGAGAATCGGTCGTAGGCTATTTTTTTTATACCGCTACGCAGGTGAAACCGAGGGGGACAGCTAGTATTAAAATAAAATCAGTTAAAAAAGTAACATGGTATTTTATTTGGAAAACCTATTTTGAAAATACGTATTTTGTATTACACTTTTACTTAACTATTTTTCACATCTCTGTTTATTTTATTATAATATATAGTTTAAGTACATAGTTAAGGTTATTGTTTTTGTTAGTAAATAATATCATTTATACCTGGTTACATTTAACTTAATGATGAAATTGTTACAAATACAACATTATCCGACTAATCGAAACCCGAATTATTATAAATGCGAATTGGAGTTTGTTAACTTTTCACACCTAAACCGTTTCCAATTGCGATGAAATTTAGTACGCATATAGCTTATGGTATGGAGTCTATGGAGGACATAGGCTACCTATTTCTCGGGACCACGAACAACAGTTAGTAGTATTATAAATGCTACATTGTGTGGTTTTTATTACTCAATCACGCTGTATGGGCTGATTGAAACCCTGCAAAAAACATACAATTTTTATCACGAGAAAATCATTAGATCCCTCGAGAACACTACATACATCAAGTGGCATTGATTTTCTCCAGTAACATTAAATGACATTGTACCTACCCTTCATAGCCCTATCCAATCGTTGAACTTACAAGGGGTCAATTAAAGAATTACACTCTTTTATAACGATGAACTAGGGGCACTTTTAATTTAATAAACTAGCTCTTTATTTCACATAGCTTTTCTTCGCGTTTTCACCCGCGTTCCTAGGATAAAATATAGCCATGTTACTCAAGGATAGTGTGATTCTAATGGTGAAAGAATTTTTGAAATCGGTCCAGTAGTTTTTAAGTTTATTCGTTACATACAAAAATACAAATCTTTCCTCTTTATAATATTAGTATAGACTACCTTTTTTCCCATATATCGGAGTAAATTTTGAAAAATCTGGTCTTATTCCGACCTACATCATAAAGGAACCCTGTATGCAAAATTTCAGCTTCCTATTTCCAAGGGCTGGGCGTAGATGACTCAGTCAGTGAGTGTGTCAGGATTTTTCTTTTTAATATGTATTTTTACGCTTAAGTTTTCACCTATTATGCCACTCGAATTAAGTTACAAATATTGATGTTAGTACACTAATCTTTCAAGTTTCCATTTTACAGCTACGAAGTTACAACTTTCCAAGTTTCCAAGATAAAACCATCATCTTCAGGTTAATAATTGTACGGTTTTCTAGAACCATGAAATTTGGAATATATATATTCCATTTGTAAAGTATAGGTACTAAGAAAGGATTTTGGGAAATTATTTCCCTAAACGGAAAAAAACAAGTAAATTTATATGAAAACCCCTCAGATTTGATAATAAATTAATGAAAATTTATGCCTAGTCTTTTGGTCAGTTTTTTAAAATAACATAGTTTATTTTAGGTCTTAAAAACGCGGGTAAAACCGAGGGGCGAAGGGGTAAAAGCTTATTTTAAATAAACCATAGCGGGATGGATTGGAGATAGAATTTGAACCGATATGACAATTATTTACCATCGGGTTCTTTAAACGTTTGATGAAATTAGATAAATATTGCACGTTATTTATATACTAATATTATAAAGCTGAAGAGTTTGTTTGTTTGTTGTTCAAACAAACAATGTTTGAACGCGCTAATCTCAGGAACTACTGGTTTGAATTGAAAAAATATTTTAGTGTTGGATAGCCCATTTATCGAATAAGGCTAATTTTTATCCCGGGAAAACATAAGATAAGATAAACATAATAAAACGAGTTAAGGTTAACAAGTAGACTACTTACCTATAGTACTTACTAAGTACCTATACACTTGACTTAGATCTTCACACTTCTAGATAGGTAGGTATTATAATTTAGTTTCTAGTGAAGTCTACACTAATGTATTTGTACCAATCATGACAAAAGAAATGGCCTTCTGCAGACAGTGGCGGCAGAGCTAACGTTATCCTGAAAGCTATTTATCTGAGAGATTTGAAGGCTTCTATCTCAATCATTGGTTGGTTAGTTTTAGTTTATCTGTTAGATAAATATTAATACTTACTATTAAAATTATCCTTTGCTTACCTTACGAAATCTATCAAACTGCCACATTTATTTCAGCATTACCCAGTGGTTTTGAAGCAAAACCTTCCAGTGTTTTTTTTTTATTAAACTTCAAAATAAACATTATTAAAATTACGCGAAAATAGGAATAAATCCATAGATATTTAGCTTACATTCAAATAAAAAACCTACCAAATAAATCTACCAAAAGCATTATTTAGATCCCCACTTCGTTTAACTTCACCAACGTACCTATCTAGCTACCTACCGCCCTTGCGTCGGTTGCCATGGCAACGCACCCTCCTGGGCGTACCTACAACTTTAGGCAAGGGGCGGCCTGTAGTGAGGAAAATTATATTTAGATTTTCTTTTATTCCTTTCGATAAATCCAGACATTGTATTCTTATTATTTTGACCGAATATGTAGTTTCCTAATATGACGGTATAAAAAATTAAACTTTGGCTCCATAGATTAACCCCCAAACAAATTGGCTTGCTGAATTTCTTGCCGCACCAGTCTCCTAAATCTGAATATACTAGCGACTCGCCCCGGCTTCGCTCGGGCAACAGAGCATACACGCCTATTTATTTTGAAATATGTAGATACACTCTTTTGGTTTACACGGCGCACGCGAGTAAAGCTCCCAGTCGACATGATTTTTTTCCGACATAGTCCACAATCATCATAATTTTTCAGCCAATTTACACAAAACCAACAAAATTAATTATATCTAAACCTTCCTCATTAATCACTCTATCCATTGGTGAAAACCGTATGAAAATCCGATCAGTAGTTTTTGAGATCATCGCGAACATAAATCGCGGCGGGGAACTTCGTTTTATTGTAGTTACTACGAACCGGGTGTTAGAATCAATTGTAACGTCCATAAGTGCCTAATCAGGCAGTAATTTAAAGTTTGAGTTTTATGTTTCTACCAGCCCAATGTAGTGTGGATTTGCCGACTTAACGCGTCAGATTTTCCAACACCATCTAAAACGTAATAAGTAACATGTACTTAGGTAAATAAACAGTGAAATGAAAATATATTTCAATAAGTTTTCCACTAAGTTACTTCACAATCGCTCCCCTCTCCCCCTAGGAGCCTTCAACACCGGTAATGTATCTAAAAGCTTTTCGTTTCACGGAGTCCGCTTTCACGGAAAATCAATAAGGGGATTTAGTAGGTACGACGGTAAACTCTAGAGTCGTGTCGTATAGTCGTATATTGCATATTGTTACACTAGCTGACCCAGCGGTTTCACCCACATTCCCGAAAAAAAAAAGCCTATATCCCTCTCCATAGCATAGGCTATCTGCGTACCAAATTTCATCGCGATCGATTCAGCGGCTTAGGGGTGAAAGGTAACAGACAGACAGTTACTTTCAAATTTATAATATTAGCACAGTCTATGTAACTCTTACAGTCGGCCAACGGACACGTCTAGACAGAGCAATTGTGCGGGGTTTGCTGGGTGAGACAGGGGCGGTAGCGAGCCCAAGCTGCCATACACTAGCTTGGGACACAATGATGAATGCCTATACAAAAGCGGCATTTCGCGTGACTTCAATCGCGATGGACCACTGTATGTTTTTACGCTGTGATATTAGTATGGATTATAATCCCCCTTTTTCAGACCTGCTCGGTTGTGGTCCCGATCGGGTAGATAAATCGAGTGAGTACACTGAATAGGATGGCTCCTATTTTCTCATTTCAAACTTCCATTTGGAATGAGGCATTCGATCGGTACACCATCGCGGCAAATGAATTCTGCGACTAACGCAGCATTAGCCTAAATTTAACGAAATAAAATCGTCCTTTCCGATCGGAATGGCAACCGAATGGGTCTGGATAAGGGGGAATATTAGTAGTACCTTATTTTTTACGAAAAAACTTCCCTAAATTACCTACACTCAATATTTGGTAAATATTTTTAATGTATAGGCAGACACGCTGGTTCTACAGTTTTTTGTGACGTGTTTTATTATGTTTTAATATTAATTTTACAAAGGATTTGGAAAGTATTTACCTATTAATATACAATTTTATTTAGTGAGTTTGTCTCAATTTATGTAGTACATACAATAATTCTTTTTCATTACTTTTCAAATGAAACAAAATCGTGTCGGTAATATAAAGTAGGTCTGAGTAAGAAAATAATATAGCATCTAAAACAAGACCTTAGAGTGCTTTTTAAAACGTAGAGAAATCATCGTACTGTTATTGTAACTGAAATGGAATGAGTGTTTTAGTATTTGCACCTTTAAGGGCTTTTTAACATTCAAAGCAAAAGCAACCTTCGGTACTAGTATTAGAGACTATTTATAAGTGTTTATGAAGGGGTAGATGTTTTAACAATAAGCCCAATTCTGAAATCACGAAAAAATATAATATACTCAATTTTCATTTAAAAAAAAAAAACAGTTTTACTCGTGCAGGAAAATTTCACATTTAGTCCCATACTAAATTGTTCAAATTGATGAGTACAAGACTTACACCTTAAAGAACTCTGTATTATTATAATTACATACATATAATCCTTCTCATCATAAACCTACTTAAGTACTTACAATTTTATTCTGCGCGTGAGTAAGGATTCGTTCGCCAGAGCTCATCGGGGAGGGGGGAAGGGTCGGCAACGTGGGACACGGTGTTGCAAGCGTTCATAAACTACAAAAAAATTTGAAACGTAGATAGCTTATAGTTTAGAGAGGGATATCGGCTACTTTAGAAACGCGAGTGAAACCGCATGGGACACCTAGTCAGCTCAAACAAGTCCTCACTGGAGCAGAAGCCCCTAACAAGCGAGATCAAAACTCAAGTTCAAAATGTGGGCCCAGCGCAGTTTGGTGGAAGCTGGAAACCACATAATTATGAATTTAACTTCATAGCCATGCTGGTTTCCTTCCCATAAAAGCTTTAAAAAAAATAAGTTCAAAATTCCACGTTCTATTTTTAATTTTATAAAGCGTGATAGACTTTTTGTAGATTTGTTAATCTGTAACTGAAGTAGGTATACAATACATCCTCTTTTCTTAGCTACGCATTATTACTCCAAGTTTATTTCATATAAGTATGTTTCTTCCGAAATAAACTGGAGACTAAAGTCGTCACAATGTAATAAGTCCGTTTTGACAAGAGAATAACTATTTTGATCTGGCTATATTTGTCATATGTACTTTCAAAATGAGCCTATTACATTGTAACGATTTTAGCAGCGCAGGTAAATCAAATAAAAAAAATATTTAAAAATAAAAAGATATTGGTCAAAAGTACTACTTAATTTTAAATAATGATTAATATCATCAAAATTTACTGTTATTTATTACAGCTTCCGCCCCGCGGTTTCACCCGCGTTCCCAATAAAAAAGTAGCCCATGTTCTTCTCCATACTATAGGCTTTCTGCGTACCAAATTTCATCGCATTCGGTTCAGGCGGTTTAGGCGTGAAAAGGTAACAAACAAACAAAAAACTCACTTTCGCATTTATAATATTAAGTTAGAAAAGTTAGGATTAGGAAGTTAGGATTGGGATAGGATTAGGATTTTCACAATTTTCACAAAAGGCATAATACAATAAATAACTTAAAATCTTTACCCATCTCACTTCATACCAAACGTATCAATAAAACCACAAACCCTGCATACTTACAGCTTTAGCACCCTTCACCGCACACTCAAGGGCTCTCGAATCACCGGTTCGTACCCCAGCCGGGGCACTATTGTGCCCCAAGGGCCTATTGTCTTCGGCAACATTCGTTACTGGCGCATTGTTTTTAATATTACTCTTTTATTTCTGTGTTTCTTTTCCTGTGGTTAGGTTGGCGTGATGTTGCAAGCGGGTGGCGGGAATCGTTTCTTATTTTGGGTCAAAACTGTAAACGAAGACTGATTTTTTGTGTGAAAATTAATCCCACTGTAATATGGCCGAGAGTGGTAAGAAAACAAAGGGGATTGGCTAGCAAGCGTAGCTAGAAACAAAAAGAAATGTACTTGGCGGCAGTTTTTCAATTTGAGGTTCATAGCTAACCAACCGAGTACTACAAAGTATTCAACCAACGTGCAAAATGCCGTATAGTGAAAAATAGGTTATATAAAAATAAGATAAGGTTGTAAAAAAAAACGTAATGTGGCTCGGTTTTTTCTAAGACTATAGTCAAGTGCAAGAGCAATCATATACATAAAGATAAAACAAAATAAGAAAAAAAAAACATTATAATTTATCAACAATAATTTTTAAAAAATTCAGCAACTTCTTAGCCTTTGAAAATTTTAAGGATTTATTTGTCGTATTTCAGCACTATTAGATTACTTACCACCAGGTGAACTGCCTGCTTGTTACCCTATTGACATTAAAATATCGTCAACAAAAAGTTATGAAAAATCGCTGAAGTATAACCGCCCACCCGCTACATACCTCACCGCAGCCTTACATATTATACTGTCACCCTCAAAAGTAATTAGACCATCTGCTTTAAATATTCATTTTATGTATGCAAGTGTATTGGAAATGTATTATTTTATTTACCTGCTATATAATCTATTTGAAACTTATTACACTCAGCTATAGAGTTTATATTTGGATGATATTCTTCATAAGAACACAGATTTGACGGTAATTTTTTTATTTACTCACCTCGCTAAGTTATGATGTGGCCGAAGGTGGTAAGCGTACAAACCCAAGAATGGAACTAGCTCTCAAATGCAGCTGCCGGAACACAGCCAGACAGAGGGTACTACATAGCATCCTCCGACTGTTTTTTTTTTTTACTTTGTATAGGTTTGTGTTTGACCACAATCTCACTATGGTAGGTGATGATGTGGCCGAAGGTGGCATACAAAGCCTAGAAGGATCTGGCACTCAAGTGCAGCTGCGTGTTGCTATGTTTTCCTTCACTCAAGCTGATTGTAGAATTTGAACTCACGACCTTCGTTATGGCATTCGACGTTACTACCACTGAACTCAGTAATCATTACTTGATTAATAATTACCCCATTTTTTTTAACAAAAATATAAATCCCTAAAATAATATGCCAGAAGAAAATTAGTAAGAAAGGAAAGAGACAATTCCTCCTAGAAGACATCCGTCTCGCTCGCTCACCGATTCCCTGGTATATAACAATGAAATATATAATTTTGTCCAGAAAAAGATACCGTACGTACACTGTTAAGTTGGTAGACGCGTCCGTTTATAAATTTCTTTGTTTCGTTCGTTCGTTTGTAGTACAGACGTACCCCGTACGGTCTATTGTGCTCCGCCCGCCACCCCGACTCGATTCTCGGAAGCGCTCTGGTATTTATACCTGGCCTTTCGCAGAACCGACCTTATCAGTTTGTTGACTCGGAACTTTTCAGTTTAGAGTCTCCAAACGAATATTTGTTCTTACGACATCGCGCTCTCAAAACCACAGATATTTACTTGTGGTGAACCAGTGGATACCTAACGGTGATAACTAAGCTGGTTCGAGCGTGACCCGGGCGCTCGCGGTTTCCCTTAAGGAAAACGCTAACCCGGACGGGACTGGACCAGTTGGCCTTGGGGGCTTCCCTAGCCAACCCCAGTTGTCGTTAGGCAGGGACGTAGGAACCCGCTGCACAATAAGATTGGCAGCGGGAGTCAAGCTTAGGGCACACCCTAGGGCCTACTCACCTCCCGACCTATCCCGGTCGGGAGTGTAACACACACCCCCGGGCCCATCCACCCGGGGCGAGATAGTAGGTTAGATTAGGGCGATCGCCTGAGGTTTCTTGTGGTTTCTTTTACTCAGGAACGCCCCGCGTCCGAAACCACGTTAGTTTGCCGAAGTAGAATAGCTCCCTCTGGCTGGCCATCATGGCCAGCCAGAACGACCACCTACCCCTGACGCTGGACGAGATCCTCCAGGACAACGAGTCCTGGGATTTCCTCGTCGAGCGTTACGGGACAACTTTTTTACCTCCCCGACCCGCTCCCACTTCACGGTCATCCTCAAGGATGTCCGTGATATCCGCGGAATTCTCCCCCGCGGAATCACCCGCGGAACACTCCCCGCCTCCCTCTCCCGCGGAATCAACCGCGGATCACCCCGCCCCTCCCTCTCCCGCGGAACCCTCCGCCCCGCCCTCTCCCGCGGAACCCTCCGCCCCGCCCTCTCCTGCGGAATCCGAACCGCCCTCTCCGCCTGCGCCTGCCGCGACGACCGGCCAGTCGTCCTCTTCCTCCTCCTCGGAGGGAGAGTTCACGACGGTCGTCGGGGGTAAGCGCAAGCGGAAGAAGAAGGCGAAAGCCACTGAAGCCGAGGTAGCTGCCAAAGCTGCCAAAGCTTCCGCCCCTTCCCCTTGCCCATCACCCAAGCCCCGCCCACTCATGGACACTGTTGTGCCCACACCCCCGCCGCTAATGGACGTGCCCATGGCTCCTCCCCCGGAGGAACAAGGCCGCCCAGAGGCGCGCATATCCCAGCCCCAGACCCAATCCCAGACCCAATCCCAAGTCCCGATGAGGAAGGACTCTCCGCCTCCCCTGTTTGTTCAGGATAAGACCAGATGGACCGAAGTGTCCGGATGGTTTACTCCTAACAAGATTCAATATACCTCCGCCCGCTCCACCGAGCACGGCATCAAGGTAACCGTGCCCACTTCTCAGGACCACCGGGCCCTGACCAAACTCCTCAAAGAGCGTAAGGTGGCTTTCCACACTTACACTCTCCCTGAGGAGAAAGCCCTCCGGGTGGTGATCCGCGGCATCCCCCGCGAAATCCCCACCTCAGAAGTCGAAGCCTCCCTTAAGGAGCACGACCTCCCAATACAGTCAGTGCACCGGATGCACAAAGGACGCGGCCACGAGCCGTATAACATGGTGATTGTGGCACTGGACCAAGGCAAGGCCGGCAAAGCCATATACAGAGTAAAATCTGTGTGCGGCTTGAGCGACGGCTTCACCGTCGAGGGCGTCCGAAAGGGCGGCTACCCCTCCCAGTGCCACAACTGTCAGTTGTACGGCCATTCCGCCCGCAATTGTTTTGCTCCCCCCCGGTGTGTGAAGTGCCTCACACCTCACGCCACCAAAGACTGTGACCGTCCAAAGGTCATAGATGAAAACACCCCGCCACCTGGTTGCGTTCTCTGCAACCAGACCGGGCACACCGCGAACTACCGCGGGTGCTCGAAGGCTCCCCGCCCTTCGCGCCACTCAACGCGCAAAGCCCCCATCTCCAACCCGGCGCAGACCGATCTGCGCCCTCAAAGGCACTCCCAATGGGCCCGCCTTAACTCCAACTCTCCTAAGGAGTATCCTCCTCTCCCAAGGGAAGCGTTTGCTCTCTCCGAGCAAACCACGACCCAGCCACCACCTCCTCCTCCCAAGGTTTCCGCTTGGCAGCCGAAACCCACCGCAGCGCCTTCAGCGCCCGCCCCGCCGTCACCGCCAACCCAAACCACCCGCCGCGCAAACCCGTCACCAAAACGGGACCAAAACCCTCCGTCGAGTGTGGATGCGGATTTCGCACTCGTGGAGCGCTTCATCGAATTCATAAACTTCGATGAAATTAGGGAGCTCGCCGATATTATTAAACAGAGCGAGGGCAACGGTCGTGCCCTTGCATCTGCAGCGCTGCGATTTAACAAAATCGCTTGCCAACTCGATCACTTTCGCGTAAATCCTTAATGGATATTACACCCACGCGCAATAGAATCAAACCCCGATCCCTCAAGTTAGGAACCTTCAATGCCAACGGCATTATAGGTAAACGAGATGAGATCGCAGAATTCCTGCGAGAGCATCAACTCGATATCCTTTTGGTACAGGAAACATTTCTAAAGCCCTTTCATAGGGACCCTAAAATTGCGAATTATCAGATAATTCGCAATGACAGACCCAACGCCGCAAAAGGCGGCACCCTCATTTATTATAAAAGATCCCTTCACTGCTCCCCTATGGACGCACCATCCCTAGAGTACATTGAGGCTTCAATCTGTAGGCTCGGTATGACTGGACACTCATCCATTATACTAGTCTCGGCATATTGCTCCCATTCTCACAACCTACCCGACTTAGGAATGTCACTCAAACGTGACTTAGAATCCCTTTTCAATTTAGGTAGCTCAGTCATTCTGGCGGGCGACCTAAACGCGAAACACACCCTCTGGAATTGCGTCGCAAACAATACCAGAGGGCGTATTCTTGAATCCCTCCTCGGGCCACTCAACGTGGACCTGATCGCCCCATACGAACCGACTCACTTCCCGGACATAGTGACTCACAGACCCGACATACTCGACGTGGCGCTGCTGCGTAATGTAAACTTACGTTTGCATGACTTAGCAGTGCTACACGAGCTCCAATCGGACCACCGGCCTGTAATCCTAGAGTTTACACCGCGCGTAGGTCCCCCAGATTCAGGTCAACCCTCTCGCACCAAGGTCGTGACGGACTGGGACAAATTAGGCGAAAGCCTCAAGGCGACCTCGTCCGTCCATCTAGACCGTATCCCTGACAGCCTAGTCACCGCCGACGACGCTGTAGGCGCTATCGACTCACTCACAAGTCACGTGCAATCGTTAGTTAGCGATTGCTCTCGGACAGTACCAGCGGAGGATGACCGACGCTGGCACTTGCCCGTCGACATACGTGACCTGCTGAGGGAGAAGAAAGCCGCCATTCGCGCCTACGATAGAGCTCCCTCAGAGCAAAATCGTGTCCAATTACGAGCTCTCGAACGTGCCGTCAAGGCACGCATCGCAGAGTTTCGCGAGAATAGCTGGGGCCAGACCCTCAGCGAAATCAAGCCCTCCCACCTAGCCTTTTGGCAACTGTCTCGTGCCCTCACAAAGGACACAGTAGTTCCAATGCCTCCTTTAAAGCGACCCAATCTTCCTCCCGCCTTTGAAGACGTGGAAAAGACCGAATGCCTCGCCGAAAGTCTGGAGGCTCAATGTACGCCCAGTTCTCTCCCTATTGACCCGCGTCATTTGGAGAAAGTTACAGCCGAAGTAGAACGGAGGACCGCTCTTCCGTTACCTCCTCCCGCTCCCCCGACTGACGACGTCGCCAACGACGTCAACACAAATGACGACCCACTTCCACCCGCGACCCATGACGAGGTGAAAGCGATCATCGGGAAGTTACACCCTCGTAAGGCCCCGGGCTCGGACAAGATCACCAACAGAGTGATCAAACTCTTCCCAGCCTCCCTTATCATGCTATTGACGGCCATCTTCAATGCCGCCCTCTCAAACAATATTTTCCCACACCAGTGGAAAGAAGCCCACGTGATTGGGATCCACAAGCCCGGCAAACCCAAGTCCGAGCCCTCCAGTTATCGTCCCATAAGTCTGCTCAACGTACTGGGCAAGATTTATGAGAGAATCATTTATGTCCGCCTTAAAGCATTTGCCGATGCTAACAAACTCCTCCCAGACGAGCAATTTGGGTTCCGACCCAAACACTCGTGTGTTCACCAAGTCCATAGAATTGTTGAACACATCTCCACAAGTTACCAGAGAGGTCACATGACAGGCGCCCTTTTCTTCGATGTCGCAAAGGCATTCGACAAGGTGTGGCACACAGGCTTGATCTACAAGCTTTACACCCTAGGTGTGCCACCGAGACTCGTGACCATCTTACGAGACTTTCTGTCGAATCGCCTCTTTCGATATCGGGTCGAAGGCGTCCTGTCCTCACCACACCCCATTAGTGCCGGTGTCCCGCAGGGCTCGGTACTATCTCCCTTGCTATTCACGCTCTACACGAGCGACATCCCTAGAGTCAGGAATACGCAGTTCGCTCTCTTTGCAGACGACACTGCCGTATATTGCTCAGGCAAAAGCCCGCCCGCGATCTCTAAGAAACTCCAGACCGCAGCCAACGCCCTAGGCGCTTGGTTCCGGAAATGGAGAATAGAGATCAACCCCTCCAAAAGTCAGGCGGTTCTCTTTTTTAGAACCGACCGAAAAAGACGTCCCCCCATCCCCGATCCAGTCACACTATTCGGCGAGCCGATCCCTTGGGAGAGGCAAGCCAAATATCTCGGTGTGACCCTCGATGATCGCCTATCCTTCGCTGCACACATAAGGGCGGTTCGCGCGCGCGCCGCCTTTGTGGCAGGACGACTCCACTGCATGATCAACGCCCGGTCTAAACTTGCCCTAAAAAGCAAGGTTAGACTCTATACCGCGTGTATCCGTCCAGTCATGACGTATGCGAGCACCGTGTTCGCTCACGCTGCTCCCACACATCTCAACACCCTTCAGGTGATTCAAAACCGTTTCATGCGCAAAGCCACGGGCGCCCCGTGGTACATGCGCAATGAAAACCTCCACCTTGACTTAGGCCTCCCTACAATCAAACAATTTATAAAACGCGCCTCGCGCCGATATTTTGATACCGCAGAGCACCACGCGAATCCCTTGATAGTCAACACTATCACATACACCCCGTCCCTTATTTCCCGCATCCGTAGGCCTAGGCACGCCCTCAGCGAACCAGACGATGCCACCACTTTAGCTCAAATCGAGGCTGACGAAGCCCGAAAACAAATACAAATGCGCAACCGACAACCAAGATTTCGTCCTCGCCGGCGAGGACCGTCGCGACGTCCCTCTCAGTCTCGTCCCGTTTAAGCGGCCCGAGCTGCATATTAGCAATCCGACCGATCCCCAAATAATTATAATTGTTTGCATGCTAAATCCTCCCTCATTCCCCAGGCAACGTCCTGAGCCGAGGTCGAGCCCCACAGGGGGCACCCTCAGGCTACCGTTGCCCAAAATTATTTAGTTTTAGTTTTTAGTTTTAAGTAGCGGTTGAGAGCCCTCAGCGCTCACCGCAAAAGTCCGCGTAACGGTGGAAGAAGGTCCCCTGGACCCACCACCTTCCTGTTCCAGTCCAAAAAAAAAAAAAAAAAAAAAAAAAAAAAAAAAAAAAAAAAAAATTTTGTCCATCCATCTGTCGACTAGTTCATTGAACATTGCGGTCTATAGCAATTTGTGATCAGTGACATCTTGCGTACTGTCGACGACAAAAGTTAAAGGCAAAGCTAATAAAAAAAAATGTTCAGTAGCTTTGATACTATTCTTATCTGCTAGCTAAAATAGCCAAACTAGTATCTGTTTATCATCATCTTCCGGGTTCCCAATCATTTAGTGTCGACGCAACACAATAAATATATAAATATTCTGGGACATACGTAGTCTTACGTAGCTTGATTAGCTGTTCTCGTAGCTTGATTAGCCATTCTTAACCGACCGGCAAAGTTAAGCTACGTCCAGTTTGGCCAGTACCTGGATGGGTGACCGCCTAGTGGTATTTCATCTTGAGCGTTTCCATGCTTCGGAAGGCACGTTAAGCCGTTGGTCCCGGTTATCACTTAATTGTGATAGTCGTTAAGCTAGTTGGAGACCTCCTTGGTGGCTTGACAACTCCAACAGTAGGTTGGCCACTAGCCTACCTCCACCAATCCGCAGTGGGCACGCGTGGTGGAGTATTTGCCCATTATTCGTAAAAGGAGGCCTGTGCTCAGCAGTGGGCAGATATAGGCTGTAAACATTATTATTATTATTTTACGTAGTCTTCTTCCATTCGGCCTTTCTATCCGTCATATCTGCATTCAATTCTTTCTCACTCATATCTTTTACACAATCCATCCATCTCTTTTCGGTCTTCCTCTTCCCGTATATCCACTTTTACTTTCATCCCTCCTCATAAATTGTCCATACCACAAACAGTTTCCACTCTATTTTTCAGTAACTGACGCTACATTCAAACTTTCCCCTTCAACTTTAGGGGCTATTATGGAAAACTAGAATATATTGTACTCTATGAAAATGCTTATCATCGTGCATTTTGTAATCAAATGATAACCGATAATTATTGTATCTTATGAGATTATTGATTAATTCACACGCATCGTGAAAGCCTATTTGAATAATATTTATTACCTAAGCATTTTGTACGCGACTGTATTCACGTAGTGACAGTTGCACTTGTAGGAATAGATACAAGAAAAATATTACAATCAATTTTATAATTCGAATTCAGAACTTTTTTAAATAGAACTATTCGATTCTTTCCGTGGCATTATATTTATAGTTTTGAGTACCTAGCTATTTTTCATTTTCTACCACATTTTTTTGGCGGCCCGTCACTTGCGCTCGATATCCCGACTGCCACGCCACGCCGGTGGTGATTTTGATTCCCACTTAGGACAATCATTGTGTTAATGAACATAAAAGTCTGCTTGCTTTGTCTGCGAGTGTACATTTCTAAATAAGTACCTATTATAACGTTACTCTTATAACCTATGAATCGATACACCCACACAATATTATAAAGCTGAAGAGTTTGTTTGTTTGGTTGAATCTCAGGAACTACTGATTCGAATTGAAAATTATTTTAGTGTTGGATCTATTTATCGAGGAAGGCTATAAGGCTACTTTGTATCCCCTGAAAATATAAGATCCCTCGGGAACGCGGGTGAAACCGTGGGGTGGGAGCTAGTCAGTTATAAAACTAGTTACAGAATACCTTTTAAATAAGAAAATATAAAGTAAAGCATTCGATGATAGTTTGGATAATATTTTTGGATCAGTACAAAATAAAATGGGAACCCATGGGTATCAATTTTACTGGTGATACTGAACAAATACCTTTCTGAAATACCCTGTATATTAAAAAGTAATAGTGGCATAAATGGTTGATACGATTATCCTAGCGACTCATCCAATTTGTAACTAAGATGGAAATTGTTTAACCTATCACATATGCGCAATTTATCTGATATCATGCAATGCCACAAATACATCGCGTGTTGCAAAACCATGCACCGAAACGGCAATTATAAAACCGCAACTTTAAATAAAAAAAAACCATAAAAAAAACCGGAAAGATCCACAATAACACAGTCCAGCGATGGCGACGGGTCCAAATCGTAATTACACAAAGAAATAAACAAAAAATGCCGACGAATTATAGGACAAAATTATACACTGCATGCTTTTTGGGGACGAACGAACGTATAATTTTTGAGGATTTTTTTCCGAGCGACGCGACGGCGACCTTGTGTCATTTTGTAGAAGAAATAGAAAAAATCGGATATAATCGGTTTTTTAGGTTAGGACGGACATTAACTTGTATTATAATATGTTATTATTGTTACCTTAAAAAAGTATTAGTTTAATATTTCTCATCATCATCATCAGCGTCAAGATTCTATCAGTATTTTAGGAATCAAACAAATAACATTCCGTCACATTCAAAAATATTTTTGACATATCTTCTGGTATATTTCATTGCCTCTAGATTAATTTGATAATGTCTGGATAAATATTCTAACGTCGTGTTTATTTTTTTACTTTATACTTTTAATCAGGGGTCATTCAAGCTATTCCATAGTCGCCAAGTATCTATAATGTTGCCAGTATTCAAGATAAATGATTAAACACAAACCAGTGTATTATTTTGTAAAAAGAAAATCATATTTACTATTCCACGCAATGCTTGAGTATAGCGCTCGCTCTAGAAGGATACATCTTATGTAATAAATCTAAGGTTGTATTGAAAACAGTAATTGCTGAGTTTACTGTCGGCTCTTCTCAGCAAAAGCAACTTTCCGACCCGTGCGTTACAGTCTGACAATTCCTGCCTGTGAAGGCCTATTTGAAATAATAAAATATTTCATTTCATTTTACAAAGAGTACATCTTTTGACTCTGTACAATTTGGACATCACAATGCACTATTATATACACAACTATTCAAACTATCGTTTTGACATTTAAAAAGTTGCTGATTTGAAATATTGTATCATCATTCTAATTTTCCTTTTTTACTATAAATCTTTATTTTATTGTAAGTTTTAATTTTAATCATCAACAGATTCAGGACCGGTCGTTTTATAAATATGAAAAAGGTTTATAATCCTCCTCCTCCCTTACAGCCTCTTTATGTCCCACTACTAGCCACAGGCCTCCTTTCATTTATAATCAGCAGTAGACATTGTCATAACTGAAACCCGAATCCATACTTTAATATTATAAATTCGAAAGTAACTATGTCTGTCTGTTACCGTTTCACGCCTAAACCGCTGAACCGATCGCAATAACATTTGGTACGCACATAGCCTATAGTACAGAGAGGGACATAGGCTACTTTTTTCTCGGGAACGCAGGTGAAACCGCGGGGGACAGCTAGTACATTCTAAAGAAACTCACCCTTAGCATAATTAGCATGCATTAACAATGTCATAATGTTCAGCAAAGTGGGATTGTTAGCTATTCGATCTTTTTGCAATATTCATATATTATATAGGTCGATAGAGACGCGTTTCCATTATCCTCGCATTGTGGTAAGGTCTAGAAATAGTGGTAAGAAATCGTTTTTTATCTTATGTCTACGGTTAAACGGTGGTAGAGTCAATTGTAATGTTCATACGGCCTTATCAGGGCCTATAGTTAAAAAATGAGTTTGTTTTTTTGACTATACGTTTTGTATGGACATTACCAAGGGAATAGGGTATTTGACTGACATTCATATCAGCAACTTTTTATGAAATGTCAAAACGATAGGTTTATATGGAGTTTTGTATGAAATACTAGCATGTTACGTCATCATTATATAGCATACTCTTTATGGTTAGATTGGTCATTAAAAATCATATAAGGATAAAATTGTGGTTTCCCCTTTTTTTTTCGATGTTTTATACATTGGTTAGTGTTGGATAATTTATTTTGAATACAGGCAAATACCCTATTGCCGATGTGTTATGGACCCTGAAGAGCTCTTTCGATGAATACCTATCGGAGTATAAAAACATGTTAAAATTCAAATTTCAGAACGTGAGGAAAACCAGGACAAAGCTTTGACTGATTTATAGAGAAATAGCTAGAGATACAGCGAGGCACAGGTATAGCTAGTACCTATTTAATCTATGCATTGTACAATGGAAACAGTGCCTATATTTATTTCCTAGAAATTGTATTGTGAGTGATTTTTCCTTGAAAAATCTTTCTACCTTTTACTTAAGTGGGAAAATTATTAGACAATAAGTTTTTAATACTATATCTATGACGATCGATACTTTTGCAGCAAGACTTATTTTTAATAAATTATCTGATTAGGTTGCCTTTCATTTTCTTTTCCTATAGAGGTGTAATAAAATGGTAGAAATTAGGGCCTAAAACGTTGACTAGTTCTCTTTAAGTTATCGATGATAACTCAGTGGTCATGAAATTGAACTTACGGTGAAGGAAAATATCGGGAAACCATATCACTGAGGAAGGGTAGGTACTTTGTAGTAGTACCCGCCTTTTTTTTAATACCACAATGTCGGCAAACAAGCATACGGCCCGCCTGATGGTAAGCGGTTACCGTAGCCTATGAACGCTTGCAACACCAGACGTATCACTCGCGCGTTGCTGACCCTTCCCCCCTCCCCGATGAGCTCTGGCGACCTTACTCACGCGCAGGAACACAACTATAAGTTATTTGGTTGCGGTATTCTGTAAGGTGGAGGTACTTCCCCAGTCAAGCTGCTCTTTGAGCGACATATCGCTCTACCTCTTTTAAATGGTCTCTTTTAACCTTTTTTGTAGCATCTGCCACATCATCATTTACTATGGTGAAATTGTGGTCAAACATAGGCCTAGGTAATATAACCTATTGCCTATTATTCTATACTAACTTCCGTCCCGCGGTATTACCCGCGTTCCCGAGCGATCCTACATATTAATCCAGAATATAGTCTATGTGAGTGCCAAACTTCATCCAAATCTGATCACACGGAGTTGTGTGGTAAAAAACATACAAACTTTAGTTTTTGCATATTTATTGCGTTTTAATTTATTACGTTACTAGCTTCCGCCCCGCTGGATGGATGTTTGTTACTCTTTCACGCGAAAACTACTGAACGGATTTGGATGATATTTGGCAGAGATAGATTATATCTGGAATAGCACATAGGCTACTTTTTATCCCGGGAAAACAAAAGATCCCACGGGAACGCGGGTGAAACCGCGGAGCGAAATCTAGTATTTTCATTTACATAATTTTCATAATATGGCAATAGATTTATTAATGCTTTTTTTTGTAATTTTGTAAAGATTTTTGTCCTTAATCTGTATTAATTAATCTGTATATATAAAAGGAAAAAGTGACTGACTGACTGAATCTATCAACGCACAGCTCAAACCACTGAACGGATCGGGCTAAAATTTGGCATACAGATAGCTATTATGACGTAGGCGTCCGCTAAGAAAGGATTTTTGAAAATTCCACCCCTAAATGGGTAAAATAGGGGTTTGCAGGTGAAATCGCGGAGCGGTAAAAAATTCCAAAAGTTATTCTTATTCAAAATCCTTAAAACTTAAACCATCGTAAATTCTAACTATAACATCATAAACTACCGTTAATTAAAACGTATTAACTAGTGTTATTACACTGACTACATAATGACTAAACTGCCCTATTATAACAAATAAGTCTGTTTAACTGCCTCACTTAATAAGTTATCATGTCAAATTAAGTGCTAAGTTACCGTACTTGGTTCATTAAATATCGGATCTTTATAAAGGTATGTATGTTTGTTTAAATCTTTTCAACAGTGTTTATAATCTTATAGTTGTAATGACCAGTGGTAATGACTTTGAATGTCGATAGTCGTGGGTTCGAATCCATAAGCTTATGATACAGGGCACCCCTCTGAAACACGACCGAAGCACTTTTTTCTAACCAACTCAACAGTATTTCTCAATTTTGAACGTAATCCTGGATCCGCATCCACATTAGCCACATCCACACTTACCATGATAAGACTGTGATCAAACACTATACAGGGTGATTTTGTTATCACTGGCAATACTTGCAGGGGTGGAAGTACTCATCAATGTAAACAACTTTTATTATAGGACTAACTCTGATATCGCGTAAAATAATACGGTTGCTTCATACATTTTGGTCGAGTAGGAACTTTTGTATGGAACACCTGATAATTTTTTCATGATTTCACAGTTAGTCCTACAATAAAAGGCGCCACTAGGTGCCATTATTCTTCAATATTGTTGAATTCACAATAGTCAATCGATACTAACTGATGAGTAAAGGTCGAGGGCTCGATTACTAGTTTTTTTTTTTTAAACTAACTACTAGCTAACTAACTGTATATAAGAGTAAAGCTGTCTGATTTCCATAGTACAAAGATCAGATAACCAAGTGTGAAGAAATGAATGTGAAAATCATTGAGACAATCAATGAACACCCTAAAACGAGTTCTTACTTAATGTATGAATACGCGGGATACAGTTAACTTGAAAAAAATAACTGTCATTGTCAATTAGAGCCGCGCCACGCGACACCAATCAGGATCGGCGATTGTAATTCTAAATTTGAATGAGCCAATTAGATTTCATAATTGTAAGCGTTGGAAATAAGGCAGCCATTGATTGGATCCTCAATAGGACAAAATTATCTGATTTGTAAATTATTTACTGGAAAAAAATCTATATCTACTAGGTGATTTTGTTATCACTGGCAATACTTGCAAGGGTGGAAGTACTCATCAAAATGAACAACTTTTATTATGGGACTAACTGTGAAATCATGAAAAAATTATCAGCTGTTCCATACAAAAGTTCAATACCTACTTGACCAAAATGTATGAAGCAACCATATTATTTTACGCGATATCAGAGTTAGCCCTATAATAAAAGTTGTTCACATTGATGAGTACTTCCACCCCTACAAGTATTGCCAGTGATAACAAAATCACCCTGTATACGTTAATAAAACAGTAGAATCCGGTGTGTCTGTACATTGAAGAAAAGTAATAAAAATAGAAAGGGGGTAACTAAATAAGGGTAATGGAAAATAAACCAGCGATTTTTTGAATTATTTACTGTCGGCCTGACAGGCTGTCTGCGTATCTGACTGTATGTCTGTCTATCGTTCTGTATTTATTTCATCGAAATCGGGTGAAAGGAAGAAATCCTAATCCTAACTAATATTAAAAATGCGAAAGTGAGTTTGTTTGTTTATTTGTTTGTTTGTTTGTTACCTTCTCACGCTTAAAGATCCCTGGGGAACGCGGGTGGAACCGCGGGGCGGAATCTAGTTAAATAATAAAATGTAATTCCTTGGGTTTATAAATAAATATATCTAGTAAACCACAGTTGGTTCCACATCCATGGTATTTCTGTTTTTTTTTTTAATCTTCCTACGTATCACACTTACTTTGTATTATAAGTATTAAGACATAAAGTAGTTCCACAAATATTTGCTATAATTCACAAATATTTTTGTTTTTAACAAAAAAATATCGTAATCATCGGTCACAAACCTCTAATTTCTAATTTTATCAACCACATAAACTCACTACTAGTATTTTTTTTACAGTTCGTGTCCTATTCACAACATGGCACATAGTCACTAACACTCTTTTAAACATAACTTATTTTTTAATATGGTCACCCTACTCGAACTTAACAATACTCTCAATGAGTACTTAATTCGAAGTATTTTGTCAGAATTGTATAGTTAATAATAGCACGTTATTACGGGAAAACCAGGATAATATTATATGTCTTACATGGATGACAAATTGTAGTACCTATGCCTATTAGTGACATTTGTTATTTAAAATAATTATAGGATTACCTTTCGTCGAGTTGGATTTTTAATTTTTAATGTGATGTTCTTTGGTATCTACATGAAGGGATACTTTTTAATAACTGAAACATTAGGTACGTGAATCGGATATTGTTAGGTGAACTATCTGTGTATATATATATTTAAAAAGATATTTAAACAGAAGTTATGTAAAAAAGGGTACTATAAAATTCTGATTTTGAAACCAAGAACGAATTTGATTGAAATATTCGCTCCACAATAATTAAGAACATTTTTTTAAATGCGTTGCTAAAAAAAATTAAAGTCGCGGCATTGCAACCCCTATGTAAACGTATTAGCGGCTATTATTGACTAACAATGATGATGTCCCACGAGGTGCAGTGATATGAGAAAATAAGCCTATTACAATTAGCAGACGACGTGGATGTTAGAAGGGAGAATTGATGCGGCATTTGGTAGAGCTGAGCGTAGGTAGTTTATAGGTTAATTTATTTATTTATGTATATACTTACACACACAGGTGAAAAAACACCAAAATAAATACAAGAGCATAAAACGACTGCTTCTTGCTAAATAGATATTTCTTCCAGAAGCCCTGTGACTGGAAAATTACAAAATGTACACAAAGTGAAAAATAATGATAATAATAATAAATAATAAAAATACAAGGTAGGCCAAAAGAAATCACCCTATTGAAAGTTGCTCTTATTTTTGCAAATGGCGGCCAATGTAAAATCTGTTTTGACATTTGTGATCTAGACAGATGTAGAATACAAGTGTCTGATGCCATCTAAACAAGAAGTGAAGTGAAGTGAAGTGAATACAAGTGAACAAGCCATGGAGCGATACACTCCCCAAGAACGCGGAATAATCGAACCGATATTCTGAAGGCGGCGTTTCCGGGTCGCCTCATCTCTCGTTTTGGCGATTTGCACTAGCCCGCAAGATCTCCCGATTTAACCGTTCCAGACGTTTTTTGTGGGGTTTTTTGAAGTCCCGTGTTTACGTGAACAAGCCTGAGACCCTGGAAGCCCTCAAGGACAACATTCGACACGAGTGCGAGAATCTGTCGCCCGAAGTTCTCGCCGAAGTGATGAAAAATGCCATAAAACGAGCCCGTAGCAATCAATTGTAGCGGCGCCCATTTGGCCGATATCATCTTCTCGACTTGACCAATAAAATTCTAAAGGTTCAAATAAACATAATCAAAAAACAGAATCGAAGTTTTTCATTTAGAAAAAAAAATGAGTGCCAAACAACATCGGATGACTTCTTTTGGCCCACCTTGTATAATAATAATACAAATATAATAATAATGTTATTTATTTCAATTTACATATAAGTTTATTGTTATATAAAACGTTATATAAACTTTGTCAAATACATAGAAATTTGCATTTAGCGATTTTAATGATCATTGTGTAAATTGAAGATAGGAATTTATACACAACAATATTTTTCTCGGGATAAAAAAAAAACAAAAATAAATGAAAATAGAATAGTATTCAAATTCCTAAAATTATACTCGTGAAATAAAAAAAACAACGGCTTTTTTTAATTGTAAATTCTTTGGAATTAATGCGTATCCCCGTGGTATTGCTAAATTGAACTTTTCACGACTGGGCGTGATTTTTCTCATTCCATTTATTTCATATCTGCATTTTACAAATTCAGAAAATACCACATCCAAAACACATCCTACATCCAACATCCCAAGGTCTAAGCATCGAATAGAGCGGTCACGTTGTGATTAGAGACCCTAGCATAATGTTTTGACTGCCACCCCGCGGCGGGCGCGTGCAAATTATCTTTTATAACTGCACCCTAGGGTTTTTTACTGAATTGACTCGGATTTGGCTTAATATTATAATTATGGAATTAATGTTTTATATAAGAAACTAACATTAAAAATATATTGAGACAAATAGAATTAGAACCAAATGAATATAAGAAGATCTATTTTATTCACATTTTATACAAAAAAAAATTTTTTTTACTGTACCCTCGAGCGCACTTTTTTATATAATGTATTGTTCGTAGCATTTTATAGTTTGTGAGTTACAGTTTGTGAATCCAAATAAATGTAAAAATAACCATTTCCCATCTTCTAATATTTGGATAAAGACAACGCCCCATTGTGACACAACCCCTAACTGACTCAAATAGTATAATCAAGTAACACCATTGTATTGTGCTATGTCCATAGGTTTCCCATCAATTCAAATGGAATAAATCCATGGAGACACGTGTCCTTTGGCTATTAAGTGTGAACTTACAATCAATTAATGGATATTGAATAATATTTACGGATTTAAATTAGAAGAGAAATACATACAAACCTTCTCCTGACAATAACGAACATATAAAAGAAAGATTTATCCAATTTGGTGCAGTCAAACATTTCGGCGATCCATTTTTATTTATATTGGATTTTGACACTGATATTTACGATAAATTCGAATGAATTACGATATAATCTCGTGTTGTCAACAAAAAAGTATGTATTTAACTTTAAAATGATATAGGTATATGATATTGTGAGCATCATTTTATTTAATCTTATAGCTGCCTGTTGTCATCAAATATATCCTACTAGTATTATGAATGCGTAAGTTTGTGTTTGTACCTATCTTGTGGATTGGGTAAACGATTTACACATAGATGGATCATACGCTACATATACTTTTTATCCAGTTCCTTTAGAATGCGGTACGAAAGCTAATTAAGAATTTAAAAAAATCTAATGGACATTTAGAAACAACAAAAAATTAACCAAAAATTGTATTAATAAAAAAATATGTTTTAACTCCAGTAGTGGAGAGCGACATCAAGAAAAGAAGAAGATGTTTTATATCGACACAACATATTTTTATTATCAAAATACAGATAACGTAATATTCTCCCGTAAATAAAACATTTCACATTACTAAAAACATTTTTTTATTACATTCACGATACACCACAATGGTCTCTAATCAAATCAAACTGTAAAGGCTTACCCAACCGTATGACGTCACGTGCCGCCGTGACGTCAGGGGGTAGGCCATGCCTATAGAAAAGGATGGATATGTATTGGACATAGAATAAAATACCAACTCTTAAAGATTTGTACACTAATAGAGTCTAGCTTATAAAATGTAATACATTATTCAATAACAACAACAAATATATTTTGAACTAGCCTTCCACCCGCGTTTCACCCACGTACCCCTATTTTACCCCCTTAGGGGTTGAATTTCCAATCTATATGCAAAATTTCAAGTCATTAGGTCCAGCGGTTTGGACTTTGCGTTGATATATCAACAGTCAGTCAGTGTACCATTTTATATATACAGACAGAAGAAGACAGATATTTGAATGAATGGAACAGGGATAATATTCTATCGATTATTATTTTTTATTCCGATTGTAGTAAAAGTTTCCTCAGGAATGCAAATGTGATTCATTTGTCTACCACCTGTTTGTCATATATTATCAATTTATTCTATTTTCTTCTATACCTATCACCCAAATTTAGTGCAGATTTGTGAAAGCGCATTTTGCCTTGAAAATTTTACTTTAAATAACACTTTATAACGACGGTTTTTACCAACACCGCTACCCCAATGGCGACTCCGTACATACCTTAAAACATATTTTAAATAATACCTACGGTTAAGAACTCACACCCTCACGACCGTAGGCGGACCTTTCCAGCTGAACCACGACGACTACAAATTATTGGCCGGTAATTACTAACCTCGGCGAAACATGGAAAGCTGCACATCCTTTAAAAAAAACATATCTGTAATAACAACAAACGTATGAACAAATCGATCGAATTTCCGATCGAAAAGTCAGTGATTTAAAAACTTGGAAACGAGATATGGACGTGAAAAACCGCACGGACATAGCCCCGGGCAAAAACCCCGGCGTGCGGCGCGTTTGGTGCGACCGGGACAGCGCAATGTGCGAGCGAGAGGTGGAAGAAAAACCTGCGCAGGCGCAACGAGGCCGGCATATCTGGGAAGTGGTGGACATAGAGTTGTTAGTTAAAGAATCATTTTTTCTTTGAATGTTAAGTTTTTGTCGATTCCAATATTAAATAATTGATATATCTTGAGTTAGTTAAGAAATCTAGCGTATTAAAAAAAAAGATTTTCCTACATGTTTTACTTAAAGTTTTTTTTATAATTCCCAGGTAAATAAATATTCCGTAATATCTCAATCACGCAGAAACTATGTAGTATTGATAAATAGGTACTTATCTCTTTAGTTAAAACTTCTAAAATAGCTCCAATCTAGAAATAAAAATGTTTATATTTCTATAACATACCAGGTCTCTTTGTTGTACATTTTTAACTAGCTATTCCCCGCGGTTTCGCCCGCGTTCCCGGTATAATAAAAGTTGCCTAAGTTATTCCTTATAACATCAGCTATCTGCCAGTGAAAGTCCTATCATTTTTTTTTTGTTATAAGTAGGTACAGTACAGGATGAACCAAATTTATCTAGGTATATTGGCATCTTTCATTAAAAACGCGATGGCCCGGGTAATTTTATTAAATGAAGCAACAAAGAATTAGGCATAAACACCCATTGATCTTTTGACACATCTATAAACCTAATCTATGGTATCAAAGCATCCCGCCGTCGTAAGTCCCTTTTGATGTACCGTGCAAAAACATCCAGGGAATAATCTAGCCTGGGAACCCTACTTGAAGATGGACCAGACCTAGATTTAATTTTAATTAATAGGAATGCTATTTTTAAATACTAGTTTTTCTATTGCTCCGTGAGATTGTCGTTAAGTGGCTCTTAGTAAGATTAATCGTGTAGAATGAGGTATCTATTCAAAGTATGCCTTATTGGGAACCGTTTATTTTCTGTTTATATTTTTGTACGGTTAAGGCTCCAGTCTCCCTAAAATCAGTGTTCTTGCGGAATTTATCAGAAAAGAAATATTGTTTTTTAGTCATCAGAAAAGCAATGAATTAAATATATTTTACGTTATTTTAAAGTGTAAGATTTGAAGTTTCCAATACATATTTTATTTTTTAATTTGACGCCACGTTTATTAGCTTTGTGAGGCTTTAAACATACCTCCATTTACGTTCCACGCGTAGAGGGTCTCATTCATGCACACGCCACGGAAAAAATATAACAAAAACAAGAAATGTATTCAGATTACATTTGTCGGCAAGTCCTCTACAATAATCTTATCTAGTTACTTTTTTTCAAAGTTGTCTCCGTTGTTCCGCTGGGAATTGACAGCCGTTCGTTGTGTTATATGTTTAGTTTCAGTAAATTTATTTCAAATGATTTTTTGAATGCTTATATTTATTATTCGACAGATAAGTAGTTGCTTTTGGAGTGGTTAAAGTGTGATTTCTCTAAACCATTACTTTGTAATAGAAAAAAATATATGTTGCAAGGGTCAAATTCAGAAATTTATAACTTTTTAAAGCAGTTTAAATAAGAAATTGAGACGATTTTGAAAACAAGTAACTAGATAAGATTATTGTAGAGGACTTGCCGACAAATGTAATCTGAATACATTTCTTGTTTTTGTTATATTTTTTCCGTGGCGTGTGCATGAATGAGACCCTCTACGCGTGGAACGTAAATAGAGGTATGTTTAAAGCCTCACAAAGCTAATAAACGTGGCGTCAAATTAAAAAATAAAATATGTATTGGAAACTTCAAATCTCACACTTTAAAATAACGTAAAATATATTTCATTTATTGCTTTTCTGATGACTAAAAAACAATATTTCCTTTCTGATAAATTCCGCAAGAACACTGGTTTTAGGGAGACTGGAGCCTTAAGTAAGAAATAATTTAGTAAAAAGAATAATATAAATTTATTATCATGAGTCAGTTAAAGTAATATTTCAAGAAGAATTTGCAAGATTTACTACATAATTAAAAAAATATAAAAATTATTAAGTCTTTGATCACTCCTTATCATTTCTTTTCAGATTTTACATAAAACTAGCAGGCCCAACAAACGTTGTTCTGTCAAAACTCGATTACAACGCCATCTACCGGGTCCGATTGTATTTTCAAGCCATCCAGGGACCCACTCATATATGCACACAAAATTTAATCCAAATCGGTCCAGCCGTTTAGGAGGAGTTAGGTGACAAACACACGTACAGAATAATTTTATATATATGTAGATAAGATATATTAGTGCATAGCCAAATGAACTGAAATTAAAGGTGACGCCGCGTTAAGCTTAAAAATCTGAAATTCAACCTGCTGCGTTCCGCTTCCTAGTATAGCGACCTCTCATAGAAAACCCGCGTAAACGGAACGGGCGTATGCGACAAAATGGTTTTTATTGTTTAATTTAAAAACTACAAATATATTTCATAAAACCTAAGTACAATTTATAGTATAAGTTTCAATTAATATATGTAGAAATTTTGGAACCTCAAATCGATCCTCAATGTCTGTAAAATTGGAATCTCTTATTTTAAAGAGGTCTTTTTGATCAGGTAATTATTTTATGTTATAAAAGTTAACCAATCGTGTTATGCAACGTACAAAATAAAGTCAAAGACATGATGAATTTATTTATTATTTATTGTTGAGAAAAATCGGAATCCTTGCAACCAAAATCTTCAAGGCGTCGCCTTAAATGTCCTTATTTCACCACTTTATATTTATGTGTGGCCCCACCACGTATAAAGTGATAAAGTCAATGATTGAATTGAATATTTTTAATTGTTTGACACTTTTTGCAATTATTATTCACATTTAAATAATTATGTGTGAATTTGACTGTCGTCTAATGTTAATTTTCTTAGTTCTTCCCCGTTTGAAACGTTTTTTTGTGTGTAAAGCGTAGACATACGGTTTTCCGAGTAAAATAAAGTTGATTTGACACAGGCGATTTCAAATTAATAATCATGATCTCATAACATGTTCTTAAGATTTGTAGTTTAGAGCTAAGATTTGTCAAAATCGATTTTAATCGATTGAGCTAATATTTTTATTAATATATATATAAGGAATGTAACCTTGCTGAGTTTCTTGCCAGTTATTCTCAGTTGAAGCCCTACTTCCGAACGTGGTAACATCAGTAGATTCGACGTTCGTAAGTGCCCTTTTAGGGCCTAAACTGAATAAATGGCTTTGACTTTGAATTACTATCATTTATTACTACTATTATTATTGTTGCGGTAATTCCGGGCTGGTTGGCGTGGTTGGTAATATGGTGATACCATCAATCACACCACAGGTCGTGGGTTTGATTCCCACCCAGGACAAACAATATGTGTGCATGAATATGTCTGTTAGTCCTGAGTCTGGATGTAATTGTCTATATAAGTATATATTTACTAAAGAAAAACATAGTATATTTAGTATATCAGTTATGTGGATTCCATAATAAGCTCTGCTTAGTTTGGGGTCAGATGGCTGTGTGTGAGGAATAATGTCCCAGTTTTTTTTATTTTTTTTTTATTCCAACCTCAGCACACGAGGTCTGTCTGGTCGACTTTAGTATATCAGTTATAGTTTCAACAGTACAAGCTCTGCACATAGAAAATACAACAAATACATGACAGATAAAAACAGTGGACGGTTAATTAAATAAAGGGACGAAGATAATTTTCTAACTCTAAATTAAACCCATAAAAAAACATGAACTAAAAAATAATTTATAAAATACTTTACCCCAGGAATAAAAAATCGCGTTTAAGATTAGTATTTCACAAGAGGTAGGATTGCATAGTTTTCCTATCTTCTTATTGAAATCTACCGATCAGAAGTGAAATTATAAAGTCTAAATTGATTAAACATTTATTTGAGCCTCAATGCGGCGGATGGATGTGGCCATACAGTCACATCCATCCGCCGCCGTCGGTCCTACTCCACCACAAAGTAAGTTTATAACTTTTATTGAAATTCTAATCCTTATCTATGTATAACAAAGTTAGAGGCTTCCAAATAAACATTAAAATGAACATTTCAAGCAATTTTTTAAGACTCCTTCATAATTTTGTGTACTTAGTTAATTCGAATCTTATTAAGAATTAAATTATCAACAATTTTGAACGTGATTTTCTGTCCTCTTTAAATGAATGAGCTTATTCAATCAGGCAATCATTCGCTCGCGCTAAACACTTCGACATTAATAGGGCAATTTCTCATAATGACTTCATAAGAAAGAATCTAGATACATTGTACGGAATCTTTACACTGCAAAAACTGGGGCGTGACCGGGGCATTGCATTAGTCTATATGGTTTAAGTAATTATAATCATAATCGCTTTTTAGTCTGTAGTGCATAAAAAATTTCGTGTCGTGAAGGTACAAGTAGCGCCATCTGTTGTTGAGTAGATGTACTAAATTTAATGGAAAATTAGGACTAAGTTTAGGTAAATTGAATGTACTTTTATGCAACCAATTATATTTTTTTTATATCAAATATAATAAACTTGGGACCATACTAGTATATTGTTACTAACAAATTGCTTCTCGTCCTACTTTAATTGCAAATTTCGTGTGTTAATTGATATCTTAGCTAAGTGTGTAATTTAAATTGTTATTAAATTGGAAACTTATAAAAACCTGTAATTACTTAATTAGAATTTATGTTAATTAAATTAAGTAAACTAATCTGACATTAATTGCTTAAGCATATAGTTTTTATACAAAACATGAATACGGGCCGCTTTTCCGACGGAAGAAATTTTAACCTAATTTTTATAATTACCTTATTTATTAAAACTGGTAACACAGAGGCTATTTATTTTAATTAAATACATATTTTAACATCTAAAAATAAGGTAGAAATATTAATTTTAATTAGACGGAGCCTCAAATAGGGTATAGAAATCAAATATGCTTTTAGGTTAAATGATTCTATGAAGAAATTAATTAAAAATATCTGGAAGGAGTACCTATCGCCGTACACAGTACCCTTACATAGTGAAGATAGGTTTTAACATAATCCTTTGCGAGAGGCCGCAATCATGACTTAACCACTGACGAGCCGCGAGAGCGCTTGACTGTAAATAGGTACATTATTTTCGTATACTTTAATTCACTCTACGAATCTTGAAATATAAAAAACTAACTTCTGCCTTGCGTTATCACCCGCGATCGCGGGATGAAAGTGGCCTATATCAATCTCAATGAAAAAAAAAACAATTACGCGTCGAAAATAGAACCTGCTTCTTTTAAAGTTGGTACAAAATAACCTCGATCCGTTGCTCTTTTGTAAGAAAGACAAACCAACAGACACACTTTATTATTAATAAGTAGATTAAGGATAGTATGGACTAGTTGACGAAAAACGTTTTTTTTTAAATTAATTTATATGCTTTTATTGGATTACTTGCCTAGACACGCAACTTAGGCGTAAATTATTTTAAAAATATCCATTACATGAAAATTAATTTGTTGATTAAAATTACAGCTAAATTATTTATAAAAAGTAAATCCATTAATAAAACACTATTAATAATTGTCTATATGTCATATTTTTACTAATTACAGGCATGTGTTTGACCACAATCTCATTATGGTAAGTGATGATGTGGCCGAAGGTGGTAAGCACACAAAGCCTAGAAGGAACTGGCTATCAAGTGTAGCTGCCGGTGTTTGGCGACAGATTTTCCCCCGTGTTATAGTTCCCTTACCACCACGACTTCCATCACTGTCTGTCATCTACACCAACAAGTACCTATCATAGATACGAGTATATGAATGTATGTTGGACGTCGTGTAGTTTGACCCATAACCCCACGCCCATTATAACACATTAAATATTACCCCAAACTCACAAGGTGTGGCCCCACGACCGCCATATTTGGGGCGTTTATAGAATAAATAAACAGATTGGTAAAATATTGTTTTAGTTAGCAAGTAAGTAATGCATTAGTAAGTTTTATCTGAATCCTTTAAATTACGGCGTGGTAGAATAACAAACATACACAAACACTTTCTATTAGGTAGGGTTACCTTTTTATAATATTTAGTATTTAGAATCACAGTAATGGATTATAAATACTTAAAAATATTTTCACAGTGAGATGGTTTCATAAAGCTTAGGTACATACTTAAATACAAAATTCTAGTAAATAATTATTTTAAAACCGTATTATCATTAAAATACAGTTAAGGTTTCTCAAAAGTTTCGAGGCGTGTTTCCCTTCAGTGTAACTCTAAAAACTTCTGGATTTTGTGTTAGGTGGCGTTTTCCATTTGTGTCGACACATTGTACATGGTATTAAAAAGTACCTACAGTCTAGTAATATATACGAATACAATTCTTTGGTTGGTATGATTGATTTTTTAATAATAAATGTTAATCTCGTGTTGACATTTTGTGTTGTTAAATTTGCACATAATAATATGTATAATTCTTTATTGTCCTTAAAATTTCATTATTTATTCCTTCACTTATAAGTATCCTATTGATTATTATGAAATAATACATAGTGTAGCGAGTGATTCTAAAGTTGAATCCTGAGTGTGGCGAGGGATTCAAAGGCACGAGATGCAAAAATCTTTGCTCTCGTGTAACACACATAACTTTTCACTTCAGCAGCGTGAACACTTTAGGAGATAATAAATATTTACAAGTTAAATATCAATTTTATTTGCAGTAAATACTTACTTATTTTCGTTTAAATACAACAATAAGTTAAAAATTCAATAAATTACATTAAAAGACATAATTATCTTTTTTTCAAAATTTCTTTAGTTAGTACGAAATTCCGAACGTGTTTGTCTTTGAGGTTGAATTCAAAATTGGAACTTCGAAAGGGCTGGTCTTTGTCTCTCTCTTCCTTTCTAATGGCGGGAAAGAGATATAATGTGAAGGTTTCGAATTGTATGATTAACCCAAGGCTGAATAAAATATATGCGGCTTTCTGAAAAAAATAATTAAAGAGTTACTTTGTCTCACTCAGTGAGCAAAATCGCATTTTGCTCACTGATTTCAGGCATCTAAACCTACACGTTTGAGCTACTGAAGTGAAAATATAATTTCAAATGTTTTCAAGTAGAAACTTGAATTTTTTACAGCAATACAAGACTGTAGACTACTGTAGACCTTAAAATTAATTGATTGATTTCAACTAATTGCATCAAAAAAATCCTGACCCACATAGACAATAAAGTGAAGCTTTGGGTTCCATTTTCCCTTATGAAGTATGCAACCTTCACAATCAAATGCTAGACAAATTCCTGATTAACACAGTCTTTACCAGTCACAATGTGAAAACATAACACTGTCTACACAAAACCTAAGTGTCGACACATCGCATCAAATGGACAACCGCCCGTTGCATTGCCCCCAGCCAACATGTAACATACACCAACTGTATAATTACGTGGAGCCTTTCTGAGAACGTGTATCTTATGCTACTGTGATTAGATGGTACACAGATAACTTTGGGCTGTGGGGGAAAAAAAAAAAGTTGAAGTTTTGCTTTTGTTGGGCTTGGACACGACGCGACGTGCGTGTGTAATGTGATTGACATATTGCATGATGTTGTGGCCTAGAGTTGAGTTATAAGGTTAAACTTCAGATTGAAACAATTGACTGAAATTTGCTAGCTGTTATCATTGATTTGGGCTGGAAACGATGATGTTTTGTTAATTACACTAATAGTAATAATACATGTTTAGATGAATTGCATTAAATGAAGTCATAGACAAGATATAAAAATCCACATTTTGGCACACAAAATGTCGCGCGCTTCTTGTGTAATGTGTGGTGGAGTTAGGTATGCGCGCGCAGGTGGAGTTTCGAGGCACTGACAAAGCCGTCAAACAGCCAAAAAATAAATAGTTTGATTTACCTATCATATTATAATTTACACAGATTACCTAATTTATTCATTAAAATGTTTTAATTTTTTTAGATTTTAAATATTTTCAGTGAGATAAAAAAAATAAGGTTTCACCCACGTTCCCAAGGGATCTTATGTTTTCCCGGGATAAAAAGTAGTCTATGTGCTATTCCAGACTATAATCTATCTCTATGCCAAATTTCATCTTGATCCATTCGTTGTTCTGGCGTGATTGAGTAACAAACATCCATACATACAAGTTTTTTTAAGCTATTGTATAGCTTTTATCGCGGACTTCGGGCTTTGAGCACGGCGACCGAATCAAGAAATTTCGTAACGAAAAAATTCCATAACGAAAAAACCTAACACCTCCCACACGCACATACATACACGTTAAGCGTTCCCTTGTGTATGCTGTTTGTGAGATAGTATATAGGTGTATAGGTATCTATTAATATCAAAGAAAAAACTTGAATTAATATCAAAGGAAAAAAAAAGAAACTGCCTAAATAAAAAATAATTATAATTGCATAACTTGATAAAAAATGCTATGCAATAGCTTTACCGCGGCAGTCCCCGAGTGCCACACGTATTTTTTATTACAGAAATATCACCAAAAGCTTGCAAGTGAAGTCAAATTGAAATGCAAGAACAGAACATTTGGCGAGACAGAAATTACAAGAACAATATCCTAAAGGAAAAATAGTGTTGTCATTTCATCTGAAAATGGCGGCAATCGAGTTACAGATAATATATTTATATTCGCAGGCAAAATAATGTTGCAAAAAAAACATGACGTTACCTGTCAAGTTGACAGACTGTAGTCAACTTGAGACGCATAATTATAAATGGAAAGAGAAACGTAGACCTAACTTGGTAGAAAATTTACCAAGTCAATTGGAGTCTTACTTAAGTTTGAAAACAATTTTTTTTTATTTTTTCATTTATTTGTGCTGTAAGACCTTGCTTTTTGCGAAATATCGTGATTCTAGGTCAACGGGAACTACCATATAGGTTGCATCCAAATAAAAGGGCAAAAAAAACGCGTTTGTTGTATGGGAGCCCCCCTTAAGTATATTTTATTTTATTTTGTTTTTAGTATCTGTTGCTATAGCAGCAACAGAAATACATAATTTGTGAAAATTTCAACTGTCTAGCTATCGCGGTTCTTGAGATACAGCCTGGTGACAGACGGACGGAGGCCAGACGGACAGACAGCGAAGCCTTAGTAATAGGTATGTTATCTAAAAAGTGTATCTGCCTCAAAACACCAGTAGATAGGTACTTAGCTTCAGGTTTTTAGCTTGAATGATTCAAACCATGGTTGTTATTGTTGTTTATTCTCTTCGCCAAAAAGGCAGGCATAGGTACAGAGCTAAACAGCCTTATTTAAGCCATGGTATTTGACATCACAATCACTAAGATATCACGTCTTGTATAACCATAAAACTGAGTGTTGCAGGCTTGAAAGCAAATTCATAAAAAATGCGCATTCTCAACTATTATCTTTTCAAGTTTGTATGTATGTACATAATTTAGCATACAAACTACTATACATACAGTTAAATATCACTTTGAAAGCTTACTTAAAATTATAATTAGTGGCTTTTACAGCCATTTAACCCATATTAATCTTCAATTGCCACCAAACAACAATTGTAGACCATACAACCTGTAATTACTAAAATTCTTTCACCGCGTCTTTTTGGAATTTTGTAAAACTATGATAAATTAATTTTTAATTGTTATGTGTAGTTGAATTTGTGTATTGAGCGTAGTCTTCTTAGACTCATTTATGTTATCATTCTATCTTAATCATCTATGACGTATGGCACTGAAACTTTGTCTAAGACATGGTATAAAGGCTTGTGTTTGACCACATTCTCATTGTGATAAGTGATGATGTGGCCGAAGGTGGTGAGCCCCCAAAGCCTAGGACTTGACATGCTATTATTGTTCAAATATCAACAGACCCAAAATCTGCACTATTTCATAAAGAATATAGTTTATCAAAGTCCAAATTAAAGTCGGCTACTAAAGTACTACCGTCAAGTTGAAAGTCTGTACCAAGCACCTAGCGGTGTTTTCCCGCAGCTGAACTTCAAAGTCAAAGCCATTTATTCTGTTTAGGCCCCAGAAGGGTACTTATGAACGTCGAAACTACTGAAGTTACCACCGATTCGGAAGTCGCCTTTAACTGAGAAGAACCGGCAAGAAACTCAGCAAGGTTACATTTTTTATATATTTTGTTTTTTTTTGGGCAGTCTGACAACCTTCAAAAATGCAAACTCATTTATTCAGTTTAGGCCCTAATAAGGCACTTATGAACGTTGCAATAAAATTGATTCTACCACCGGTTCGGAATACACTTGGACTGAGAAGACTCCGGCAAGAAACTCAGAAGACTCCGGCAAGAAACTTACTTGAAGGCCAGATCCCTTCTAGGCTTTATGTGCTTACCACCTTCGGCCACATCATCACTTACCATAGTGAGATTAGCTTCCGGAATAAGTTTGTGAAGTAGGTACGATCTAGAAGTTAACTCTAAAGACACATGATAGATCAAATGATGTTTAAATCTTCATTTGATATTTTATGTCGAGATCATTATGCTGTATGATTTTTTGGAAAATAGGTAACAATTTCGATACAGAGCTCTAAGCTACTTACTTACGTTAAACTCATGCACCAACAAAATCTTTTAAACATTCATAAAAAAAAAAAAGCTTGAAGAAAAAAGCCGTCGGAAGCCATGAGAGGCACCGATTTAATACCTTTCGGTATATAACAGATAGATTAATTCGATAAATGTACGTTACAACCGACAATTATGAATTTATCCGCGAGGTATTATCTTTATGGTGCTTTTTTGGCCTTTTTCGGATCGAGCATTAGATAGTTCAACGTTTTTGTGTGAATTTATTATGTTTTTGAAATATGGACGTGAGTTTAGTGAACGTTGGAGAGAGAATAGGGTATTTGCCTGTATTCAAAATAAATTATCCAACACTAACCAATGTATAAAACATCTAAAAAAAAAGGGGAAACCACGATTATTTTATTAAATTTATCCTTATTATGACTTTTAATGACCAATCTAACCATAAAGAGTATTCTATATAATGATGACGTCACATGCTTGTATTTCATACAAAACTCCATGTAAACCTATCGATTTGACATTTCATAAAAAGTTGCTGATTTGAATGTCAGTCAAATACCCTATTGACGGAATTCAATTTTTTGTTGTTGAAAATAGTGTTCACTGCAACATGGCGTAGATGAGATTAAATATCTCTGGCGTAGATATGGCTTTGATACCCTCACAGCCACGAGGGCGTGGGTTCGATTCCCATCCATAATAAACATTAATGTGCGAATTTCGGTTTGTATGTTGCAAATGAAAGTTAAACCACACATCCTATTGAGCTAAAACTTTGCATTTTGGTGCTGATATACAACATTGTCTAGTATTAAATTTTTTATTGTTGTCTAAGTAATTTATAAGTTTCTTTTCTAACGTTCTAAAGAAGTGATTCTAAGTAATAAATATTTTATTCTTAAGTACTTTGTGTTATCTCTGACTAAATACACAAGAAATAGGTCACTAATATTGCAAAGTTACTCTGCACCTTGCACGAAGTCTTGTAGATCTTTAATTTCAGATTCCCCATGTATTAATAATTGGATGTTTTTAAAACACGTTAAAAGTCATTATTTATGTGGAAACGGTAGCTCGGCATGTCGTAATTACAAATTTTGAAAATTATTATAATCTTGTCTTAACGAAATAACGTACCTACTAAGTACTGAAACGTACAGTCAGCAAAATCAAAATTAATGAAAACGTAACAGCGGCAAAGTTGAAAAAACTATACACATGTAGGTACCTATTTTTAAAACAAATTTACAGTTTAAAAAGTGTTTTAAAAATAAAAAGTGTCTGTTTTTAAAGTATGTAAACTACGTTACCAGTAACGCTATTGTAACGTTAGCTAATACATTTCAAAAATATAATAGATCTATACGCATTATTATACCACAGTAGAAAAGCCAGTGTGTCTGGTATTTGATTAGAAACTGCGGAAACTAGTGTCACGTTATGATGTTCGTTTTGACATGAATTTGACATGTCTCGCTATGCTGCTCTTTTTAGCATATAAACGTAAGTATATGGGCTGTCGAAACGATTTTCATTGCGGCATGCTACCTAAGTAATTTCAATTTTAATATCTGTAATCACTCAAATTAACTGAAACATTGCGATTTCACATTTTCAAAATACTTTTTTTTAACCTATTATAGGATAGGCTTTTATTTAACCACAATCTCACCATGGTTAGTGGTAATGTGGCTGAAAGTGGTAAGCACACGAAGCCTAGAAGGAACTGGCTCTCAAGTGACAGCTGACGGGCCTGGTTTATTTCTCTTGCAAACTTGAGATAAACTAACACCGCGCTATATTTTCATTCACCGATAACTCAAGCTCATTGTAGGATTCAAACCCACGGTATGTGACATCACCACTGAGCTATCAACGCCTTAAAATTATATTTTTGCTATCCCTACATATAAAACTGTCGACAGCCCGCGGTCATTTTGTGAACGTGATTTTTTAACCAAAAGTATAGCTCGGTCGAACTTTGATTTTTTATTTAACTATTTTTTCATCCTAAAATGTTAAGTTGAAATGGGTGCTTAAATATGAATATCACAGTCATAGGTAACAATATCGTTTTCCTGTAATTCTCTATTTATTATATTATAGCTTGGAATTTTTTCTAATGCTTTTTGTAAAGAGTTAGAATTTAAAAAATAGTAGGTATGTAAATACTCTATTTTCTTTTCAAAATAGGTTGTTTCTGATCCCTCTTCTTGCTTTACTAGGCAGAGCACAAATGTTTTCCCACATAGTGTAGATACAACCTACCTAAATAATTGCGTAACAATAAAAATATTCATGCTAATACCTAATTACATTCTTAAATTCAAATTTATTTTAGTTTACATTTTAACAGATAACATTTTTTATAATTTACAAAGATATTTAAGTATTTTGTTTTACAATAACTTTTAATATAAGTAGGTACGTTTGCGGCTGAGATGATAATTAAGACTGCTTAGTAAATTATTTCCCTTCATCCCTATGTTTGGGCATCAGGTTAGTTGCCAAAATTTATTTCTGAACCTTCGCTTTACTTGCTTATCACCTTCAGTAATGACATCATTACCACACTAAGATTATGGTCAAACAAACACTTAACTGCACTTTTTTACCACGTAATTTAAATTCTAACCGGACATAGTTTTTACCAACGTCCCAAACGTGACATGAATGTCATCTTAAGATCAGTCAAATCAGGAAACGCCTACGTACCACGTCACCTTTACATCACAAAAGGGTAACGAAAACTTATCGAATAATCTGATCGGTATACCGCTGCGGGCATTAAATCACTGCCTCGAAATACCTGAATTTATTCGAAACATTAATATGTCGAAAAAATAAGAATGAAGGAAACCTCGCATCAATTAAAATATTAATTGGGAAAGATGTAGAGTCGATATTTGAGTTATATAAATGTAGATACTTGTTTTTTGTTTCAGACTCCTTTAAAAATTCCTAGCCTCGAAAAATATTGTTGTGATCAGGAAAGACAGACGCTAGAAGCAAAATTTTGTTAAGGGTGATGAGAAATATAAATTGGTTAGGGCTCATAATCATCACCATCATCATATTCAGCCCCCTGGATTTTCACAATGAACGGTTTTGGGCCTTTTGCATCTATAATAATATGTAATACATACCTACTCTGATATTTTCTGTTTCTAATAAAAATGGCTCCACTTTTCATAAAAAAACGACAGATCGGTAGTTTAGGTATTACATCCTACCAATTAATAATAAGTATATATCTAACCCGAACAATTGCCATTAAAATAGAAATACCTAACTACTCCACGCATTTCTTCGTCCACGAATTCATCACCGATCAATCAGTCCGCATCTTGCAAGCAATAAATTTGATATTTCCCAATAAATATAACGTATTATTATCGTTTAATAATGTACAACGGTTCGTAATTAACAACCTATATCTATTGATCTAGGGTTGGATAGAGTTTTGTTAGCGCGTAGCTTTTTGATTATAATTTTTTTATAGTGATCTCTTATGTCATGACCGATCAAAATTTATGTTAAATATATCTATATTAATATTATAAAGCTGAAGAGTTTGTTTGGTTGAACACGCTAATCTCAGGAACTACATAGTGGTTCGAATTGATAAATTATTTTTGTGTTGGATAGCTCATTTATCGAGAAAGGCTATAGGCTACTTTTTATCTCGAGAAAACATAAGATCAAAGATGGGTGTTCAAATGCAGTTCAGGATTGTGTTAATCGGGTTCTAAAAAGGTCACTCGAATAATATTGCAAAATGAGATTATTTTTTTGAATTCAAAGCAGATCCTTTAAAGTAGTGCCCCGCGATTTTGCCCGCGTTTATAATAATTGTAATATATTAGATACACATTATTAACACTCTTAACTCAGTTTGCATGTGTGGAGCTAGTATTTTTTTTAAATAGGTTTTTAAAAATATAACTTGTAAAATGGTTTACCATTTTAGTTATTTCTATAGAACAAGAGTTATACACTAGAGACGGTGATAATATTCGTATCATAAGGCATACATTTTAGATATTATACTCAGAATAGATTGTAGGTACCTCTGCCTACCTCTTGAAACATAAAAATCATGAAGATATTCCTATACATAGGCCTGTTTTTCACCGCATTTTCACCGTGTAATCAACAATACAAAGCCTCATAGAATCCATCGCAAATCCTCCACAAAAATACATAGCAACAACACCTTATATAATACAATATACCTGCGTTACCCGCAAAAACAACAAAGACAAAAGACAAAAAAGAAATGCAAGAACAAATAAAACAAAAGCTAGGGTAGGGTATATGCAGTAATGCCGGTGTATAATTGCTTCGTGACACGCGATCCGAGCACGCAATGTGTTGGAGATTCAACACATACTACCTTTTGGTATTGAGCAGTTAGATACATGCGGTTTCACTCGCATTTATGATAGCGACTGGCGAGGTCGGTGTAAGGTTTATTCGTATGCATTCGAATGACAATCTGAATTATTCGAATATTGGTCGATTGTTGTCAAGTTGTGTGCGTGAAATAATCTAAAGTGAACACGCCCTGCGCCTTTGCTTTGTTTGACGATTATCATTCGAATAATTTTTCGTGGCGACGAATGAATCAATAATCGAATGTGCGTCATTATAATTGTCGATTCATTAGATTTTTTTTATTTGTATTTTCGCCCATCACTAATCCTAACTAATATTATAAATGCGAATCTGTTTCATTGTTTGTTTGTTACCATTTCACGCTTAAACCGCTTAACCGATCGCGATGAAATTTGGTATGCATATAACCTATGTTATGGAGAAGGACATAGGCTACTTTTTATCCCGGGACAACATAAGATCCCTGGGGAACGCGGGTAAAACCGCGGGGCGGAAGCTGGTTTATGATAAATTGTATATCAATAATGCCGAAGGTGGTAACCACAGATAGTCTACGAGAAACTGGTTCAAGGCGGCTGGTAACTAGCAAGTTAGGTATTATAAAGTATCCTGTCACCGTGCTTTAGATTCCTTACGATTTTTATAGGTAATAGAAATACGGTTTTGGGATTTCAATCCATCTTTGACGTCATCTGAAGTTACCATAGAAATACTATTATTATATTTCTAGTTAACAATGTAATGATCTTTGATTAGCAATATGTAATAAGTAATTTTCGTTTTTTTTTTATAGAATAGAGAGAACTGCTGTGATAGATAGATAGTTTCTTGCCGGTTCTACTCAGTTGAAGGCGACTTCCGAACCGGTAACTTCAGTAGCTTCGACGTTCATAAGTGCCCTTCTAGGGCCTAAACTGAATAAATGGCTTTGACTTTTACTTTGAATAGGCAGGAATTTGATGTCTTGTCTTGATATATTGATAGCCTAAGGTTATCATCCTAAAAAACCATGTAATTCCACATTGATAAAACCAAATTTTGCTTTAGTAGACTAACCGACAAAAATAATTATACACCGGTTTGTGTGAGCGCTTATTACAAACAGTGCGTTTTATTTTAATTGCTGGAGCCTGTGATAGTCCTTCATTAAGTATACATGTGAAGAAATACCCTTTTACGTTAAAGGCCTACCGTTAAAAGGTGATTTGTCGAAGCAAATGATAACGAAATAGATGAAGAAAAGTATAAACCTTCTTGGGTCTTCTCCCGATGGTAGCACGCTTTTGAAGGCTGACCAGCAGGCATGCGGTCCAGCTGATGGTAAGTGGATACCGTCGCCTATGGACAAGGGGATTGACAATGTGTTGCCGACCTTTATGAAGCCTAGAAGGCAACTGGCTCTCAAGCGCAACTGTCGGAACACAACAGTAGGTGAATGGCGATTGGCGTAAGATTTTCTAACTACTTACTGGATTTTTATTTTATTTGTTATATATAATAAGATAGGTACCTTCTTACCTGGATTTTCAAACATTTAGAATAGAGAGGTTTGAGCTTCATTAGTTTTTGAATTAGCTTGGGATTAAGAACAACCTGAAATCTGTTATTTTTTTTAAGTATTGAACACCAAGCTTAGAAGGAAACTGGCTCTCAAGTGCAGCCGCCAGAACACACCACATGGTATTGTACAAAGTAACAATCACTACCTACATATATCGTTACGTGACAATAATTAATTATGTCAACCCAACGACTGTATAATACTTACCACCTTATGAAGAACATTACTCAGTTATAAAAATATTTTTTAAGAAATATATACTTCTTCACATTTATCATTAAATCAAATTATTTTCAATGAACCTATGCCCCTAAATATCGCAATGGAAACAAAGCTGATCATCTACTAATTCAGATTCCAAAAGAAATTTTGATTCTCGCAGCAAAAACCTCATGGTAAGACTTGTAACGCCATCTATTGTCGAGTGGCAAAAACTTTGAACATAATTGGTTCAATCATGTTTTATTTTAAGTTATTTTGTTTATTAATTAAGTTATTTAACAATAAAAATAGTCATGCTAATTTTAATACTGGATTTGGTGAAGACTGATCTTGCGATTCCAGGAATTCAAATTCAGGGTAAGTTTTGGGACGCGCGTCCCATTCGCGAGCCAACGGGTAAGTACCTACCTAAACGTAAAAAACATAAAGGGTACCGTACCATAATGAATCTTTTTATTTTTTAAATCTTCCACTGACTCGTAAAAAAACAAACGTGACCACTTTTCAAACGTAGAAAGAACCAAAACGATTTTCTAACCTTAAACTCGAAAAAAATGCCTAAAATGTTTTGTAGAAATGTGCGGTTAATTGCAACTAATTCGTATGCCCCGGGCCGCGATTACAGTCGGGAATCGAACCCGCGTTCTCGCGTATCATAACTCATGTTGTTGGCCGGCTGAACGTTGATTTATTGATGTAACGAGGGTAGATAACTTTGCCTTGATTATTCTTAGATACGTTAGTTATGTGGATTATTTGATACGTTAACTGATACGGTCCTTCGGGAAGATAGAATACTACTACGAATTTGACGTGATACAAGTAGTAAGTAATGCATTTAGAATCTATAGATTTAACTTTCGAATCATTTTACTCATTTGTACTTTGATATGACATGTTGATTGTCTTTGCAAAAAAAATTAACTGCTTTGTCTTTGCTCTCAAGAGATTACGTTGGCTATGTAGACTTTTAAAACAGCAATTTCTACATATCAAATTCAAATTCAAAATATTTATTTCAGACCAGGCGATACATATTATGTTAGTGAACTTATGCTATGTTAGTACAAATAACAAATTACATTTTCATATTATATTATAATAGCTATCCCCTGAGGTTGCACCCGCGTTCCCGAGAAAAAACGTAGGCCATGTCCTTCTCCGTACCATAGGCTATCTGCGTACCAAATTTCATCGCGATGGGTTCAGCGGCTTACGCGTGAAAAGGTAACAAACAAACAAACTCACATTTGCATTAGTTAGGATTAGGATTTAACACTCATTAAACTATTTTTCCACATAACATGTAACCGTATCCAGTGCCACAATATTGGGTAATCCGTACGGTAAACTATAACTCGCAGAATGGCGTTGTCGCTCCCACGGACACGTCTGAGCATGGAGGCAGCTCTCTTCCTAATGATGGCATGGAATCTATATTGCAGGTCGTGGGTTCGATTCCCACTCAGGACAAACATTTGTGTGCATGAACATGTCTGTTTGTCCTGTGTCTGGGTGTAATTATCTATATATGTATGTATTTACAAAAGAAAAGTAGTTATATGTAGTATATCAGTTATCTGGCTTCCATAGTACAAGCTCTGCTTAGTTTGGGGTCAGATGGCCGTGTGTGAGGAATAATGTCCTAGAATATATTTATTAATCTATCAGTATGGGTTGGGTATCAGTAAACATACCTGATGCGCTACAGTGCCTCGGCAGCCCCAACAGCATCCTAAACACGGTTAAATAATTAAATACTAAATAGTTAAGGATTTTCATCAGAATGTTATTGTCATATAAGTAATTAGGTTTCAGTTTTAGTTTTAGTTTTTTTGCTGTTTTGTTTACTAGTACATGGGCGACCGAGCTCTGCTGAAAATAGAGAAAATTATTTTTTCTAGATACCTATGAGACCTTGCTAAATGTATTTTTTTTAATAATTACATTTAAAAATGTAACATACATATAAGTTTATAGAATCCTAATCCTATCCTAATCCTATTATAAATGCGAAAGTGAGTTTGTTTGTTTGTTACCTTTTCACGCTTAAACCGCGAATCGATTGCGATGAAATTTGGTATGCAGATAGCCTATGGTACGGAGAAGAACATAGGCTACTTTTTATCACGGGAAAACATAAGATCCCTGGGGAACGCGGGTGAAACCGCGGGGCGGAATCTTGTAATAAATAGAATCTTGTAATAAATAAATTGAATAATAATAAAATGTAAGTTTCTATTTGTGGTTTGTAAATTTTATCGTTTCATTGTATATGGAAAAGTCTAGCGTACTGGGGTTACTGAGGTACATAGCCTTAGGTACACCAACTCAGCTTTTTCTTGCATTTCCATTTCCTAGTACCTAAGTAATCGTTTAGACATAGGTACATCACTACTTATAATTAAGTCCGTACCTATTTATTACCGTGTCATGGAAAAATCAAGTAAATTATAAGGTAAGGGAAACCCCCTCGGGTTAGGGGGGACATGTGACCCCCCCACATGAATATTGTATCATTTAATGAGCATTCTTTTGCTTCGAACGGGTTTTTTACATAGTAAAAGATAATAATCATCAGTAGGTAAGTAGGTTTAGATACTGTCTTAAAAAGCGGTTATATTTTTTATGTTGCTACTTAATTCTATCTCGCGGCTTAATTGCTTTCACCAGGGATCTTAATGTTTTTCCGGAATGAGAAGTATACTACATATTTTTCCAGGATATGTTTTGTCTATAAGCCAAGTTTCATCTAATTAGCCATTACGGCGAGATTGAGTTATAAACATACCTACACGCAAACACCCAAATTTTAGCATTTATAAATTATAATAATATTAGTATGTAGGTAGGATGTGGTAGAGTTACCATAAACGAAAATCTCATTATTATCCTTGCGGTTGCACTTGCATGGTACGGTCAGCAACGTAAGTAGGTGAACAGATCCAAATTTACAAATCATCTGCACCTACATGATGTAGACATTTACAATTTGTAGGTTTTTACATACACCTGTTTACTTTGCGTTTCCATTAGCTACGGTGTACCTACTGGCGTTTTGTAAACCTGTATCTGTTTAGCTTTTTATGTTGCTTACTGTACCTACCTTACAATGCATTCGCGGGATACAATTTTGTGCAAAGAAAACCATATCAAAATCGGTTGAGTATTTTTCGTATTGCATAATAGCAAGCTAGCTTGATAATGCAAGAGATTGTTTTTTTCTTCTTAGGCCTCTACACACACTAGCGTTTACCGAACGTGCGCGTATATACACTCGAACACCAATAAAACTCGTAAGACCCTGTAGCTCACCTCAATTTTATTAGAAACTACTCTAAATAGCGTCATTTTCAGCCGAAAATCGGGCTCAATGGCGTATTTTGGTACAGACCTATGTCCAACAGTGGACTGATATGGGTTAATGATGTTGATGACTTTTGCTAGGACTTACCAGTTATGGATAGTCTGTGCTATAAATTCCTAGTCAATTAATTTCGAATCGAGTTTTGCAGAATAAGTATAATATACGATGGGTGGTGGTGATGTAGAGAAACAACTAGCGATGCTGATCACATGTTTAATGAATGATTAATTACCTCTTACAATTCCTAGCTTATATACTAAAACATATTAATCTAAACGTGCCATTTTGAAGGTCTACCTGATCACTTCAGATATCAAAATAGCTAACGTATTGGAACGTCAATACGTGAGATTTGTTCTATATTACATAAGAAAAACACCTGATTTCGAAATCGAAGCTTCACAACTTCCTAAAATCAATGAAGCCTGTCAAATAAATGGTAACAAATGAAGTATAGAACATTACTTATATATAAAACATAAAATGTAGTACCTACGTCGGTCCGTCCGTCCGTGCTAAGTTAATTGTGGCGCTGCGATTGGTTGATTATAGGGGTTCGATTCCCGGTCAGTTCTCACGAGGTAGGCACTGTACTGTATACATGTGTGGATAATAATATGTAGCTTAGGAAGGGTGGGTATGGGTTTGGGGAAAAGAGAGACAAGTCTGAGTTTTATTCCTGATAGGTTTGTGCAAGAACATGAAACCTGGACGTTGTTTGCATCGCTTTCGTCAACAGTAATCATTATGGTGATTCCTAAGATTTGGAGACAGGGGTGATGGTATATGATTTTCATGAACACAGCTGTTTTAAGAAAACAAAACAGTTGATTTGCATAAAATATCCTAATTATTTAAGCAAACATGGTGGTACTACATTATAGCAAAAGCAAAAATACGGTGAACTGAATTGTGGGTTATTTTTGAGTTCGTGAAAAAATGTAGGTCTTCCAATTATAAATGTTGAGTTGTTAATACATTTTGATGTATTACCCTAGTATTTCGTTTTGTTAACTTTTTTTATATTTTTAATAATATGTTGTATGCCTTATATCACCTATATCTATATTATTGTTAAAGTTACATAAATAGGTTTACACCTTACAGAATACCGCAGCCAAATAACTTATAGGTTCCTGCGCGTGAGTAAGGTTGCCAGAGCTCATCGGGGAGGGGGGAAGGGTTTACCATCAGGCCAAAAAAAAATTTTTTTTTTTTTGTAAACTAGTCCAAAAGAGAGTTCAAAAACTACTTTAAAACATAAAGGCAGTGGTTACGACATAGTTACGATGGGCAGAGACAATAGTGTAGCGTGATGCAATATAATACATAATATTCAGAAACTGTCAATCTTTTTTTTTTTTACGTTTGGATTGGTTCCAGCTGCGTAGCAACTGAAGTTACCTTACAGTTCATATGGTGGAAATTCTCACAATCTCGTCATGATATGGAACCGAGGGTTCCGTACAAATTCGTCCATCGTTCGTCCATCACGGGAAATGCATTATTTTATTTATTTACTGTATTTGAGGTAGGTGCCAATTAAGCTAGACCTCTAAATTGTATGAGCGCCCATACAACTCAGAGGTCTTTATTAATTGGCGTTACTATATACGTATGGGGACATCCTTTAATTTTTAAAATTTTTATTTTTTAGAATTTTTCCTTTATTTGTGCTGTAAGACCATGCTTTTTGCCATTTTTTTTTATATTTGAGTTGATTGAATGAAAGTAAATTGCGGTTTACGATTTATGACGTAGGTATTAAAAAAGAAACTACTTACTAGATCTCGTTCAAACCAATTTTCGGTGGAAGTTTGCATGGTAATGTACATCATATATTTTTTTTAGTTTTGTCATTCTCTTATTTTAGAAGTTACAGGGGGGGGGGCCAACATTTTACCACTTTGGAAGTGTCTCTCGCGCAAACTATTCAGTTTAGAAAGAAATGATATTAGAAACCTCAATATCATTTTTGAAGACCTATCCATAGATACCCCATGCTTATGGGTTTGCCGAAAAAAAAATTTTTGAGTTTCAGTTCTAAGTATGGAGAACCCCCTAAATTTATTGTTTTTTTTCTATTTTTGTGTAAAAATCTTAATGCGGTTCACAGAATACATCTACTTACCAAGTTTCGACAGTATAGCTCTTATAGTTTTGGAAAAAAGTGGCTGTGACATACAGACGGACAGACAGACAGACAGACATGACGAATCTATAAGGGTTCCGTTTTTTGCCATTTGGCTACGGAACCCTAAAAAGGATAATAACTCATTATTATTTATAAAATTTTACAAGTCCAATTGAGACCAATATCAGCGCATTTATTTACTGACAAGAGACCAAATAACGTCATGACCGTAGAGTTACATGACGTGCAGCGTTTTCATCACACTACTCGCAAAATTTGAAAATGTAAAATTTAAATGCATATTTATGGCACTAATCGATTGAATAAAATTTTTGTGTTTTTTTTTTGGTGGCACCTTAGAAACGAATTGAGACATTTTTCAAAAATGGGTGTAACACCCTATTACCTAAGTGATAATCCGGGACGAATAGCTTTACGTGCCTTAAAACGTTCAAGTTGAAATACCACTAGGATCTATGTATAGAAGTGCTAGTACTCACTGGTAGTTGCCTGGAGACAGATTATAATCGACTTGAATGTGGTAGCCGGTCAGGTTGGTGCGTAGTTTCCATTCATCATGTCCATTCCCTCCAAAAAATGGGCGGAAAGCGACAAGCCTGAGAATCTATGATCCATTAACAGAAACTACGGTTGTATAAGTTATAATTGTAGGTTGTATATAGGTAGCCGAGTGATTTTATTAGTATAATTAATTATGAAATTTATAATTGTAGCCTACCGGAATATGTAGCTTTTGGTTGATATGGGCATTTTGTAGAGAAGTGACGGACGAGTAAAGTTGACGTATCTCGCGTGCGATGCTGCTGTGTGGGTGACTGTTGGCTATGACATTCCTTTGACATGGATGTCGAAACCAACATCGATTTGGGGACATTTTTTTTTTTTTTACTCTGTACAGGCTTGTGTTTGACCACAATCTCACTATGGTAAGTGATGATGTAGCCGAAGGCGGTAAGCACACAAAGCCTAGAAGGAACTGGCTAAGTGCAGCTGCTGGAACACACCAATAGGTGTTTGGCGACAGATTTTCAACTTGAGGGTGGTAGCCAGCCAGGCGGGTACTACAAAGTACCCTACTACCGTGCTATGGTTTCCTCACGATGTTTTTCTTCACCGAAAGCTCAAGCTCATTGTAGGATTCGAACCCACGACAGGATACAACACGATTAGACATTATTATTGTTTCTCCGGAGATATTCAATAGCTTCGATCTTCAAGTGCCCTTTTATGGCCTAAACTGAATAAATGACAATGACTTTGGTTTTAAAATAGGATTGACTATCAGTCGGACTGTCAAGCCCATAATATTCAAATATTTATTTGCGTTGCTCTAGCTCAGTGATTCTTAACCGGTGGTCCCTGGAAGCACCTGAAGTGGTCCGCGAAGCCATCCGAAAAAAATTGAATCGTAAAAAAATTCAAATACTTTGAACAATTGTTTGCGTGTTTTATTTATAGATAGAATAACTCTTTATTAATTTACATTTACTGTATATTACTGCCAAACAGTTGGTGGTCCTTGGCAAGACAGGAATTTTGTCAAATGGTCTCTCATCATTAAAAGTTTGAGAACCACGGCTCTAGCTAGCTAGACGTAGATGCAAAATTATCTCTTTCTATAAGGGCCTTAACTGAATAAATGAATTTTGAGTTTGGGCAGTTGTAATCTTTTCAATCGATTGGATTCGTCGTTCTGAATAATATTTAAAATAGGACCAATCTGATATCGATTAAAATGCTCGCAAAGTGGTTCAATTAAAAATGTTTTTTTTTTATATCGCTTCCGACCCCACCATAGATTTTGATATGATATCTGGTACCCAATTTAGATAATTACCTAACGTTTGAAAATGTGGCAACAATTCTGCATGTTACTCAGCCAAAATGCAACAGTAGATATTTTTGAAATTCACAAATCTGCACGAGCAAAAGTCAAGTCTGTGCAATGTGGGTAAGTAGATAAGTCCTCAAAGATCAGAGTCGTTGACCCTACTCTTTACATTTTATTGTGCTGATCGGAAATAAATCATGGTTCCGCGCATCACATAAACTTCATTGAAGGCATACAATACAAATCCTTTTGCTTTTATCCCGTTCACGATTGCGCCCGCGCCGGTTTCAAATATCACGTGTCAGTGTCAGCCAATCGCGTGCGTCCGCGCCTGCGGCCGGTCACGATTCGACGGATTCCATATTTGAAATTGTATATCCTATTGCTTTTGTGTTTATTTTTGAATTGTTGCGTGTGTGAGTGAGTATATAGGTACTTAGTGTAAATAATTTGTGTGTGAAATTTGACAGTTGACAGATGACATTTCGTAAATGTTTGATGTTTTTAAAGAACAGCTGATTTATTTTCTCGGATTTCAATATGTTTTGTTATTTGAGCTTGATAGTTAGGACAATACTCTTTAGTAAGGTATTTGAGTGGGCCTTTTGCGGGAAGAAAGCTTAGCTACGTCCAAAACGCAAGACTCTTGAGATGACAGGGTTTGCTAAGTAACTTCACTGGTCCGTGGATTTGTGCCGGATGTTCAACCACTCCCTTGCATTCCATGATGACATAGGAAGCTGTTGAATCTCAATACGAGACTGCAAAAGAAGTCGTGACAGTTATCACCTACGTAGGATGTATTTAATAATTATATCGAAAAGGTGCCCAGCAGTTTCAACTTCCACTGAAATTTAATCGAAAGAAACCGGTGATTCATACAATTTACTTCATATTTTTCAAATCTACATTTTAAATTATGAAAATTAATTTTCTAAGTTACATCTAAACTGATAAAATAATAATATTAAATTTGTTTCTTTGTTTGTATGTAGTAACCGATTCAAAAAAAATATTCATTAATAAAAAGTTACACTGTCCCTGAGTAGGTAATATAGGCTACTTTTTGTCCCAAGAACATGGGTGATACCGCAGGGATAGCTAGTATTACTAAATGAATCATGTCGAGTTCATAGATTGATTTAAACCACAAAAATCCATAAAGTACATACCTAACAATTATAGTTTCTAATGTTGAGATTACATACCGCCTTTTTAACCGACTTTATATAAGGAGTAGGTATCACAAAACAATACATAGAAATTCCAATACAATAGTAAATCAAAAATACAAAAATAGAAGTATTTTGATTGATGTCTCGGACTATATCGAACCCAATACCCTGCGGTCAAGTCGACTCACTTTAATCACTGACTTTGCGTACGTTTGATTGATTTACTGTACTTTAGCTACGTTCTATTTACTAGGGCTTCAAGCGATTTACAACCTTATGACTGAGCAATAAGGATAGGAAGGACCCAATTTTAAATTAGTTTGTTTTTAGTAAAGGGAATTCGAAAATTGCCTCCAAAAATGCTTAGCTCTTTGATTGATCGAAAGGATTTTTGATTTCTTTGGTTTATATGAAAATGGATTTGGGTTGGATTAATTATAGTTTAAGGTAGATGGATTGTAGCGTTAATCGTTCAGTGGCGAACGTTACAAGACGATAATGTAGGTTTGATTCCCTAGCATGGATACGTTTAGAGTTATGTATCAAGTAAGTAAGTATTCATCAGTCACATTCTTTTTATTTATGTTATAAGGCTGACAAGCAGACAGGCGGTCCACCTGATGGTAAGTGGCTACCGTCGCCTATGGACATTAGCAATACCAGAGGGATTGCCAATGTGTTGCAGACCTTTATAATATCTACTTTCGATGAATGAAGAGACGAGACTTTCGACGTCAGGAAGAAGGAGGAAGAAGGAGGTCGACGCCCATGAACTCCTTTTCCATAAGGGCACGTGGCTTAAAGACCAGTAAAGTCACTAAATTTCAAATTCAAATTCAAAAATCATTTATTCAGTTTAGGCCCTAATAAGGCACTTATGAACGTTACAATTGATTCTACCACCGGTTCGAAATACACTTGGACTGAGAAGACTCCAGCAAGAAACTCAGCAAGGGACATTTTTTTTATAGATCTTTGTTCTTTTTTATTTAATTTATGTAACTATTTAATTACAAATAACAAAGTTTATAAAATTATAATGAAATAGTTTGTATAGCGAACATTTCATTTAAATGCATTCTTGTCTTCTATAAATAAAATTACATTCAGATTCAGAAACACATCATATTTTTAATGTTTATAAAGTGTATTTTTATAAGTATTTGTATACATATTGAATATAATATTTATATATTTAGCGGTAGGTATATAATTTTGTTTACAGTTTAAATTATTTATATATTTTCAGTACTGTACACCCCCGTCTTATACAGTTTTTTCACTCCTCTCCATACAACGGTTGCCTAGTAAAGATCACTATTAGTGATGGCCGCCCATAGTCTAAAATCCGGTATAAGAAATATATACCCTCATCTGTTACTTATTAGTGTAAAATGTATCCTATCTCTGTAATACCGAAAATATCGAAACTTCGGTATTAAGGTAATACAATACCGGTATTTAAAATGCAGATATTTAGTCCGGTATTTCGGTATTACCGAAAACCGGTAGCCATGCTCTAAATTGTCTGTCAGAAGTTGCGCGCGCAACGCATCTATGTCACTCTCACCACTCACATTTAAAATTTACATACAAAATCTAGGAAACCATGAACTAGATCAACTTTTTAATAAGGCAACCTAATACAGTTAAATTAAGAATAAAATAAGCTTTCATTTGACATTTTATACCACTAAATAACATTTACTCACCTGTTTATACCTGGCAACCCCACAGTTACGCAGTGGTGAAAGCCTTTACGTTTTATAATTATGTTGGGTTTACTATTTATTAAATCGTTCACTAGATGTGAACGATTTTTTTAAATAACCAATGAGGGAAGTAGATTAACTAGGCAACATATTTGCAATGTGTCAATGTATCTATCATTTATTTCTTATCACTATTAAGTAACAGATGAGGGCATATATTTCTCATACCGGATCTCCGACTACCATTGTAACACATTAACTGTAAGTTAATTTTTTTTTGTATTTCGACTCCTTTTATGTATGGTGTAACAATAAAGTGTTATCTATATATATATATCTATCAAAGGCCCTTTCTAACCTACGATGGCCCTGACTCTCATTGGTCGTAGGTCGGTGTGGTCTCCTCTAATCCACCACGATAAGTACTAAATAATGGCGTGTACACATCAAGCGTACTAACGGATATATACTGCTTTATCATACGAATGCCCATCGGCGATTCCTTAGACCAGGGACCCAATTCTCGAGCAATAGAGATAATAATCACATCAATTTTTGGTATTCTCGAGATATAACACTCGATATTTATCTATCGTTAGCGTGCGATATGCAACGAGTAAGTATTGAAATAATCGAAATATTAGATATTTTTGTGATATTTTCTTTCGTTATGAGACTCGATATTATTATCGAAAGCGCGAGAATCGGCCTCCTGATGTATGTCCGCTCTTGTACGCTTAATATGTACATGCCCGTGGGTACCTACTCAATATTTGTGTAATGTACCTATGTAAGGCCCGACCAGAAAAATAAAACACTTTGCCATATTGCGGAATTTCACGGAACTAATAATCTACTGATTTTACTATGAGCTGTCAAAATATTAACAAATGGCGCCCTCACGCAGTTTTTTGTTATTTTTCTGGTCAGTCTATACCTACTGCTAACTGAAATACATTTGAGTATAGGTTACCTAATGATGTCTGACATTCCCATTATTTCTTCAATCACATAATATCATAACAACTCAGTTCATAACAGGGGTGGTTTATAAATTACAAGCTACGTCTAATTGGTTGTAAAAGGCGGTTGTCGTATAATAGCCAGTGTTACGGCTCCTATTGGGGTTTTAATAATTAATTGGTAACATTGATTGTGGAGCCGCCATCTTGGTTAATATGACGTATTGAGACATTTTCATTTTCTTTGTTTATTAGGTAGGTACTTACCTGGATTTATGGCGAAGATAGCTCAGTAGTAGTAAAGTCGTCACAATCTATTAGGAACGTTTAGACAAAGGATATCTCTTTGGGTCTCGGTATATTTGTCTCTTTTTATTCGACTTCAAAATAAGGAGGTGGTTCTCAATTCCGACTGTATGTTTTTTTTTTGTATGTTTGTTACGCGATTACTCCGCCAATTATGAATCGATTTTGATGATTCTTTTTTCGTTTGGTAGGTCATACTTGAGAGGTGATCCCATATAAATTTTATCATGATCTGATCTTGGACTATGAAGATATGACGGAATTCCTCAACGAAAAGGAGCAGGAATATGGCGATTGAAATATCTTATTCAATAATATAGACAATTATTATTGATAGGCATATTCTCGATCAGAGTCAAATCTTAATAGGTATTCAATACACATAAGAAACTAAAAATGGAAAAATAAAATTAACAAGGAAGCACGTGTTCCAGAAACTCAAATTCTTTCGCTTTTTTATTTGGACTTTTTAGTGCAAACCCATTTTGTAGTTGGTTTTACTTTTTTTTATTACATGAATGCATATGGACTGTCGTAACGGGCTTATTAGATTGAGACCATTTTAATACCTAACTACGCCTTCAAAGTAGGTACCCTGCCACAATGTTAGGGCTTCATCAAGATTTTTATTCACCCAAAGCTCAATCATTGTTTGATTCAAACCCAGGGCATTCGAAGTCATGACCCACTTTTACGAAGACGTTAAAAAAATTGAGAGAACACCTCTCGACAACATGGAGATATTTCGGGATGAAATAAGGAAAAGAAAATACAATAAAAAAAACAGGTAAGTAGGTATATAATACATACCTAAGTAGGTAGGTATGTTACATCCTACCTATAGGTACTTATACCTTTATTAGGGTAGGATGTAATGAAATAATGTAACATAATATCACAGTCTATGTAACTCTTTCTTGCAGTCGGCCAACGGACACGTCTAGACAGAGCAATCGTGCGGGGCTTGCGGGGTGAGAGAGGGGCGGTAGCGAGCCCAAGCTGCCATACACTCGCTTGGGACACAATGGAGCAATTACGAATGCCTATACAAATTCAGGCATTTCGCGTGACTTCGAACGCGATATACCACATTATCACAATGCTTGCTTCAAAAATAATTATGGCATATAGGTCGGTACTTTTTCCTCTTCCATGTGCGTTCCATGAATGATGGATGAGATATGTTTCAAGGAATGAAACTTCAAATTTATTGTCTCTGCGTCGCGTTGCCTTGCCGTTGATACTAAGTGTACCTACTTAGGTATGTACCCCGCACAGCACACGCGTCAAGAAGCGTTTATAGCACCGCATCTACATACCTACTAGTTTTCAGCAAAGTTTGTATAAAACTTATCAAGACATTCTAGGGTAGGTACTCGGTGGACACTTCGAAAATTAAATAGCATATTTATTCATTTAAGGTTCGTCACCCACAATTTTTACTAAGGGACCAACTCGTAAAGTCGCGAAAAATTGATACGAGGCCCTAAAAACTTTTTCACACAAAAAAATTAAAAAATACAAAACAAAATGTCTTTTTTCAGTATGTCAGTCGATTCCTACCCGGTATACTTACGCTATAAAAAGCTGTGTTTCATCCAAATCCATTTCGTTTAACAAACAAACATACCTAGAGATCGTTTTAACCAAAAAAGTCTCGTGAAATTAATGAAAATAGATCTTATTTCTTTTTTGATAGAAGTGGACCTAAGGGACTTCTTTGGTGAAACGGGCTCTACACAAACGTACACTTGTACCGGTTAGGGGCCGTTCAAGTATTACGTAAGCAGAATTTATGTAATTATTAACCCCCCTCCCCCTCGTCAGCAAAAGTAAGCAAAGCTCTTACCCCCCCCCCCCCCCCCTCCCATGCTTACGTAAACATTAGTACAAAATATTTTTTTTATATTTTCTGGTTATTGATTCATGAGCAGCAGTTATCAAGTCTAGAAATAAGGAATGTATAGGCTACTAGCTAGCTGTCGGTCGCGGTTTCACCCGCGTTCCCGAGAAAAAAAGTTGCCAATGTCCTTCTCTATATCATAGGCGGACCAAATTTCATCGCGATCGGTTCAGCGGTTTAGGTGTGAAAAGGTTACATTTTGCAGAAATTCCAAAAAAGTAAATAATTAAATATTGCTGACGTAATCACCATCCAAACCCCCCCATCCCCCATGTCATCAAAAATAAGCAAATCACAGACTCCCCGCCCCCCCTTGGTGCTTACGTAATACTTGAACGGCCCCTTATAGGCAAGCTATATGTATTATGTATTGTGTTTAAGGATAAACTATCTCTATAAAAAGGGCGCCTTGTTACATCCCCGTTTTATACGTAAATAGGATAAGCTTATCATTTGTTTCAAAGAAACTTCGTGTTCAAATGGATTATAAAAAGACGTTCCACAGTAGGTACAGGCCACATATGTATATTAACAGTGCAAACTTTAACAGTAATCAAAAAGCGAATTATTATTTTCTCGGTGTTAAGTTTTTATACTGCTAACAGTTCTTAGACTCCGATTTGTGGTTAATTATGTGGTAGAATGTGGTAATCATACAATGCTGCGGTTGGGTAAATTGGAAATTCTGGACACAGGTAGGTTTTTTGGCAACTGATATTTTAGTGACTCGATACCTATATTTTACCGAAGCACAGTGATATTTGTGAAGTAAGTAAATACCTCTAGCTTCCGCCCCGCAGTTTCACCCGCGTTCCCGAGGGATCTTATGTCTTCACGGGATAAAAAGTAGCCTATAGCCTTCCTCGATAAATGGGCTATCCAACACTAAGATTTTTTCAATTCGAACCAGTAGTTCCTGAGATTAGCGCGTTCAACCAAACAAACTCTTCAGATTTATAATATTAGTATACACGCGCCACAGGTCGTGGGTTCGAATCCCACCTTTGCGTCCATGAACACTTATCCTATATCTGGGTGTAATTATCTAGAATATGTATAGGTATATTTAGAAAAAATAAAACTAAGTAGTATACATAGTATGATATACTTTCATGCTCTGCTTAGTTTGGTCACGTTTGGGATCAGTTGGCCGTGTGTGAGGAATGTTCCAGGATGTTTTTTTTTATTTAGACAAAAAAAAATTAAATACCTCCTTGTTAAAAAAAAAACTTACAAATGCTTTATTTTGTTTATTTCCGCTGATCAGTTAAAATTAATTCATATTCTTTCATTATTAAAGTTCAAAATAAAACAAAAAATCAGTCCAAGTTGTATAATATAGAACAAAAGCTAAAAATACAGATACGAAATTGTAAAGAATAGATTACATATGAAAATACATTTTTCTTATATTTAATTTGTGACAATAATTATACATTTTGTAGCAAAGATATAGAATATCGGAGCCTTGTCTTTATTACTGTAATAATAATTTATTATGCTTATATTTTGTATTTTTTTAGTAAGACCACAATATGTGGTAAGTAAAAGAACTAGCTCTCAAGTGCAGCTGCCAGAACAACCTAGATATGTAATTAAATAAGTTGTTACACATTTATGCACTGAATTTTCATTAAATGTTGCTTGACAGCTCTTTTCAGAAAATGAGATTCTAAGGCGTGCATTATGACAATTCATTTGCCTGTTCCTATATCAAATAAAAAAATATATACAGGGTTATACAATGTATACATTTTTAATCCTCATTTTATACTAAGACTAAAGTTTTATATTATGTAGAGCGCATTATTTGCCTCACACAGCTACAAATCGTATGCTGTAGTTTTTGTGCGAGTCCAAAATAAAATCTCTTTTTAAGAATAATAAAATGCATCATAAAATACTATATCAATTTCAATTAAATTTTTTCACACAATTTCTGTAAAATAAACAACCACTTTTATACAACATTTTTATGAAAAAATAATACTGTTTTTCGTACGAATTTCGACCATTCATGATAAAACATTAAAGCCTATTTTCTTATGGCACAACTAAAATAATATCCAATTACATATTTCGATTTTGACAATACATTTATGTTATAGATTTTAATCAGATATAGCAGTTTCCTTATCTAATTCTCGTGTCACAATGTTAGTTACCATACTCCTCCGAAACGGCATGACCGATTTTTATGAAATTTTGTGTGCATATTTGGTAGGTCATAGAATCGGTCGTTAACTATTTTTAATACCGCTACGCGGGTGAAACCGCGGTCGACGGCTAGTAATTTATATAATTATTAATTAAAACGATTCCCGTGGGTTTTATTCCATTTTAATCTGTTCCAAAACTGACCCAAAACAATATGTCACTGACTCATAACAATATCGTGTGACTGACCCAAAACAATATTGTTACTAACTTCAAACAATATATATATAAATAAATATATATATATGACTTTGTATAGGCTTGTGACCACAACTCACTATGGTAAGTGATGATATAACCCAAGGTGGTAAGCACACAAAGCCTAGAAGGAACTGGCTCTCAAGTGCAGCTGCCGGAACACACCAATAGATATTTGGAGACAGATCTTCAATTTGAGGGTGGTAGCCAGCCAGGCTGGTACTACAAAGTACCCTACCACCGTTCGTACGAATTTCGACCATTCATGATAAAACATTAAAGCCTATTTTCTTATGGCACAACTAAAATAATATCCAATTACATATTTCGATTTTGACAATACATTTATGTTATAGATTTTAATCAGATATAGCAGTTTCCTTATCTAATTCTCGTGTCACAATGTTAGTTACCATACTCCTCCGAAACGGCATGACCGATTTTTATGAAATTTTGTGTGCATATTTGGTAGGTCATAGAATCGGTCGTTAACTATTTTTAATACCGCTACGCGGGTGAAACCGCGGTCGACGGCTAGTAATTTATATAATTATTAATTAAAACGATTCCCGTGGGTTTTATTCCATTTTAATCTGTTCCAAAACTGACCCAAAACAATATGTCACTGACTCATAACAATATCGTGTGACTGACCCAAAACAATATTGTTACTAACTTCAAACAATATATATATAAATAAATATATATAACGGCGCGTGATTAATGTACTCGATTTATTGTGATATTTAAATGACTTTAGTCGATGCGAATAATTATTTAATTTGGGAATTTATGATTTATCAGAGCGGGTAACACCGAATGGGGTTGTGAGTGTCATAGCGGTGACGACGATCACTTTTAAGATGGTCGCCACGCGGTGCACACGCACAAATCCATTAGCTCTTAATCCAAGTTTACTTTTGTAATCCTTTGTTATTTTAATAGTGTTTTCATTTAGTAATTTGTAATATAGTCATTGCCATATCTTGCGATTGTTATTTCTGCAATTCCTGCACATACACGCCCATAAAATACCAAGAGATAACGGACCAGCTGCGACACGTGGTGTCGCAACCTCTCGGCGATCCGTTATCAGAAGTGGGATCGGGAACGGTGCAGGATCAGACTACAGGCAATGTCTCAAAGAAATCTTCTACGCCGGTTACCTGTTTCTACTGTGGCGAGCAGGGACACATTGCAACGCAGTGCAAGAAGAAAGAAACAGACTATAATGGCGGTCAAATTGAGCGACGAGTGGATGCCTGTACTATCAAGCCACCTATGGGCTCATTTCCTACCAAACCGGGTGAGAAGTTTTCATTTTGTTTTTAATGTGGTGATTAGGAAAAGCTTAGCTGGTAGATACCCAGGTTAGTACTACCAAAGTACGGTGCCATTGTTAGGTATAGGCAAGTTTTGTTTACAGCGCACAATATAAATTTACATCTGATTGCTGCGGGTACCAGTCGAGGCGGGTTATGTCAACTTTAAAGAACATGTTAAGGGTAGTCGAAACAGGCAATCATAAATCATGGCAGGCAGCGTTGCCTGAAGTTCAACTTGCAATTGATTGCACTGTAAATAGTACAATTAAGACAAGTCCTCACGAACTTTTAATAGGGAAAGTTGCTAGATCACTTCAACTGATGACCGTTGATTGGCGTTAATACAGACGAGACAAATATTTAGCTAGATGTAATCAGAGCATGCGGCTCGGGCGATAGAGGAAAGTGTTTCTATAGAGAAGGCTCGGTTTGACAGAAACAAAGCTTAAGTAAAGAATTTCAAAGTAGGCGATTATGTGTTAGTAGAAAATCAGGAGTGCAACAAAACAAGGCTAGAACCAAAATCTAAGCTACAAACACCAACAAATAATGTCAGAATATTCCGTTAACGGCGCGGGTGCTGGTGAATAATTTGTTGGATTGTCTGTGTGGTAATAAAATAATCTGTGTGGTGTGTAAGTGTATAGCTTGTGTAGTAACTATAGCCTGTGTGGCAACCAAAGCCTGTGTGGCAACCAAAGCCTGTGTGGCATCCATGGCCTGTGTGGCAATCATAGCCTGATTGGGAACCATAGCCTGTGTGGGAACCATAGCCTGATTGGGAACCATAGCCTGTGTGGGAACCATAGCCTGTGTGGCAACCATAGCCTGTGTGGCAACCAATGCCTGGGTGGTATCTATAGCCTGTGTGGCAACCATAGCCTGTGTGGCATCCATAGCCTGTGTGGCATCCATAGCCTGTGTGGCCTCCATAGCCTGTGTGGCCTGTGTGGCCCGTGTGTAGTACTTTACTAATATCGTCAGTAAAATGTGTCTTAGCATTTAAGTGACTATTGGTCTTAGGTTAATTTGATAAGCCTCCTTTTAAAGTCTAAGGTGATTTGGTCAGAATGACCGAGTTGATAAGTGAGCATTCAAGTGTTTGTTTATTTGTCCATAGATCTGAATGAAGAAAATCACGCACACGAGGACGTGTGATGATGCAGGACGGCCGTAACGGCGCGTGATTAATGTACTCGATTTATTGTGATATTTAAATGACTTTAGTCGATGCGAATAATTATTTAATTTGGGAATTTATGATTTATCAGAGCGGGTAACACCGAATGGGGTTGTGAGTGTCATAGCGGTGACGACGATCACTTTTAAGATGGTCGCCACGCGGTGCACACGCACAAATCCATTAGCTCTTAATCCAAGTTTACTTTTGTAATCCTTTGTTATTTTAATAGTGTTTTCATTTAGTAATTTGTAATATAGTCATTGCCATATCTTGCGATTGTTATTTCTGCAATTCCTGCACATACACGCCCATAAAATACCAAGAGATAACGGACCAGCTGCGACACGTGGTGTCGCAACCTCTCGGCGATCCGTTATATATATATGACTTTGTATAGGCTTGTGACCACAACTCACTATGGTAAGTGATGATATAACCCAAGGTGGTAAGCACACAAAGCCTAGAAGGAACTGGCTCTCAAGTGCAGCTGCCGGAACACACCAATAGATATTTGGAGACAGATCTTCAATTTGAGGGTGGTAGCCAGCCAGGCTGGTACTACAAAGTACCCTACCACCGTGCATATATTACGTAATGACATAATGACAGTTTGTCACTTATAAATATGCAACGTTTCTCATACTTGTGCAATGGGGGCTATCGCGTGGGAATTTTCCGCTAGAGGCGCTAGTGTAGCGTGAGGTCTTCGGAATGTCAAACTTCACTGTTTCTGGGTGGGCTACGCGGGTTTATTTTAATTAGAATAATGTTGTGAATATTTTGCAATACCTGAGATTAATTATGGCAAATATGAGTTAAGGGTCAATTAATGCTTTGATACAGTTTTTTCTTTCGGAAACTTTTACCCACTTTTTTTTCGAACAAAACGTACGAAAAACTGAGGCATGCTCGATATTTTTACGGTACGGTTTAAGGTATTAAATATGATTTAAATGTAAATATGATTTTCATGTCCGTAATACAAACTTTTATAGGACCTTACTCGACAGTGGCGCCAACTGATTAGCACAAAAACGATAGCCCCCATTATTATAAAACTTACTATAAAATATATATATTTTTATATAAAAAAAAATATTAATTCAAAGCTAAAATATTTTATAAATGCATAAAAATAGTGAGTATTAGTTAGAATTTCTTTGATATTCTTTGTGACTATATTATATACATTATATTCATAGATTATGACTAAGGTTTTAGTAATAGTGTATATAAGATCATATTTATCCAGCTATTTTTAATGATAAGTCAATAATACTAGATTTAGCTACAATATTTTTTGTCTAGTGCAGCGTGTCCCAAATGAATATGTTCCAGGGTACCTTACTCGAGAAAACATAAGATCCCTCGGCAACGCGGGTAAAACCGCGGGGTGGAAGATAGTACGATTAACGGTTAAAAAAATCTATACTAATATTATAAATGCGAAAGTAAGCTATTTTTTTTTAATGTAAAAGTTTTGGGAGACGCTGTCCCACAGTCATTTTCTCTTAAAACTGAAACGTTTTATATTTATAGTATGGAAGCCAGTTTTCAGTCTATACTTAATAATGAAGCTAGCATACTATTTGTGATATATTTTACTTTTTTTATTTTTTTTATTTTAAAAAAATCGAAACACCTCTGAAGTTTGGTTTTGAATGAGTTTTATGTTTTTTTTTTACATTTAAACAAAAAAAAGTAACAATGCCAGTTAATTGCGGATATTATAAGGTATCGTTTAACAAATAGTAATGTTTCAAATTAAAATCAAATTCCTTCAACTATCGTGTTTTTTTCAACAAGTAGGTATGTTTTGTAATTTTTTTTAAATGAAGACGTAAAACAAAAAATGTTTATAAAAAGTGTATCGAGTATCTCGTATTTCCTCCCCAGGCTCTAATGTCTGCTTCCATGCGGTACGTTTTCTAAAATTTAACAAATTCTTCTTAAAGGGAGAAAAGATACCTATTGAAAAAAAAACACGATATTTAAACAAATTTAATTTTAATTTTAAACATTAATATTCGTTAAACGATACCTTATAATATCCGCAATAATCTGGCATTATTACTTTTTTTTGTTTAATGTAAAAAAAAAAATCATTTAAAACCAAAGTTCAGAGGTGTTGTTGCAGTACTGTTTCGATTTTTTTGATGAGAAGTGTATTATATGTGGCAAAAGCCGTTACGAGTAAAAAAATGCTTACATTTATTTATATGTATAAATATCTTATGCGAATTTGACTTTTCCATGAGATTGTAAAAAGACGAGAAACATGAGCAATTTCTTTTGTAATTATTGTTCGCACATGAATGTAGCTAGGTTGGGGCAAACTGGGCATTGTTATCGCTGGGCAGTTTTTGGGGGTTTCACATGCAGAACAACTTTTACTATGATGCGATCAATCTTACTCGATCGAGTAAGTAGGTATACAAAATTTTTTTTTTTCGCGTATCACTAACCCATCATAGGTTTTATATACATAATGGATATATTCACCCAGTGCATGGAAATGTTTATGCCTCGACAAAGAGAACTAAAACCTATACTTAAGTTTAAAATTTATACTTACCAATAATAACTGATATCTAAGTAACTGAAAATTTATTACACTTTAAATTCTCGCTAACCCGTATTTTTCTTGACCAAACTGAATATTTAACGCGTTTATTTTATTTATTATTAAGAAATAGATAAATAAATTAGTAAAACATAAATTGGTCACTGGATAATCGAGTTGCCCCGTTTGCCCAAACCCTAAAATACATGTTCCATTTAATTAATCTTCAAAATCCTTCAATTTATAAACCGTTGTATAAAAATACACATTTATAAACGAAATCATGCCAAACAAATCAATTGCTTCCCTTCATCCATTTGGAACTGTACCTTATCAGAGTTTGCCGCTTTGTCAGCGGTCTTCGACAATGCACTCGCTAAAAATACTTGTGCTACACCTGTTGCCGTCACGAAGAGAGCCCACCCTGTAAGAGAGAGAACCTTAAATTATTATCCTACTAGCTATCCCCTGCGTTCCCGAGAAAAAGAAGTAGCCAATATCCCTCTCCATACCATAGGCTATCTGCGTACCAAATTCCATTGTGAACGGTTTAAGCGTGAAAAGGTAACAAACAAACTCACATTTGCATTTATATTATTATATAGGGATATATATAAGGGATATTGACAACTATCTTTTCCCTATTATTCATTCAAATATATTCAGCTATATTTTGCATTAATAATATTACAAGTATCAAGAGTGTCAGACCAAATAGCTCACCTATAGAACACTCATCGGGTAAATACGGTTCAGCATTTTCCCCACAAAGTCTTTTGACTCGCGCCGCTCCCCACCCCCACGGGTAGAGGAGAAGCCCTAACACACCAAATAGACCTGGAAAATAATGGCATTTTGAGTAAGCAATTGGCTTTTTTAAAAAAAAACTGGGGTGGAAGAACAGATCAATAAGAACAACTTTTACTATGGGACCTATGTTGAAATCGCAACTTACTTGACACACACTGATAGGTTGTATAGGCTTGTATTTGACCACAATCTCACTATGGTATGTGATGATGTGGACATAGGTGGTAAGCACACAAGAACTGACACACCAGTAATTTGGCGACAGATTTTCATCTTCATAGCGGTAGACAAGTCATGTACTCTACCACCGTGCGATTTCCGTCGTAAAAACTTCGAGAATTTCTTAAAAAATCCTGATCAAGTAGATTCGAACAACGGTCGTTGGCCGCGGTATATGACGTCACCACTGAGTTAATATCGACATAAACAACTCTGAATATTTCAATGGGCAGTTGCATTCGAGAATCATTTGCCTTCTAGGCATTGTAAAAGTCGGCAACACATTAGTGACACTGGCACTACTAATGTCCAACGGTAGCCATAGACCATCAGGTATACTGCCAACTTGTCAGCCTTAAAAAAAAACCATATAAACCAGTACCTACCTCCCAAAGCCTGGGTGGCACCGGCCAGAGATATGACGCTCTTCTTGAACACAGACTGTACGCAGCAAGCCAATACTCCGCCCATCACTGTCAAAAACTGTATTGCTGCACCTGAGTAATTAATCACAAAGCTATATTGCAGGATGTTAGGGTACGCATTACGGTTTGGTTTCAGAGCTGAATTGGGGCCTTTAGAGTATACATAAGCAAGCTATAGAGCGCGCCTTACTAACGTATGAACACAGAAGGGTCCCAAAAGGGGATGCGGGAAACACGGAGTGCAGATGTATGGAACATCGCTATGAAAGCGCTATACCATAGCTAAATATCTATAACATATTTGCTTACGATCGGCACAGCGGACCGGAGCGATACTGTTACTCTATATTACATAGAGTCTATAACATTAATGTATACTAATGCATGGGGCTTTTAAAAAATCAAAAGAGCTGAAGACCGACTGCTTAACTGAATCCGTTCCTGATATAGCTGCGCGGTGCGGGAGGAGTGACAGTTGTCACTTGTTGACGTATCAGTGAGCTCTCGCGTCGTCACCACACCCCTCCCGCACTGCGCACCTACCTCAGGAACGGTCACAGTTAAGTGGTCGGGCGTTAAGTAGTCAATAGGCGAATGGTGGTTACAAATCATCAGGTATGCGCCTCTGCTTGTCCTCCATCTTTTTCTCCTGTGAGATGTTTAGATTTTTGTGAAGCTTTGTAACAGACTAGGAGCAGCCATATTCTTTCATATATTTTTTGTGGCTTATTGTAACAACATGGTTTTAGGGAATATATTTCCCTATATTGCTGAGTGAAATAAATACAAACCAACAAACATTTTCGCATTTGACGGGCCGGTTGGCATGGTTGGTAAGATACCCTATCTATCACACCACAGATTGTGGGTTCGATTCCCACACAGGACAGACATTTGTGTGCATGAACATGTTGGTTTGTATATATTTACAAAAGAAAAGTAGTATGTAGTATATCAGTTGTCTGGCTTCCATAGCACAAGCTCCGCTTAATTTAGTTTGGGGTCAGATGGCCGTGTGTGAGGAATAATGTCCCTGAATATTTAATTATTTATAACCATTGTGATAGGGATACACACATAAGGACAAGAAGAATAGTGCAGCCTTCCATGGAGTAGGGTACACCGTAGACTCTGTCGCAAACCCATCAAATGAGAATGAACCACAATTGTTGGGGTCATTTGTCATGCGTATACATCTGCAATGGTAACAATAATAATTATGCATTAATCTATATCATATTACAAAGCCGAAGAGTTAGTTTGTTTGGTTGAATGTCCAAATCTCAGGAACTACTATTTTAGTGTTGGATAGCCCATTTATTTATTACTTTTTATCCCGGGAAAACGAAAGATCCCTCAGGAACGCGGGTGTAGTCTATACTAATATCACAGCGTAATTACATACAGTGGTCTATTGCATTTGAAGTCACACGACATGCCGCTTTGTATAACATTCGTAATTGCTGCATTGTGTCCCAAGTGAGTGTATGGCAGCTTGGGCTCGCTACCGCCCCTCTCTCACCCCGCAAGCCCCGCACGATTGCTCTGTCTAGACGTGTCCGTTGACCGACTGTAAGAGTTACATAGACTGTGCTAATATTATAAAGAGGAAAGATTTGTATTTTTATATGTAACAAATAAACTCATAAACTACTGAACCAATTTCAAAAATTCTTTCACCATTAAAAAGCTACATTATCACTGAGTAACATGGGCTATATTTTATCCCGGAATTGCGGGTGAAACCGCGCGGAATAGCTAGTTTATTATATTAGTTATTCATTTATTAGGATATAATAATTTATTTAAGTATTGTATGACACTTGCCATATTGTTTTCTTTTTCCTGTAAACCAAAGGACTCTCTATTATCACTCCTTCTATGTATTGTTACCTACTTCTACTTCATTTTCCTGTTTTGTCATGTGGTGTACAAATAAAGTATATTTATCCATATAGGGTTATCCTTTAATCACATGATGTTTTTCAGCAACTTTTTAATTTATTATCATTAATCCTATGTGATATTACAAATAGAATAATTTGTTATGTCTATTACTCAATGACAATATTAATAAGTTCTTTATTTTTAATGAAAACTATTCGTGTAATTAAAAAAATAATCTAACCATAGCAGGAAAACATATTATGTTTAGGTATGTATTCAATTAATTATTGTTTTGAAAATATATAACTTTACCACAACAGTTCTACTTATCAAATGTTTAGTCATTATATAGGTACAAGTAGGTACCCAGCCAACTATTGTTACCTATATAGAACAAAAATATAAATGACCTAATTGTCACTGCCCAGTGAAGTTTGTAACACCTTTAAATAATGAATTAATCACAGAAACGGCAGATCTGATTCTGACGTGACTTTTACTAAACTATGCCTAAGAAAATACAGAACCCGCTGTGAAAGTTTCATTGAAATCGGATTAGCATTTTTTATGATATGACCATTATTTAATAAATGTCAAATACACATTCTCTTAACGACCACTCTTTTAACATTTTGAATTATATTATAAGGTATCAAAAACTATAATTTGTGTTTGCTTTGAATAACATGCTTCATACTTGTGAATAGGTGCTGCTTGTGGTGGCTGGTCTACTTGAGTTTGTTTAGTAATACTAGAATATATTTTAAGCTAGGTTAGAAAAGAGTAATTGTTGAATTTATTGCAGGCTATTTGCAACCTTACAAACCAGTAATAGAGTCATAATCATAGATGCTTGTGAAAGCTTATTTGAATAAAAACTTTTTTCATATTTAAATATGAGATGATGATGTTCTGTCCAAAGGCATGGGTTCGATCTTACGGTACAGGAAAACATTGTTTGGAGACCATTGCAGAATGACAGGTAAGTAATTTATAAATTTAGTAATCTCTGGCTGGTCACCAGTTTATGTTGAAAACCTTTCTGTATTCCAAGCAGTTCCATCTAACAGCTATACCTGAGCAAAGCTGCGGGCATTTAGTATTTTTTTTTTGTTAGTATACATCAAGTACACATGCAATCAGCCTTCACTTGCCACAAACAAGTTTTTTAACTTAAAAACTTACCTATTGTAAATCCCAACGCTGGGCACATAGAAGTCCGTAACATTATTATGGTTTGTAACCACAGGCTTACCCAATAACCATTTCGGAGTCATAATACCTGATATCAAGAACAAAAACGCGACTAAACTTAACAGAAGCCATGCTAAACTTCGGCCTGTGATTATAACGTAGCACATGATTAAATGTTGAAATATTGTGATAAGTAGGAGGTATAATTTATGAAAAATGCAGCTTTGGAATCAAAAAAATAAGAAAACTATTTCGCATTGCATACATACATACAATGACACAATTGCAAAATGCTATGCAAAGCAAAGTAAAACGTAGTGGTTATATTCTCTTTGAAAGCAAAGCAAAAACCGCTTGGCGCTTGCCTGCCTTGCTTGCAGTGCTTGCAGTGCTGCCAGATCAGATCAAAAAATTCATTCAGCGCTAAAACGACACAAAAAGCGCTAGATTTTACGATTTAGACGCTTTAAAGAAGCGCGAGATTTTGAGTAAATTTTTCTTGAATAAAATTGCTGCACTGCTACATTAGGGCCAGCTTCATCAACGTTTATTTTCTGACTATATTTTTTGGATGTCCTAATCCTTCGCAGGTCATCGGCTGGAAGCTCATAATTATAACAATTGCTATGAACAGCAGTTAGTCCTGTACAAATCATTAAAATGACATTAATTGTTTTTAAGTGCGACGCGATTCACGTTCGATGGTTGAATGCGGTAACACTGAAAACCATGAACGAAAATTAAAATACAGGGCATTTCCTCGCCCATAATATACTATCATATAGGAAAAAGCACTAGATTATCCACAAAGCGCTAAAAAATTAAAAATGCTCGCTAAACACACCAAAAAAGCGCTAGATCTAGCGCCCAAAGTGCTAAAATGGCAGCACTGCTTGTTTGCAGGGTCCAGCCAGGGATGTAAAAAAATAATCGATTATCATATTAGACGATTATTTTATTTGTAAATCGATTAATTTTTAATTAACGCTTTTTTTTAATATTAATCGATTTTATTTATATGTGTGTATAGTGCGCGAGCGTGTCACGTAAAAAGAACGCTGGAAGAAAGTGGAGGCGGTGTGTTTGCACATGGGTACACTCTGATGACTCGCGCACAAAAGTACTAGGCTTATTGTTTTATTTTTGAACTAACCTTTCGCTCGCGGCTTCGTATACTGATTATTTGTAGGTACAGTCAGCGGCAAAAGTAGCTTGGCATTTTAGTACCCTTTCATAATAATCTATTGACATTTTCTTGACAGTTTGTATGGAAATTAAGAATTGTGTAATGTGACACGGTACTAAAGTGCCAAGATATTTTTGCCGCTGACTGTACATTGAAAAATATATTAGATAGAGTATAAGAGGTCAAGCAGCTTGACCGCCAGCGTTCTTTTTACGTGATACGCACTGTATGTAAAATAGTTTTCCATCATTATATGGGTTTTCTTCTAGCGATTTTTACAAAAGATTATAACAAGATGATTTTTGAGGTGGCAACCCTGCACAGATGTGACATTGAGTGAAAAAATCGATTACTTAAAAATCTATTTTTTTCTTCAAAAATCGATTATTAAGTAATCGATTTTTTTCACTGTAGTTGAACTCGAGACAGTATAGTTTTAATGTGAATAAGGTAATATTACTTAAATTGTTTACATTATTAGCGAACAGAGCCACAGCTTACATGCAAAATATTATGTTCATCGGTTTTGTTTTCTGACTTAATTATTGTGCTATTGCTAATCGTGAAAATAATGTATTAAGATATTTCTATAGAAAATAAGAGTGGACCGTCAGCATGTAATGCTTCTCTGTCTCTGACTCACTCTCACTACATTTCACGTCATCACGTATGTGCGTACGTTCACGTTATATGAGTAAGAGTAAAGAGTAACGCGACATTAAATTTGAAGTAGTACGTATCAAAATCTCGTACCGCTCTTACATTATTTTTTCATGTACGGGACAAATATACTACCTCTTGTATGTCCTACACAACACTAACAGAAATACATAATTTGGGAAAATTTCAACTGTCTAGCTATCGCGGTTGTTGAGATACAGCCTGGTGACAGACAGATGGACAGACGGACGGACAGACAGCGAATTCTTAGTAATAGGGTCCTGTTTTTACCCTTTGGGTACGGAACCCTAAAAAGTATATTTTACAGCATAATTAAATTGACTTGTTTTCGCCTTTTTAGGAATTGACGGTCCACTCTTATTTTCTATAGAAATATCTTCATACATTATTTTCACGATTAACAATAGCACAATAATTAAGTCAGAAAACAAAACCGATAAACATAATATTTTGAATTTAAGCTGTGGCTCAGCTTAAATATCTTTCGCTAATAATGTAAACAATTTAAGTAATATTACCTTATTCACATTAAAACTATATTGTCTCGCGTTCAACTACAGTTAGATGGTACCTCTAATGACACGGAGAATACCCTATCCATCTTGTGTTGATCAGTCCCGATCATAATTATTTTAGATAGTCTTTTTAAGTAGCATTCATTTTTTGTGAAAATGTAATAATGTTATGACGATAAAAAAAATACAGAGACTTCCATACACTATATTTTAAAATACGGTGTCCAGTAGGTGGCTTAAAAATACGGTGAATCTGCTGTAATTACAGCAGGTGCATTTGGCAACGCTGGCTAGAGGGCATAGCACGCTAGTAGTACACAGCAACATAATCAACTAAGTAATTTAAATAGTCCTCTATATATGTAGGTACTTTCAAACAAATAAAAGCACAAAGCGCTAATATTAGATACATTTTGTTTTATGTAGATTCTTTTGCCGTTCGTGTGCATTGGGGGCTAAGGTTTTTGTGCTCACCAGTTGGCGCCACTGTCAAGTAAAGTTATTACGAACATGAAAACCTTTAAACCTTCCTTTTTTTGAAGTCGGTTAAAAATTCAGAATGTCTGAATTTTTCCTTGCTTTATAGGCTAAACAATAACTGTGTTCAAAATTTGGAGCTTGTGGGTCCGCTAGAAGTACCTTCGAAATTTTGATGATTAAAAATTGAGAAACTTTGACTTGCAATAATTCTTAAACTACTGGTTCAAATTTAATATTATTTGGAAATATATCTAGCTATGTAATACCATCTTGGTCACTGAAAATTTTTACCGATGTGATTCAAAAACTTTATCATTGTATACTACTTGTTATTATTGTGACACGTAATATACTTTTATGTAGGAGACTATGGACGCTTAAATTTCGACCATTACCTCTTCACATATAATAAATCTGAAGAACTAGCGTTTTTTTTTTTGCAAAAATAATGTGAGTGTGGATGATATAGGAAGCGTAACTTATTGCAAGCAAAGAAATATTTTTATTTTATGGTCTATCCGTCTGTCTGTTTGAACCATGGATCTAGAAAAAAAGGCGGACCTCATAAAACAATTACTGACGCACCCACAGTAAGCCAGCTCGCTTAAATGCATACAAGTCCGGCACGGATACATTCACATGATTCACACCACACTAAGCCGGCCGCGCGGCCGCCCGCCAACTAACGCTCCGAACCACACACACACACAGTTACGTCGCCGCCATTTTGGTGCTTCAATAGTTTCTTAGCGGCCATCTGTCCGCCTTTTTTTCTAGATCCATGGTTTGAACATGTCGAAACCACTGAATGGATTTTCATGGAGTTTCCACAGGTTAATGCGGCCTGCCTCTTCTTTCCTTTTCCGAACTTGGCTGACACGTATTTTGTGTTGATAATTAATAACATCGTCTTTAACATTTTAGAAGATGAAAAACTTGTTTCAACTCCTACGAGAGTCGACTAAGGATGATCATAGAAAAACTCTTAACACATCACATCTCATATCTAAAATATGAACGCATCCTAAGAAATAAGGCAACGCCAGCGCCACCTAGCGTATAAAATAACAAACTATGGTTTTGTTCTCAGTTCTCTCTTTTCTTGTTGTTTCTTTTCATTTCAGTGCATCTATCAAAGAAATGATTGTGGTAACCAAGGCCTATTTTTTCCTTTACTGAATTTTATTGAAACGTGTAGTTGTAAAGTGTTGTACAAATCAATTCGTTTTGTGTTGTGCTATTTTATAGTGAAATGTGGTCGATGACAGCGTGAAAACGAGTGCTACGTAAGTATTAACCGATTAAATTAACACATCTAGATAAAGTATATTTTAACTGTAGTCATCAGGTCGATTCGTATTTTGTAGGATAATAAAAATATCTGTCAGTCAAGTCAAATAATCAAATTGTCAGGTACATAACAGACAGATGTACCTACCTACCTACACCTAAGCATTGTCAAAGAAAGAAATCAGTCGTAATTTAGCAATTTATTTTATCTAAATCGTTTATTTTATGATTATTTCGTGTTAGGAACAGTGCCATGTTTTATATCAAGGAAACTTTGAAGGTACGTGAAGCATTTGTGTGGGACGGTATTGAAAAAAAAAACATGTTTTCGTTTGCCCTTGTTTGGGTTGCAAAATCTCGATTCCTTTGTCAGATGCACCAGCACTTTTACTTTTTTCGAACAGCTTGGCACGTAATCGACAATTGTTGCAAGATTTCCCGCTATTTCATAAGTTTTTTTTTCTATAAAATTTGTAGGTGGAAAAGTGTGGATATGTTTGATGGTGCCCATTGAAGTTTTTTTTACAATTTATGTCAAAGACAATATGCTAATCAGACACAGTTTCCGCTTCATTGGCAAGTTACTGTTGTTCAATAACTTTTTTTTTGTAAATGCAGTTAGTTTTGATCATAATCATCTTTGCATACTTCCTTATGTGTCTGTTAAACTTGTTGGGCAACATGCTATTTGTTTGGATCCATTTGCATATGGCTGACAAAAATTTGAAAGTCTACTAGCAAGCCCAATGGATCATGTCCAGTGCTTGAGAATGTTGGTTATGTTAAAAAGTGAAACAGCATATAGTTGCCTTGTGCCACTTTTCATATTGAAGAAAATAATCCAATTTATTCTAAACAACCTTGCAATGAATATTCCTTTTATAGGTGCAATGTTACCTGAGTATGTTCACCCAATTATTTGAAAAGTTGGTCAGTATTTAGATTTAGATATTAAGATAAGACTTATATACCCGTACACTAAGATGCAATAAAGGGTTTTCAGAATTCAATCCCTAATAGGTGAACTCATGAGGTAGGAAGCTAGTTTTTGAGAAATTCCCAAGTTGCTTGAACACATGCGAGGCGGACAATGGGCATCATTGGTAGCTAAAATTTTATTAAAAGTATACTGAGTGTTGTTTTATGCATTGAATAACAGTTTCTAAATCTGTTAAAAGTTGTTATGTTTTGAAATTGGCTAAATAATCAACGGGACTCACTAATTGTTGCCCCTTATAAGTAACTAAATAGTTTCCTCGCCACAGTTTCACCGATATTCCTGAGGAACCTTATATTTTCCCGGGATAAAAAGAAAGATAAAGCCTATGTGCTATTCCAGACTATAATTTATCTCTATGTCAAATTTCATCCAGATCTGTTCAGCAATTTTGGCATGATTGAGTTGCAAACATCCATCCATCCAATGATTCCCATTTATAATATTAAGTAGGATAGGAAGTTACATGTTTTGAGTACTCCACAGTTAGTTCTTCAAGTACAAATTATTCATGGTTATGTCTTTAGAATTCCCGATACCTATATCTAAGGCTATCAGTCATTTTTCTGGAATAAATAAAGTAAAAAGATAAAGTTCTCGATGAAAGTTTATTTTATTTATTTGAGTAGGTAGCTGCTACACACACCGGTTGTTTTCAAATTACCCACTACTCATTGATATTTTATAAAAATAATAAATAACATTTCTTTCTTTCCCAAACATCAAAATAGCTATCAAAATAACATACAAATAAATATGGAAACTATTTATAGTATACTAGCTATTGGTCCTGGACTCCTGGTGCATTCCAAGAATAACAAGAGTCTGGCATTCACACCCCTATTTTCTATGCCCATTTAAAGATTGAGTGAGAAAGACTGAATAAACTCTTTCAAACATCAAACTTGGTCTGGTTCTAGTGTTTATTCCATATAGAAAAAAAAACAAATAATAAAAATAGGTAAGCTATCAGCCAAATACTGAAATGCTACACAAAAGAATAGGTCAAATATTTGAGACACCATTGTCTTCCATTTTCATATGTTCAAAATTTATTTGAAAACTTTTTTAAAATTTGTGGAGATACAAAAAAAAATACCACAGAAATTCCACTCAAAAGAACGGTTTGCTCAAAGCCCAGTCAATGTAATGGCCTCCAATTCTAATGAGAGAGTTCCATTATACTGTATTAGAACACTGGCTGACTATTCTAAGGAGTATTTGTTAGCAACCAAATGTAATTGCAAAAAATTAAAAGGAAGTTTCTTGGGTATATTGTATAATTCTATTGCATAACCAATGTTGGTTATATGTGACAGATAATAGTTTGTAGGGTGTTTTTCCTGCTGTGTTAGTAAATATGAACTATTGATATAACATTTCAATACATGTTTGTGTTGCTATTCCTTTCCCACTTACTGTATGGTTAGAGGTTGGCTATATAAAAGTTTGCAGAAACCCGGTAACCTTGACTTAGCATAATAGACATGGTATTTTTTGTGTGTGTAGAAATGTTTTTCAGGATAGTTTCTGCAGACTAGAAAAAAAAGAGCCAGAAAGCTTTCTACTTAGTGATTTGTCTATGTCTTATATTAACTTTTATTTTCTTTCTTTACAGATCTGACAAGTGCTAAGGAAAAAGTGCCGTTCCATAAACAAAAAGTAGTAAAAAAATCTAAATGAATTATGTAAATAGGCAAAAGGACGTATACCCGTTTCAACTGTGATCTCTCATTTATTAGTTATATTATAAATTGTTTAATTTTTTTTAATTTAACTCGCATGTTTCGCGTTTGTGTTTAGTGCAATTTAGTCTGCCGATTGTGTTGATATATGCAACGTAATTGAAGCAATATGACTTCTAATAGCGCAACTAATGTGAGGCCCCAAGTGCCGCTGCGGCAGAAGGATTTTGATCAGGTGAGATGACTATTTATTATTTATTCATCCTATAGAAATAAACAGGGCACCTAACGCATAAAGGGTGCATAATGCGATTTTTATATGTCAAAAATGCTCCCTATACATACTTAAAATTCTTTGTCAATTTCAACATAATTATCATAACATAACTCTGCATAAAATCATATAACAGAAATCTTCACCAAGCAAAATATATTACGCAGCCAGTCACACATTATGATCCTCCATTCACACATGTCATTTTGACCTCAAACTCAACGTAAATAGAGTCTAAATTAGAATGCATAATTACGTGTAATTAGGTAAAACAGAGCGGTAAATTAATTGACATTGTGCTACCCACAATTGTTTTTGTAGCGACCCACATAACTGACAATGGCATCGTTTCGTAGATGCAGACACTGACGTTTCATCAATATTTTGTTTAAATTCACGTAACTGTACTTATTTTAGGGTTCCTCAGTCTGATAGATGAAGCTATAAAACCGTGTTTGACTTATAGTAAATCGAAAGAAAGAAAATAGGCTGGTTTCCTTAGTCAGCCTGTAATTATCATTAGCTAAATTCATGCTTGCTCCAAACCATGGTACCCTAGGTCCGTTATTATGGACCGCCAATAAAAACATAACACAACAGCTCTCGACGCTGTTCCGAATTCAAACAATTGAATTCGGTACCTGGATCAAGGACATTATAAAACAGTATCTATTCCTGAAATTTGACATCAGTTTTGATTTTTGATACATGCACCCACCGCGTCGACCTTCGAATTTTTTACAAGGGAATCCGTTCTGTGCCGATGTGTGTTTATAGATTCCCGGGTCCTGACTTACGGTAGAATTCACCACAAAATTTTAAGCAAATTATAATTTAAAATTGCACATTCATGAAGCAACAAGACAAAAATCATGTAGTACGTAACATTGACGAGTATTGAATAGCCAATACTAAGTATTTCAGCTTGAGCTGTGCACATTATGTGTATTAAAATATACAAGGCACTGCACTATAGTAGCTATTCAAGATTTGCCGATAAATTTTAAATTATAATTTATAATCACTATCAACTGATTTCATGAAGTAATAACAACAGTAATGACAACGAAATATGATCAAAATTTTGGAAATCTATAATATTATACGGAACCATACTGTATATATTTTACGTAGATAATAATATTTAAAATGACGTCTAAGTAAGATGTGGGTCGCAGGTCTTGGCAGCTTGTTATTTTTTTACAACAAAGTTAGTATTCGTTTCTATTCTATTCAGCCAAGTCCACCCGATGCGGGATTTAAGCTTCCTCTTGACTTCATGGTTATGTGCCTGCAAATTATCCGCCGGATAGTCAACGCCCGACTCCTGGCCACCACTCATATACTCTGACTACGCTAGAACCGTAGTCACCTCGAGATTTACATGTTCTCGATATTTGTTCTGCGTCGAATTTATCGACTTGTAACTCTTGTAAGACGTAGAGTTGCTGCCACTTGCCAGTTTACCACCAGATCTATCCGGCAATCGACCGATTCGCTGAAATTGGGACGTGAAGAGTTAATTCGAATATACACACGTTCATATTCAACACTAATATCGTTGTGACGTCACAAATTTATTCATTTCCAAGATTTTTATCGATCAGCTTTCTCTCAAACATATGCGTGCGTACATCTTCAAATGATAATCACCCTTACTACAACGTGATAAGAAATAAACAAGGATGCACGTTTCGAATTATTTTTAATGCAACATCTGGCATATGGCCAATGAATGAATGAAATATGATTGTAAAGGAAATTTTGATATTATTTTTGGATAGCGCAGAGTGTGATCAAGAGGTTGTGATTTTTTGTAATTAGGCATTTTAATTGGACCATAGATTGCCGAGGTATCCCAAATTTGCATTTTTCGACCTCAGTTCATATAGTAGGTAGTAAACCCCAGCCCAGTCTTTTGCCGGGCTTAAAACTCCCTGATTTAGAGGGAGTTTTAATTTTGGGCCCCCTTTCCAAAATGAGCTGATACCTCAGTCTCCAATAGCCAAATTACTTTAAAAATCCTATCTCTAGTTTTTTTTCCTATAGATACAAAATACCAATTTATAAACATTTTTAATTTAGTTTTTTAAAAGTTCTACAATTATACTTCCTACTAAAATATTATTAGTCTTTAGTCTTCTTCTTCTTCTGTCTGCATATATAAAAGGAAAATGTGACTGACTGACTGATCTATCAACGCACAGCTCAAACCACTGGACCGATCGGGCTAAAATTTGGCATACAGATAGCTATCATCCGCTATGAAAAGATTTTTGAAAATTCCACCACTAAGGGGGTAAAATAAGGGGTTCGCGGGTGACACCGCGGGGCGGTAAGCTAGTCATTCTTATAACAAGTTGGTACTCGTAACACAACTTATACAGTATTTCAATGTTTCAAATAAGAACTTGTGTTAATACCTAATACTGTGTCGATTTTTAGACCTCGTCAACCCCGGCAAAAGGCAAAAATCAGTTTTTGTTTATGTCGACCCCAGGGTCGATATCCAGTTTGGGAATCCGTGTTCTAAACAAAAGTAACGACACCAGTGACTTTGCCAGTATGTAAAGCCGAAGATGGGAAGCTAAAGATTGGAATGATCTCCATTACTTACGCGGTACGATGTACCATAGGTCCACCTTATGACGCCGTCTAGCTCGGCATTTTCCAGAACCATTCTCCCTTATTAGTTATTGATTTAGGGATTTCAAGACATGGCTTACGTCAATTCTCCTATAAAATCCTCATTACTTCCCAGTCGCATTCCCTTGTCTATACTTACTAATATAATATATAATAATAATATAAAGAGGAAAGATTTGTGTGTTTGTATGTTTGTAACGTATTAACTCAAAAACTACTTGACCGATTTCAAAAATTCTTTCAGCATTAGAATGCTACATTATCCCTGAGTAACATGGGCTATATTTTATCCCAGGAACGCGGGTGAAACCGCGCGAAAAAGCTATTACTTTATAATCGACATCTTAAATTGGAGTATTTTCCACGTACATGTATGCTGCAGATTTAAATTCTACGCCATTCTGTCGGTTTTAGGCGAGGGCTTTATCGCTTTGTTTTCCTTTACATTCGAGTGCCTTTTGTAAAATTCACAAGTTCGTTCGTACAGTATGTTACATTATTTATTACGACACGGTAGCTTAAATAGGTAGCCGGTGTAATGAAACCCTATGACACTTACTATATGTTATATCCAATAACCTAATCTGTTGTTCAATTCAAGGTTTCTTGACACTGCTAAAGCCATGTTGATTTTCCCTATAATTTGAGAAATCAATTTTCATTCTTCGTCGTCAAAGCTTTTCCTACTAATATCACGTCACGTGCTACAAGGTCAGTCTTCCCAGGATAAAAGTATTCTATGTTTATCTCCGGGTTTGCTACCCTTCTAATTTTCATCATATCGTTCCATAAGTTTGTATGAAAACAGTAAATATACACTTTCCCACTTATATTAGTAAGGATGACTCATTTATAACTGATTCATCACATTTTTTCTACTCCACTAAATACTAGGAAATATCACAAAAATCGAAATCTAGTGTAACTATAAATTATGTAGATACTAGTTTTCGCCCTGCGGTTTCACCCTCGTTCCCGGAACTACTACAACTAACTTTTATTACCTATGTCACTTTCCAATCCACAAAATTATCTCTATGCAAAAAATCGATCCGTTGCTGTGTGAAACTGAGGACTAACTGACAAACATACTTTTTCTTTTATAATAATAGGGATAAAAGATTCGTGTTTATATTAATATTCCTTCATCATCATTCGGCCTACAGATGATAAACATTTTCATATTTTAACATGTACCTACCACGTTTTTACATCGACACGCTCACTGCCGTTTCGCAGGTCATCGGTTTAACATACCTCCTTTGTGGTATCTTAAATAACTTTTGATCTACGACTTCTGACATACATAGAAAATGACGATTGTCTTTATCAGCTGTTGGTAAAAGATTTTCATTACAAAAAAAATGTTTTTTTTTTTTCAGATATGGGGCGACCTCCAAGAAGGCATAGAACAGGTGTACAAAAGGCAGCATATGGCAAAAAAAAGATACATGGACCTGTATACGTATCCTTTGAAAAATATAATTACCAAAGAGAAGAAACTCGTTGGTAGTTACGTCGTAGCGAAGAATGGGTACTACAACGGGCATGATGTGAAGGAAAAATGTCGTGATGAAATTACAGCGAGATTAGTAGTACCCCCCTGGCTGGTTACCACTCTCTAGTTTTATAAATCTAAAGTTAATATAGCTGTTCCGTGCTGTTTCACCTGCGTTCCCGGTATAAAAAAGGTAATAATCGGGATAAAAACTATCATATCTTTTAAGTTGGAACAAATCACACATTTTGAAAAAAAAAAGTTAAGATCGAATAAGTAGATTCGGAGATCATCGCGGAACAACATCCTGACACGGGAATTTTATATATAGCTAGTTATCTTTGATGCTTTATATGTTTATCACCTTCGGCTACATCATCACTTACTTAGTGCTCTAAAGTGATCCTAACCAAAGTCTTAACAACAGTCTTTTTAGGGTTCCGTACCCAAAGGGTAAAACGGGACCCTATTACTAATACTCCGCTGTCCGTCTGTCACCAGGCTGTATCTAATGGGTGTATTTAAGGGGGGTCCTCATCTGTTGGATGGTCAAAAGATTTTCATTACAACAAACGTGATATTTTTTCAAGTTTTTGCTCGATACTGATAACGGCAACAGGTAGACGCTTGAAATATTCACAGAATATTTAGTTATATATTCACTTTAAAAATAAATAATTAAATTGAAATAAAACAAATATTTAAGGGGGGCTCCCATACAACAGACATGATTTTTTTTGCCGTTTTTATAGATAATTGTACGGAACCCTTCGTTTTTTAAACTCGAGAAAGTTGACTAAACCAATAGACACTGACGTTGCATTTATGTAGGTAGTGGACTATAATAAAAATACTTTCTATGTTTTCCGTCAAAACATGTCCGTACGCTGAACTCTTATCTTATCGATAAACATCTATCGATACTGACTAACTCGGTTATCTGTTATTTTTTTAATATTTGATAAGAGTTTAATTAGATAGAGCATAAATAATTGACTTTTTTTCATTATGTTGGTTGAATATATATATATTTTTTTACTTTAGATACGATTGTGTTTCACCACAATCTCACCGCGGTATGTGATCATGTGGCCGAAGGTGGTAAGCACGCTCGTAAGGAATTTACTGAAATAAACTAAATGATTGTCATAGAAAAAATAAAAAACCGCGGTAACACGTAAAATTACCTCATTTACATATTTGGGTTGATTCAATGTACATGCTAAATTAATGTAATTATCACGCAACTACGCGTGACTTAATGTATAGGTAACTGATGAAGTTAATTATAAACCAGGTACCTACTACTACTTTAAGACGTTACATCGACAAAATTCGATGGCGCAGAAAGTAATCTAACCCCGACTGAAAACTATTGTAAACTCCAATGAAATATAGGCCTTGTTGCTTAACGTTTTAGATTTGAAATACAACAGCAGACTCGGTATAGAAAGTATCATATTTCCATATCCGTGTTCGAAGCTACCCCTCTGTATTTCATCGAAATCGGTTCAATATCAAAGGCAGTAAACAGATAGACATACATATGTAATAGTTTGGCCCGCTTCCCGAGGGGTCTTATGTTATCTATGAAACAAATTTCATTAAAATTCGATATAACACCGTGATTGAATAAACATACACACAAACTTTCCCATTTATAATGTTATTAGGATAATTATAATAATATTAGTGATTAAAACATAAATATGGATTTCCTGTAGTGCATTATAAATTTAGAATCGTCCTAATGATCACGTTTTACCTCATTTACGTTGTTTAATTTTATGAAGAAATTACCTTGATTTATTTTCGTAATTTTACACGTAACATGTCGTATTTAGACCGAGAACCGTCCTTGAACATAGGCCTTTCCCATTAAATTTCATCACGAACGGTTTTGGGCCGATTGCATCCAGCGGCTCCCAGCAACTCTGACCAGCTCATCAGTCCACTTGGTGGGAGGTCGTCCCGCTCGCCGCTCTCCTGTACGTGGTCGCCACTCGAGAAACATTCTTCCCCATCGGTTATCGGCTCTTCGAGCGATGTGGCCTTTACCATTTCAGCTTACTCTACGAACTTGTCCATATTCATCTTAAGGCTTACCTGTCTCGTACTTTTACGAATAAGAAAGTTAATGGAAAATATTAATATCGGAACTTTGCGAGCTATGTCCGTAAGACGCGTGAGGGCATTCTAAGAATAAACTACAAATGCCCTCATTACGAAACGTGTCACTTTATTTTTCGCTCGCTGAAGAAAAATTATTATCCATAAAATGCCTTATCATCAGTATTTAAAGTCTGTAGATAGTCAAGAATCAGACGCCAGAAGCAAGTTCCAAACATTTGCAGTCTCATTACGCGAGATTGAAGCAAGTCTTTTAAACTCAGTGTTAACTTCAGTAGCTTTGTCGTTCATAAGTACCCTGCAAGGGCCTTAACTGAATAAATGTCGAAGAAACTAGTAAGAATATAAACCGTAATACGGTACTACGCACGGCTTGACAGACACATTTCTGTTAACAAATCTGTATAATATTTTACTAGATAAAAAAAAAACTGGCTATGTCACGTCTGTCTTTTATGTATAAAGGACACAGGTGCGTGTGCGTGAATTATAATTCACACACACATGTATATAATGCTTTTTCCTTACATTCCCTTTTTTGCCAGTATTTTTTTTTTTTACTTTTTTCCAAAAATGTTTTTAATATATTAATATCCTGAACAAACAACAGTCACGTATATAATTACTGCACATCAGTGCACCACCAGGGGGCTGGCAGCGGCTCCAGCGGTAGACTAGGCGCGAACTCCGCCAGCAGGAGTACCTATGGCAAGAAACAGGTAAGTTTACCAAGTGAACCTTTTACAGGGTTTCTGATGTGAGCTTAAGACAGATAGTCTGCTTGTTTAGCCATCTTAATTCCATGAGAAATGTCGTGCGATGGCGCTACACCTGCTGGATTCCGGAAGAGGATTCTTCGTTGAATGAAAAACCAGATTTACAATCCATACAGTTAGGAAACGAATGTACTTGCGTAGAGCAACGGCGGGGCCCCCGATCGCGCTTAGTTTGCACACTCGAACGCTGAGGGCATACGCGACCGTGAAAATAACTACACGGGCGTATTTAATTTTAAAGGTTTCCTCTGGTCTTTCGAATTGCAGAAAAGTATTTGTGTAACTATAAAATATTGTAGAACATTATGATCCGTGTTTACTTGTAATCTGTCTTGAAAAAAAAATGGTAAACGTGAAATCAATGTTTACTGATATTCCAATGAGCAAAATTTTTTTTTTTTTTTCATTAATTGTTAGAACATTGATTTATTATTTAAACAAAGACTTAAATTAATATTTTTGGAGTCCGCGGACTAAAATAAAGCTAAAACTTTTCCAGGGCTAATGGTTACCTTTCCCAACACAAGATGTTTCTAAATCTTTTTTTTCACAGGGTGGGCAAGTGCAAGGAGGTGCTCAGCTAGTCGGCTTAGAGCTGTATAAGAGGCTTAAAGAGTTCCTCAGAACTTACCTCATCAATTTACTTCAGGTGAGCTAAGACTTACTCAGTGAAAAGGGGCGAAAAAAGATTGAGTATTTGTAGGGTTCCCCGAATGAAATATGCGGGAAAACCATTGGAAGGATTTGATACAAAGTCTATTATGGAGACTATGTAACAAATGTACAGAACTCCAAATATTTAATACTAGCTTTTCCGCGCGGTTTCACCCGCGTTCCCGAGATAAAATATAGCCTATGTTACTCGGTGAAGATGTAGCTTTCTAACGGTGAAAGAATTTCTAAAATCGGTCCAGTACTTTTTGGGCCAATTCGTTACTAACATACAAATCTTTCCTCTTTATAATATTACTAGCTGTTCCCCGCGGTTTCACCCACGTTCCCGGTGTAATTTTTTTTTCATACAAACCTTCTCCTGACAATAACGAACATTTAAAAAAAAAATTGGCCAAATTGGTCCATTCGTTGTTGAGTTATGCGCTTACCAACACATTTTGCGATTCATTTTTATATTATAGATTAGTATTAGAATAGAGTATAGATATATATATAAAATTTTAGATATAAAAGACAGTTTTACTTATATCTGAAATTAATTATTTATGAATAAGACCAGAATTGTAGACTTTCAGAAATAAAGCCTTGATAATAGATATAGATAACATTATGTAGAGTTTTTAAAAGCGATTTTGATAGGAATTTGAAAAGTTAAAACTGAACAACTACCATTGGGAAATACAGATTGATAAGTGTATTGTTTATAACAGAATGGTGCAGACCTCATGGGCGAGGATGTGCTGGCATTCTACACGAAGCAATGGGAGGAGTACCAGTTCTCATCTAGAGTGCTCAACGGCGTGTGCGCCTACTTGAACAGGCATTGGGTGAAGCGTGAGTGCGAGGAGGGGCGGAAGGTATCTATAGTTTGACTAACACTGGTTTATAGTTAATTGATGTTGATTTATGGATAAGGTTGTTTTTGACTGACGGTCTTAAATTTTAAAGTGATTGTCTACGATTGAAGACTTCAGTGCAAAATGCGTTGTTGTTACTCGTAATAATATTTCGCTGTTAATCAAACACTAAGGATTTATTATTTTATTTATAAAGATGTCTTATATTTATACCTATTTCAATAATCTCACTACGATATAATAATATATCTGTCCCCAGGTGATATCAAGAGTTACTATTATGTTTTTTTTTTCTATATCTTGCAGGGCATATACGAGATCTACCAGCTAGCTTTAGTCACGTGGCGTGACAACTTGTTCCAGCGACTCAACAAACAAGTCACCAACGCCGTACTAAAACTTATTGAGAGGGAACGCAATGGAGAGACTATTAATACTAGACTGGTTTCTGGGGTATGTAGTTTGTATTGATCTGTTTTAATAGTCTAGAAATATTGTACAGAGCCGACGGACAAGCTTGTATCCATATTGATGAAACAGAAACCATATTTCACATATAAAGTAGAAGTTGTGGTGTAAAAAAGGTTTTAATAATTGTTATGGTTATACGTCGTATTTTATCTTTATCAATCAGTAGATTTTTTTAAACTTTCCAAATTATATTTTAACACATTCAAGTCACCAAAAGTATTCATGTTTAACTAGGGCTCCGTACCTCAAAAGGTAAAAAAGGAACCCTTATAAGATCACTCTCTTGTCCGTCTGTCCAACCAAAATTGACAATTCTATGTCAACCGGAAGTACCCTATAGGTTTTGGGTCGAAAACTTATAATGGTAGTTCCCGTTGACCTAGAATCACGAAATTTGGCTAAAAGGTCTTGCATAAATAAAGGAAAATTTCCGAAAAATAAAAAAGTTGAAAATTAAAAGGTGTTCCTATACATACATAGTTGACCCCAATTAAGATAGTCCTCTGAGTTGTTTAGGCGCTCATACAGTTTAGAGGAGTATCTTAATTGTACGGAACCCTCAGTGCGCGAGTCCTACTCGCACTTGGCCGGGTTTTTTTAAAGGCAAGCTTTAAAATAATATGGCTCCTTGTTTGAAATTCTCTTTGCAGATAAACCGCGTTCATCACTAAGTTATATTATTCATTACTAAGATGTATATTCGTTGTTTTGCTAAAAAAAAAAAAAAATTTCAATAAAAAAAATATTCACCTTCAGGTGATCAACTGCTACGTAGCCCTGGGTCTGAACGAGGAGGACCCAAGCGCGCGCGGACAGAACCTAGCAGTGTACAAAGACACCTTCGAAGCTGTCTTCCTGGAAGATACAGAGAGATTCTACACAAGGGAGAGCACTGACTTCCTCAGAAATAACCCTGTCACTGAGTATATGATTAAGGTAAGTGTCAAAAGGGGGCTTAAAAAAAGTTTGAGAAAGTGTGTGTTGATTGATTGGTTAAAAATGTTATCAATTTATGTGGTCAAATCCAGTTATTTAGATGGTAGTTGTCATTATGCTAATTAATAACAACTGTAAATAATAAGAATCTACAAATAATTGCAAAATACCCCCAATTTTTTGGCGTTCAAAATTTTACGTTTAGTCGTCTCTTTCCCAAGGCATGTATTGTTTTCATTAACTCATAACTTGATCGTATACGTTCAAATGTAAACCTTATACCATAGAAATAAGTTATAATTTCTATGGTACAGGCGGAGCAACGCTTACAAGAGGAACAGAGACGTGTGCAAGTGTACCTGCACGAGACGACGATGGAGCGACTCGCCAAGACTTGTGACAGGGTGCTCATTGAGAAGCATCTCGAGATATTCCATGCTGAGTTCCAGGTTTGTGAACAACTTAATACAGAATAACTACTGCTATAATAAAGGGATTTTACATTTTGGCTGACCGCCATTTTGTTTTCTTTATTATTCAAAATAAACAAGAAATATTCTTTGACAAAATCTCGTAAAGATTCACGTTTCGATGATATATCATCAATCAAAAATGCTAAGTTCATCCTCATATCCTCAGACACCAGTATAAGTTTTTTTTTATTTGAGTATTTCACAGTCCCGTTGTAAAAGTTGTTCATATTGATGAGTACCCACCCCTGCAAGTATTGCCAACAATTAATAAGATATAGAAAAATTCGTCGAAGCTACCTCCGCTGACGATGGACAAGATTCCCGACAGGCAGACAGCTCTCCCTCTTTGTATTTATTACGTCCGTAGACCTGTCAATCTTGAAATGTCAACAAGTATACATAATTTGGGTATATAAATAATCGTTTTTTTTTTTTTTTAGAAATTGCTAGATGGCGAGAAGAACAGCGACCTGGGCCGCATGTACGTGCTGGTGGCGCGCATCGCGGACGGGCTGTGCGAGCTGCGCCGCCTGCTCGAGCACCACATACACGCGCAGGGGCTGCACGCCATCGACAAGTGCGGGGAGTGTGCGCACACGGTACGTCACTGTCACTACCACTGTCACTGTCACTGTCGCTGGTCGACGTGACGACATACAGCGACCTGGGCCGCATGTACGTGCTGGTGGCGCGCATCGCGGACGGGCTGTGCGAGCTGCGCCGCCTGCTCGAGCACCACATACACGCGCAGGGGCTGCACGCCATCGACAAGTGCGGGGAGTGTGCGCACACGGTACGTCACTGTCACTACCACTGTCACTGTCACTGTCGCTGGTCGACGTGACGACATACAGCGACCTGGGCCGCATGTACGTGCTGGTGGCGCGCATCGCGGACGGGCTGTGCGAGCTGCGCCGCCTGCTCGAGCACCACATACACGCGCAGGGGCTGCACGCCATCGACAAGTGCGGGGAGTGTGCGCACACGGTACGTCACTGTCACTACCACTGTCACTGTCACTGTCGCTGGTCGACGTGACGACATACAGCGACCTGGGCCGCATGTACGTGCTGGTGGCGCGCATCGCGGACGGGCTGTGCGAGCTGCGCCGCCTGCTCGAGCACCACATACACGCGCAGGGGCTGCACGCCATCGACAAGTGCGGGGAGTGTGCGCACACGGTACGTCACTGTCACTACCACTGTCACTGTCACTGTCGCTGGTCGACGTGACGACATACAGCGACCTGGGCCGCATGTACGTGCTGGTGGCGCGCATCGCGGACGGGCTGTGCGAGCTGCGCCGCCTGCTCGAGCACCACATACACGCGCAGGGGCTGCACGCCATCGACAAGTGCGGGGAGTGTGCGCACACGGTACGTCACTGTCACTACCACTGTCACTGTCACTGTCGCTGGTCGACGTGACGACATACAGCGACCTGGGCCGCATGTACGTGCTGGTGGCGCGCATCGCGGACGGGCTGTGCGAGCTGCGCCGCCTGCTCGAGCACCACATACACGCGCAGGGGCTGCACGCCATCGACAAGTGCGGGGAGTGTGCGCACACGGTACGTCACTGTCACTACCACTGTCACTGTCACTGTCGCTGGTCGACGTGACGACATACAGCGACCTGGGCCGCATGTACGTGCTGGTGGCGCGCATCGCGGACGGGCTGTGCGAGCTGCGCCGCCTGCTCGAGCACCACATACACGCGCAGGGGCTGCACGCCATCGACAAGTGCGGGGAGTGTGCGCACACGGTACGTCACTGTCACTACCACTGTCACTGTCACTGTCGCTGGTCGACGTGACGACATACAGCGACCTGGGCCGCATGTACGTGCTGGTGGCGCGCATCGCGGACGGGCTGTGCGAGCTGCGCCGCCTGCTCGAGCACCACATACACGCGCAGGGGCTGCACGCCATCGACAAGTGCGGGGAGTGTGCGCACACGGTACGTCACTGTCACTACCACTGTCACTGTCACTGTCGCTGGTCGACGTGACGACATACAGCGACCTGGGCCGCATGTACGTGCTGGTGGCGCGCATCGCGGACGGGCTGTGCGAGCTGCGCCGCCTGCTCGAGCACCACATACACGCGCAGGGGCTGCACGCCATCGACAAGTGCGGGGAGTGTGCGCACACGGTACGTCACTGTCACTACCACTGTCACTGTCACTGTCGCTGGTCGACGTGACGACATACAGCGACCTGGGCCGCATGTACGTGCTGGTGGCGCGCATCGCGGACGGGCTGTGCGAGCTGCGCCGCCTGCTCGAGCACCACATACACGCGCAGGGGCTGCACGCCATCGACAAGTGCGGGGAGTGTGCGCACACGGTACGTCACTGTCACTACCACTGTCACTGTCACTGTCGCTGGTCGACGTGACGACATACAGCGACCTGGGCCGCATGTACGTGCTGGTGGCGCGCATCGCGGACGGGCTGTGCGAGCTGCGCCGCCTGCTCGAGCACCACATACACGCGCAGGGGCTGCACGCCATCGACAAGTGCGGGGAGTGTGCGCACACGGTACGTCACTGTCACTACCACTGTCACTGTCACTGTCGCTGGTCGACGTGACGACATACAGCGACCTGGGCCGCATGTACGTGCTGGTGGCGCGCATCGCGGACGGGCTGTGCGAGCTGCGCCGCCTGCTCGAGCACCACATACACGCGCAGGGGCTGCACGCCATCGACAAGTGCGGGGAGTGTGCGCACACGGTACGTCACTGTCACTACCACTGTCACTGTCACTGTCGCTGGTCGACGTGACGACATACAGCGACCTGGGCCGCATGTACGTGCTGGTGGCGCGCATCGCGGACGGGCTGTGCGAGCTGCGCCGCCTGCTCGAGCACCACATACACGCGCAGGGGCTGCACGCCATCGACAAGTGCGGGGAGTGTGCGCACACGGTACGTCACTGTCACTACCACTGTCACTGTCACTGTCGCTGGTCGACGTGACGACATACAGCGACCTGGGCCGCATGTACGTGCTGGTGGCGCGCATCGCGGACGGGCTGTGCGAGCTGCGCCGCCTGCTCGAGCACCACATACACGCGCAGGGGCTGCACGCCATCGACAAGTGCGGGGAGTGTGCGCACACGGTACGTCACTGTCACTACCACTGTCACTGTCACTGTCGCTGGTCGACGTGACGACATACAGCGACCTGGGCCGCATGTACGTGCTGGTGGCGCGCATCGCGGACGGGCTGTGCGAGCTGCGCCGCCTGCTCGAGCACCACATACACGCGCAGGGGCTGCACGCCATCGACAAGTGCGGGGAGTGTGCGCACACGGTACGTCACTGTCACTACCACTGTCACTGTCACTGTCGCTGGTCGACGTGACGACATACAGCGACCTGGGCCGCATGTACGTGCTGGTGGCGCGCATCGCGGACGGGCTGTGCGAGCTGCGCCGCCTGCTCGAGCACCACATACACGCGCAGGGGCTGCACGCCATCGACAAGTGCGGGGAGTGTGCGCACACGGTACGTCACTGTCACTACCACTGTCACTGTCGCTGGTCGACGTGACGACATACAGCGACCTGGGCCGCATGTACGTGCTGGTGGCGCGCATCGCGGACGGGCTGTGCGAGCTGCGCCGCCTGCTCGAGCACCACATACACGCGCAGGGGCTGCACGCCATCGACAAGTGCGGGGAGTGTGCGCACACGGTACGTCACTGTCACTACCACTGTCACTGTCACTGTCGCTGGTCGACGTGACGACATACAGCGACCTGGGCCGCATGTACGTGCTGGTGGCGCGCATCGCGGACGGGCTGTGCGAGCTGCGCCGCCTGCTCGAGCACCACATACACGCGCAGGGGCTGCACGCCATCGACAAGTGCGGGGAGTGTGCGCACACGGTACGTCACTGTCACTACCACTGTCACTGTCACTGTCGCTGGTCGACGTGACGACATACAGCGACCTGGGCCGCATGTACGTGCTGGTGGCGCGCATCGCGGACGGGCTGTGCGAGCTGCGCCGCCTGCTCGAGCACCACATACACGCGCAGGGGCTGCACGCCATCGACAAGTGCGGGGAGTGTGCGCACACGGTACGTCACTGTCACTACCACTGTCACTGTCACTGTCGCTGGTCGACGTGACGACATACAGCGACCTGGGCCGCATGTACGTGCTGGTGGCGCGCATCGCGGACGGGCTGTGCGAGCTGCGCCGCCTGCTCGAGCACCACATACACGCGCAGGGGCTGCACGCCATCGACAAGTGCGGGGAGTGTGCGCACACGGTACGTCACTGTCACTACCACTGTCACTGTCACTGTCGCTGGTCGACGTGACGACATACAGCGACCTGGGCCGCATGTACGTGCTGGTGGCGCGCATCGCGGACGGGCTGTGCGAGCTGCGCCGCCTGCTCGAGCACCACATACACGCGCAGGGGCTGCACGCCATCGACAAGTGCGGGGAGTGTGCGCACACGGTACGTCACTGTCACTACCACTGTCACTGTCACTGTCGCTGGTCGACGTGACGACATACAGCGACCTGGGCCGCATGTACGTGCTGGTGGCGCGCATCGCGGACGGGCTGTGCGAGCTGCGCCGCCTGCTCGAGCACCACATACACGCGCAGGGGCTGCACGCCATCGACAAGTGCGGGGAGTGTGCGCACACGGTACGTCACTGTCACTACCACTGTCACTGTCACTGTCGCTGGTCGACGTGACGACATACAGCGACCTGGGCCGCATGTACGTGCTGGTGGCGCGCATCGCGGACGGGCTGTGCGAGCTTTTTAAAACGTTTTTTAAAAAAAATACCGAGCATAGCTCATCCAGGTATCCAGGTACTGTTTATTACGGATAGGTGTTTTGAAATAATTCTACTTACTTTAAGATCTGATGGCCGTATGTAAAGAATTTATCTCGGTTATTTTTATATAATAAAAACAATATGCTTCATTTTAATTTGGATGTCCCCAGGATCCGAAAGTATACGTATCAACAATTCTGGAGGTACATAAGAAGTACAACGCGCTCGTGCTGGTCGCCTTTAATAACGACTCCGGCTTCGTGGCCGCACTCGACAAGGCCTGTGGGAGGTTCATCAACAGTATGTTGTGTTTAAATTATATACTTACTAGCTGGGGATAAAAAGTTGACTTTAAGGCGACGCCTTGAAGATTTTGGTTGCAAGGATTCCGATTTTTCTCAACAATGACTGAAGCGAACGAACTGAAATTTATTGTAAGAATTCATCATATCTTTAACTTTATTTTGTTCGTTGAATAACACGATTGGTTAACTTTTATAACACAAAATATAACTAGTCACTATTAAGAATTAACGTTATCGTTCTCAGGCAATGCAGTGACAAAAGCCGCAAACTCGTCATCGAAAAGCCCCGAACTTCTGGCTAAGTACTGCGACCTGTTGTTGAAGAAGTCCAGCAAGAACCCGGAGGAGGCTGAACTCGAGGATACGCTCAATCAAGTGGTACGTAGCCTTTAAGGTTTAATCACAATGTGGTCGTATGTGGTTGGTGTGAAAAGTTGGATTTTAATCTTAATTCACTCAACATAACTGTTCTTCATTCAATTAAAACATCGATACTTAGGCGAATCCAATAAAATCGTAAATTATGTTTACGTTTCCGAGGGATCTTATGTTTAAAAAGTAGCATATAGCCTTCCTCGATAAATGGGCTATCCAACACTGAAAGAATTTTTCAAATCGAACCAGTAGTTCCTGAGCGCGTTCAAACAAAAAAACTCTTCAGCTTTATAATATTAGTATAGATATGTAATTAGCTTATTATCAGTACATTTAAAAGGAAAATTCCTAACTCACTCACTGACTGAAACATCCACACCAAGCCCAAACCCTAAAGCTTAAATTTGCACAAACGGTTATGATGTAGACAAGAAATAAAATCGATTTTTTCGCAATTCAACCCCTAAGGTGGTAAAGCGCGTTCAACATGTCGACATCAAGAAATCGTTTTGCGAGTTTGCCCTTATACTGGCTTACTAAGGTTTATTGGTTCTTTGTCTGTCTGTCAATAATAATGTTGCCCTGAAACGGATGAAGCAGTTTGAATATTTTTTTATTTATCGAATTCTCATATATTTGCGTAAATGAGAATGAAATGAACCTTCGATTTTAAGTTTTAAGATATAATTTCGATTGGCAATTTTCACACCTGAAAACTTGATTCTAAAGATAGTCAAGTTTTTTTTTTTATTGAATAATTTATTTGTTTACAGATGGTCGTGTTCAAATACATAGAGGATAAGGACGTTTTCCAGAAATTCTACAGCAAGATGCTCGCCAAGCGGCTGGTACAGCATATGTCAGCTAGTGATGATGCAGAGGTATTTCATTCAACTTTTAATTTGTCATATATCACTTTCCTGTCATTGTCAAACAATGTGACGTTATTTTCGTGACCAGTTAATCCATATATTAGTTAAATAAGCGTTTTATAAGTAAGACATGTCCTCAATGTAAGAGGACGAGACCATACAACGAAACAGTGCTGATTGAAATCTTTATAAATAAATCTATAGCATAGCGATATGTCGCTCAGAGAGCAGCTCGACTGGGGAAGTACCTCCACCTTAGAGAATACCGCAGCCAAATAACTTATAGTTGTGTTCCTGCGCGTGAGTAAGGTCGCCAGAGCTCATCGGGGAGGGGGGAAGGGTCGGCAACGAGCGAGTGATACGTCTGGTGTTGCAAGCGTTCATAGGCTACGGTAACCGCTTACCATCGGGCGGGCCGTATGCTTGTTTCCTCAAAACTCTAAATGATGGATTAACCTGAAATATTTACACAACGTTTCATTCCTATATAAGAGTGTTTTTATACACTTTTTATCCCTAAGTTCCCGGGAACGGGAAATAAGCGTTATGCGAGTTTTCAATTCAGTTACAGCAAAGCTGAGTTTAGATAGCGCTAATGAATTCGGAAGGTTGACTTGGTCGAGAAGAGTCGGCGCAATGTGGACAGTATACCATCACCCATCTTCAAATTAACTCAGCAATTAGTATTTTTCTTTTCAAAATAAACTTACATTTATAACATAAAATTTTCATTCTATCCGACTTTAGTATAACATAAAATTTGTGTGAATTATAGTATGTAGTAGAATATAATTGATTTCTCGAACATCCAGGTTTCATCTAGATATTTTATATTTCACTGAAAAGCCAGTCTTCTGTTTACTTGATCAACATCTAGTACAACTTGTAAACTTAATAATTATGTATTTTTTTGCTTTCAGGCGTCAATGATCTCAAAACTAAAACAGGCATGCGGATTCGAATACACCAGCAAGTTACAGAGGATGTTCCAGGTAATTAGAGCCTTTAATATTTCATTATCTCATTATGTAATACAAATGCTAGAAAGATACACTTGTGAACAATAAAATGGGCTACCATTTCTTACTTTTATCTGATATGTTATGAAAAATAACTTCCGCCCCGCCGTTTCACCCGCGTTCCCGAGGGATCTTGTGTTTTCCGGGGAGCCGGCGAAATTACAGGCACAAGAGACGTAACAACATCATGTCTCAAGGTTGGCAACGCGTGAGTGACACCCCTGGCAGAGAAAATATAATATTGTATTTTCTTTGCCCGTGGTGTTATGGGCGTCTATAGGCTACGGTAACCGCTTATTATCAGGTGGGCCGTAAGCTTGTTTGCCACCTATCGATATATATATATAAAAGAGTATGTATGTATGTTCCTTATAGACTCCGAAACCGCCGAACCGATCGCGATGAAATTTTCAGACAACCTTCGTATTACCCCCGCGGGTAATCCTGTAAAAACCTTACAGGATTACCCGCGGGGGTGGCGATCGGAGCACTCGGGACCGCGGTTGAAACCGCGGGGCGGAAGCTAGTGTGGTATAAAAGAGCTTGGGTACTTTTTCATCACAATAAAATATTAGATCCCACGGGAACGCGGCTAAAACCGCGGGCTGAAAACTAGTAACTTATAGATATCAAACTTTTTTCCAGGACATAGGCGTATCGAAGGATCTGAACGAAAACTTCCGCAGGCACATGGCTCACAGTTCTGAACAGCCACTGCACATCGACTTCAGCATCCAGGTGTTGTCCTCCGGCTCGTGGCCCTTCCAGCAGTCCTCGTCCTTCCAGCTGCCCACTGAGGTTACATATTTGTGTTCTTAATGCTATTGCTTTAAGGTCCATATTCGCTGATGCCATGGGTACTGAAAAACATACTATACGCTACTGACGAAAAGTTGGTGCAAGTAAGGTGATGATAGCTCAGTGGTAGTGACGTTGAAAGCCGTGACGAAGGTCGTGGGTTCGAACCCACCTATGATCGTGAGCTTTGTGGTAGGGTAGTACCCGCCTGGAAGACTACCATCTTTGAAAATCAGTCGCCGAACATCTTCCAGTGTGTTCCGGCAGCTGCTCTTGAGAGCCAGTTCTTTCTAGGCTGTGTGCTTACCACTCACATGTTGAGATTGTGTTCAAACAATCTAATAAACATAGTAAAAAAAGAATACCGCCTTTTCATATTATATTTAAGTTAAATTAGCAGCTTGAAGTTACGACAAGCTGGTTTTCAATCATACCTACAAGAGTCGTATAGTGTTATGCCAACATTTGTTCAAAGTTTCGCACCTGTCACGAATGTAACGAACGTTTGTCCAAACATTTTTATTACAGTTGGAGCGGTCAGTGCACAGGTTCACGACGTTCTACTCGTCCCAACACTCCGGCAGGAAGCTCAACTGGCTCTACAACATGAGCAAGGGCGAGCTCGTCACTAATTGTTTCAAGAACAGGTACCTACTTTCATGATTAAATGGTTTTTTTTTTGTGAGTGGAATCTTGAAAAAATCTTTTTTTTTTTACTTATTTGTCAAAAACAAGTGATAGTTGGTACTAAAGTTCTGTCTGGCCAAGCACTCGGTCTCTATAGTTTATGACCGCGTACGCGCAACCTAACAACGTATATAGTATAGTTCCATCAATTTCTTTGTCTCTTCCTTTCGTTATGAAAAGCGGTCAAATTCAACCTTTAATAACTTTGCCTAAAAGATTACGTTAAATAATATAATTGTAATGATTTCAGATACACGCTGCAGGCGAGCACGTTCCAGATGGCCGTGCTGCTCCAGTACAACGAGAACACCGCCTGGAGCGTGCGCCAGCTGGAGCAGCACACCGGCATCAAGGGGGACTTTCTTATACAGGTACTGTCCTAATCACTCACTACTACCTCTTGTCACAAGACTTTACCCGCATTTTAGATGGTATCGTCGGCGGGCTGTGAAAACCTCGTAAATAGCAAATTTTGTGAATAACTGTTTTAGTGGATTTTCGTAACAAGACATCGTAACACATGTCTTTTTTCCCTTCTTAAAAATTTGGAGCAATGCACTTGCGAGGATTTCATAGATTTCATATGCTCATTAACAGGGCTTGAAACCGGTTTCGAAAAAACCGATAAGTAAAGGTTAATACCGGTTTTTAGTAAAAGTTACGTTCGGAGCGCGTCCGAAATAAGACTGGTACCTAAAATCTAAATAAACCGGTTTAATCCAGAGCGACACGTGCACGCGTCGGCATCGCTTGAAGTTTGACATAAAATCATTATAAATAATGAATTGACTGAATCGGCGATGGCGATCTCATCGGTAAGAGCGAAATGAAAACCTCTAAAAACCGGTAAATTTAGTCAAAACCTATTTGATTTCGCTTTTATGAAAACCGTTTTTTTCAAGGTTAAGGTAGAGCCAAACCTAAATAAAACGTTCCTAATGTACTTGGCACTGATTTAGGTTTGAAAATTAACCAGTAAACAAGCCCTGCTCTTTAATAAAATAAGTTGAGAAAACTATTAATTTGAAATAATTGACATGCCTACAAAATGAAGGAAAATACTTATCTGGCTGGCTGACACGCTCAAGTTGAAAATCTGTCGCCAAACACATAATGATATGTTGTAATTAGAATGCATTGTCATCGAGTTGAGAGCTACCCTGAAAGTTTCAGCCGGATAGCTAATCGGGAAGTGCTCGAAATTTGAGTTGCAAGATTCCACTCTGAACGACAGACAGAGGGACGAGAAAGTGACTTAATAAATACGTGGTAATAATAATAAAAATTTAATATTAAAAAAACACTCAATTTATATTGTATTGTATTATTTCTAGGTTCTACAGATCCTGTTGAAGGCCAAGCTGCTGGTGTGTCAGGACGACGAGACGGAGCTGTCCGAGGGCTCCGTCATTGAACTGTACTTAGGTTATAAGAAGTATGTACTGCATTTATATTCCTACTATATTATTCAATACGGTGTAATATAAGCTAATTACCTATATAATAAGCATGTATTAAAAAAACAAAAAAAGATTTCCAAAGTGGCCGTGTGTGAGGACCATTTCATCTTTACTTATATAAATAATAACTACTAATATTATAAATGCGAAAGTTTGTGAGTATGGATTGATTATGTCTGGATGTTTGTTACTCTTTCACGCAAAAACTACTGAACGAATTTGGCATAGATTTTACTATGATCTGTAAATTTTTTTTTTCTGGTCAAGTTTTAGTTATGCCAAGTTTTCCCAAACTGTCTTAACTTGAGATAATATTTTTCTTTACCAGCAAAAAGCTACGCGTGAACATAAACATCCCGCTGAAGACGGAGCTGAAGGTGGAACAGGAGGCGACGCACAAACACATCGAGGAGGACAGGAAAATGCTCATACAGGTATTATACTTTGACGGGCCGTTTGGCGTGGTTGTAAGTGGGTTCGATTCCCACTCGGGACAAATATTTGAATGTGTGCATGAACATGCCTGTTTGTCCTGAGTCTGGGTGTTATTATCTAAATATATACAGTATTTACAGTATATCAGTAATCTGGCTTTCATAGTACAAACTCTGCTTAGTTTGGTGTCAGATGGCCGTGTGTGAGGAATAGTATCCCTGAATATTTATTTATTTATACTGCTCAACGTTCATGTTGCTATAGCGACGCGATGATAGCTCAGTGATAGTGACGTCGGATGCCGCGGCCAAGGTCGTGGGTTCCAGGAGCTTTGGGTGAAGGAAAAAATCGTGAGGAAACCATAGCACGGTGGTAGGGTACTTTGTAGTATCCGCCTGGCTGGCTACCACCGTCAAGTTGAAAATCTGTCGCTAAGCACCTCCTGGTGCTTAAGAGCCAGTTCCTTCTAGGCTTTGTGTGCTTACCACCTTCGGTCACATCATCACTTACCATAGTGAGATTGTAACAAAGTGATAAAGAAATAGTGGAATTTCCCTAGATGGAATTTAATCTACACGAGATTTGAAATTAATTATTTTCGGATTTGTACCTTCATTCATACTGGATCGATATTTTGAAATGTCATATTATCTAAAAAAATGTTAACTAATACTTCCAGGCGGCCATAGTGAGGATAATGAAGACCCGTAAGACCCTGAAGCACCAGCACCTCGTGGTGGAAGTCCTCAACCAGCTGTCCTCGCGATTTAAACCCAGAGTTCCCGTCATTAAGGTATCATTTAACTTTTCACTACTCTCCAGTGTCTTTGTTTTTATTCATATTGTTCTACGTTGATACCTTTATTTTTAGAACATGTGATAGTATAATAGTACATCCTTAGAGGAGGCCTATGTTCAGCAGTGGACGTCTTGCGGCTGAGATGATGATGATGATAGTAAACGGTTCCTTCTAAGCTTTGCCTATACAAAGTGCCTGAGCCTCGGCAAATCAGGCAATATATGCTTCTAGTATTGCTAATATTTATAGTGGACGGTGGCCACCCATCAGGTGGACCGCCTGTGTTTGTCAACCTTCTGACATAGTAAAGGACCATAGACAAATTAATATGTAGTCTAGGATAAATGATCAAGTCATAAAATGAAGTTTCGATAGCGACCTGTGTGCGTGGCGCATGCGCATTGTACACAAATAAGGGGTAAAATTTTTGTTTACAATTTTTTATATTATGATTTTTTTTTAGTTATAAAATCTACAAAAAACACTGTTCGCGCTCGATTTCGACTTAGCTGCTGTAAAAAATAAATAATATTCTAAAAGCAATCATATGGCATAGGTTTCATGAATGTAGAGAAATTAGCCCAAAATTAGTCATGGTCCTTTGAATGATGCCTTAAATGATGAAATGTAATATAAATGTAATGTTATACAGAAATGCATCGACATACTGATCGAGAAGGAGTACTTGGAGCGCACCGAGGGCGAGAAGGACACCTACAGCTACTTGGCGTGATTCGCGCCTTCCTTAACGACATAACTATGTAATTAATTAAAATGAAATATAAAAAACTATTATGTATACATATAGTTTTATTGTGTGGACGGAGTATAAATGTAGCCAGCGAAAATACCTCGTGACTTTTGAATGACCGATAAATTAGTTATGTGGACTTTTTAAGATTTTACAGGATATGTGGTGGTTGGCTTCTCTGACGTCTTCAGCGAGGATTAAATCTAGCATTTTTCGGAATGCGCGTCTTTTCGTGACTCGTGACTCGTGACTTTTAACAGCTCCGGGACTAAAATGAAAAAAATATATATATATATATATATATTCAAATAGGCCTTTATGAATAGTCTGACTAAAGATTCTGGATAAATGGTAGTGGGGCAACTCACGAGCGACTCGCACGAGTACGATGACGAAGGCCTACTGCAGACGGTCCCATCTGTACAAATTACTAGGAATAGTGTGCATTTGTTTTATTTTGTACTGTCCCCGCGTTGACCAGCTACCCGATCATTATTATGGACAAAATATTAATTTTATTATTGCACAAATCTATATTCTTGCCCAACTCCTCGGATATACGAGACAATACACCTGTCTTATTTTTTTTATAGTACTCATTAGATTCCATAACATTATCTAGATAATTACATATAGACAAACACACCTAGGATTACAAATTAGCAAATAGCGTACCACGTATGATAACAATAACTGGCCAAATGCGAGTCCGACTCGTGCACCGAGGGTTCTGTACAAACTTTTCATAGGGAATTTAAAAAATCGTCGGAACAAAATTGTGACAGAAGACGGACACGTGAGTGACAGCAATAGGGCTCCGTTTGGACCCTAACAAGGCGCATTATACACGTTTCGCGTTTATGGGACACATTGTCATAAGAGTTTGTGGACTGCGATCTGAGATTATTTGGAAAATCGTAGTAAGTATTCATCTTGAACCAGGAGAATCCAAATTCTATGAGCAAAAAGATTCGCTAGATGCTTCTTATGGCCCTGAAGCGTGACTGAGCCGGTCCACCTACAAAATGCGAGGCCGCGAGTCCATACATTTTGTAGGTATTTTGAATTTGTGTTAAAGTGAAAAAATAATAAAAAAAAAACAAAATAAAATCGTAGTGTGATAGATTATAGTATGACTATCATTGTAATATATTTTTCTTCTCAAAATACCTTTTTCTTACTTTTATGCGATAAAAGTAAGAAAAAGGTGCAACTTTGCGTTTTTTTTCTTCGAGCGAAATAATTTCAATCTTGTTTTGAAGCCCGTTGGAACTTTGGATATATTGTCAACTATTATATATTTTTTTTCCGAACCTAAACTATTTAATTTTCTTTATATACAATTGAATCTAAGAAACGCATAATCATAAAGAATCCTTGTAATAACTTTGGAATACCCGACAAATTAGCTACGTGGTACAAATAAACGACATTTTTAGTCCACCTAGAATTGTTGGACCACAATCTCACCATGGTATGTAAGTGATGATGTGGCCGAGGGTGGTAAGCAGCACACAAAGCTTAGAAGGAATAAGCTTTGAAGTGCAACTGTTGGAACACAACGGTCTTGACGATGGATTTATATGAGGGTACGACAAAGTATTCTATCATCGTGCTATGGTTTCTTCACGATGTTTTCCTTCACCGAAAGCTCGTGCCCAGTATTCGACCACTGAGTTATCTTCCCCTTTTTTTGATGTACTGCAAGTGCTTGCTGGCTACCTTTGTCCATTCTTTTAGGCATCACAGAAAGTTTCCGAAGATGTTTTTTTTACCGCAGACAAACTTGCTTTCGCTCTTCGTTCCCGTAAATAGTAGTGTATAGTCTCCAAACTCAGAGATAAGATATAGCAATAAACAAACATACTTTTCTATTTATGTATGACGGAACTAGTAAAAATTGCTCTTTGAAACAATGTAGGTACTTATCAATAATTATATAATCCTTATCTAAACATAGCTAGCATATACTTAGGTACTATAATGACAGATAATATATATTATATAATAATATAATTTATTAAAATAAGCTATCGGCAACATATAAAAGACTCTAAATGCCTTGTTCAACTGAGGAACAGAACAGTGCGTCAACTAGACGAAGTTTTATCCCACTCGTTGTGAGTGGGTACCGAATCTTCTAATCTACCTATAATGTAATATTTACATATATTTAACATAAATTAATATATATTTTTTACAAATCTCTCTCTCATTAAAGAATACAGAGTGAAACTTAATATAGAAACATCATTTTGCGTATATCATCGCCGTAAAGGAGGGGGTAGAGGCGTTCTGTTCGCGTAGCGAATCTTTACTGCTGGGAAGTTAACTGCAGGCGTTGACGGATTATCTGGACTAAACTTTACCACCCGTAAAAACTTAATTAATTGCCACATTACACCTATCTTTCTGACTGTACATGCGTACGGGCATGCGTAATTAAAAGACGTAGATAGAAATAGTATTATTATGAAGTAAACAACATAAGTGATTAAGTAATAGGCGGATAAGATAAAAACACCAGTTTTACGGCGCACGCTATTCTGTACGCTTGGATTCATAATTTTAATATTGATTACGTGAAATTATGTTCAAAAACCCCAACTATGTTTACGGGCCTGAGGGCCTCAATGTACCTGCAAAATTGAACTTCGGTGATTATATTTTGGATAAACTTTGGCAGTTTAGAGATAATGTTGCTATGGTAAGTTTTAATTATATTTAATTTAATTTAATTGCGTTTCACTTCAGAGTAGTTATGGGGGGAACGATGAATGCAATATTCTTTATTGTATGCAACAGTAGCTGTTCCCCGCGGTTTTACCCGCGTTCCCGGTATAATAAAAGCAGCCTAAGTTACTCATTTAACATCAGCTATCTGCCAGAGAAAGTCATGTCAAAATCGGTCCAGCTGTTTCGGAGATTAGCCAGAAAAAACAGACAGACACATTTTTTTTTAAATTGTTCTTTTGTTATAAGTATACCTACCGTATATACGGTATTCATATATGTATACATGCATTTAGTAAAAAGATATTATTTTGAAATTACTTGCAGATAAAAAAAAAATGATCATTTTTATTTATTAGTGTAGATGTACTAGGTAGAAGAATAAAGATGCCACAAACTTGCTCACAAGATGCATTTGCTCTAGTTTTACGTAGTATAGAATAGAATAGTTGGTAGGTACCCACTATTATCTATTCTATACCTTGAGTTAAGTTTAAAGTAAATAGGCCCAAGATAACATTTTCATGTCAATCTATGATAACGAGAATCTAATTTACCTATTACCTGTATATACCTACAGGTTGATTTTTTATTCGCTGGCAATACTTGCAGGGGTGGAAGCACTCATCAATATAAACCACATTTATTATGGGACCAACTGTTAAATCACGAAAAAAATATCAGCTGTTCCATACAAAAGTTCAATACCTACTAAACCAAAATGTATGAAGCAACTGTTTTATTTTACGCGATATCAGAGTTGGTCCCATACTGAAAGTTGATCATATTGATAAATACTAACACAGGGGTGTTAGCAAGTAATGCCAACGACTAAAAATCTTTAACATGAGGGTGTCTCTACTGTCTCGCTGTGCTTGTCTCTTTTTAGAACATCTGGATATGTACTTAGGTTAATTTATGTTGGGCTTATTTGGAAATGCATAATAGAAATCGCCGCTCACTGGTGTGTGGCTAATTGTAGGATTCGTAGGTACTTCCTTACTGGAAGACAAGACTGCATTTAAAGAATATTTCAATTGAATGAAATGAATTCACAAACTATTTTATACTTAATGATTTTATAAAAAATGTTATTTGTAATTAAATTAGGTTAGGCATATGTCCAACACAGAGAGAATGTAACCACTACACAGTGGACGTCTTGCGGCTGAGATGACGATGATGATGATGACATTTTTTTTTTTTTTGTTTTCCCTTATTTCGGGAAGGGAAAGCGTTCTAGTCCATACAGCCTAATCATCAATCAATCTTCTTTGTTTTAAATAAATAATTATGTCTGATATTCAAATATAACATAGGCCAAAGCTAAATCTAGTATACATACAGGGTGATTTTTTAGTCACTGGCCATACTTAGAGTTACAGAGTTAGTCCCATGTTAAAAGTTGTTCATATTGATGAGTACTTCCACCCCTGCAAGTATGTTCAGTGACTAAAAAATCACCCAGTATAGTCAAGTCAGTCGGGTTTTAGTAAATTGGTGGCAGTTTTACTAAAACTTTTCGTGGACTATTTGAGACAACATGAAATGTCACGATACACGCATTCATTTAATTTCACATCACTCGTGCACTTGTATTGATCTTTATTAGACAAAATGCCACCAATATCATTCAATAAAACTCAAAATACATCGATTTCATGAAAATAAAACGAAAACGCTACGTCTGAACATCACTTCGCAAGTTCCCGCCAAAAAGTCTGATGAAATACCTAAATAAAAATGAAAGATCTATAAAAATATGCCTTGCTGAGTTTCTTTCTTCTCAGTCCAAGTGTATTCCGAAGTATTCCGAACCGGTGCATGGTAGACTCAATTTAACGTTCATAAGTGCCTTATTAGGGCCTAAACTGAATAAACGAGCTTGAGTTTGGAAACTAATTGAGTAGTTACTACAGAAAAGATAAACTATGACATGATTTTACATAAGTGAAAATAAATTATGGGTCGGTATGGCTAGATAACTTAACTCCCGGAGTTGCAAAATATAGATCGATTATTTTTTGAATTGCTTAATAAGTATCTACTGTTTACACATTATCTTTTTATTTGCAAAAATCGATATTATTCCATATCAAGATAAAAATAATCGATGAGGATCTAACTGATATTTGAGTAGGTACTACATATATCTGAAATAGCAGTTTTTTTCATAACGTTTTTAGAATGTTTTCTATACCTTTTTCTCTAAATCATAGTTTATTTTTATAGAAACAGAAACAACAACACATAATAGTAGCAATCAAAGCATTTTGTAACAAAAAATATAGATAGTCTGGTAAGGCGTTTTCCTGTAACTTCAAAAGTTAAAATGCAGCCCCTACTGACCAATGATCGATTGCATTATCTAGGTTTTATTGTGATCAAAAACTAGTCATCTAATATTTAATTTTCTAGATAAATGGTGAAACAGACGAAAGAATAACATACAAAGAAATAGTACAGCAAGCGATGAACTTCGCCGTCTCCCTCATACATATGGGTGTTGGAAAGGGACAAACAGTTGCTCTGTTTTCAGAGAATAGGCAAGAGTATTGGAGTGCTGTAATTGGTGTTGTATGTACTGGAGCTGTGTTGACTACCATTAATATTGGATATAGTAAAGGTATGTGAGGATATATATCGTGTGAGCAAAGTAAAAATAAAACGCGACGAACATAGAACCTTCTCCTTTTTGAAGTCAGTTAAAAACGGGATGGGGCTTAGGCACTCTTTCTAGGTTTAGGTTTTTGCAACCTGGGTTTTACAAGACTTGCTTTATGAGATCACCTAATGAGATCTTTATAGTTTCCTCATTTCCGTCTGTGTATCATGGTTATTTTACTCGGAGATTATTATTGTTAAAGTGTCGAATATGTGCTTTTGCTAAGTCTAAGCTAAAAGGCGTTAACTACAGAAAAGATGTAGTGGTCATTTCTTGTATAAGAAATGACCACTATACCTACAGGATGCACCAAACGAATGTCTCCTGGAGGGTGTTTTAAGAAAGTGTGTTTTTAAAAAAAATCTTTGAATGCAGTTTTTCAATAAAATAAAGTTTATTTGAAGTAAAATTTGCGATCTTTAATATTCAGGGTACATCCTGTCCAGGGCGCACTCTTTGGTTCAACCTGTATCTATAATATACTTATTTACTAGATATTTATTTTCTGAGATTAACTTTTGATTCTATAAATGATTTCAGATGAAATAAAACACACGACCAGTATTGCAAAGCCATCGGTCATCATATGTTCACCAACAACATACAAAAATAATGAGGAAACCTTAAAATCAATCGCATCCATAAAAAATAATATATTATTCGGCAACGAAAAATATTATAACACATTGCTATATAACGATATAGCGGTTCACGTTAAAAATAGCGTTCAATTCGAACAGTTCGAAGCCGTTGATGTTAAAGGACAGTCGGATACTTTATTTATGTTATATTCATCGGGAACAACTGGATTACCTAAAGGAGTTATGCTGACACATTTAAATGTTATAACAGCATGTTCCTTGTGAGTACTTTTATCACTACTAGCTGTTCTCCGCGATTTCACCCGCATCCCCGGGATAAAAAATAGCCTAGATAACCATCCTCAAGAATTGGGCTATCTAGTAGTTCCAGGGATTAGCGCTTTCAAGCAAACAAACAAAAAACTCTAGAGCTTTATTATATTACTATATAGATTAAATGTATATGAGTAGATGTTATGCTACTTATAATATTATAAATGTGAAAAATTGGATGGATGGATGGATGTTTGTTACTCTTTCACGCAAAAACTACTGAACGGATTTGGATGAAATTTGGCACAAAGATAGATTATAGTCTGAAATTTCACATAGGCTACTTTTTATCCCGAGAAAACATAAGATCCCACGGGGACGCGGGTGAAACCGCGGGCGGAAGCTAGTAATAAGGCGCTTTGAGACCAAACATGCGTTTCTTTGATTCAGTTGTATGTAAAGAAAATGAAATAGTTTTAGTTTGGAAAAAAAATATAACATTATATATAACAGTATATTTTTACTTTTATCGCGTTGTATGGCTATAATAAACAGTATTTTGGGAAGAAAAATATATTACAATGATTATTATACATACTATAATCTGTCACACCAGGTTTTTTTTTTATTACTTCATATTAACACAATTTCAAAATGCCTACAAAATGTGTGGACTCACGGCCTCGCATTTTGTAGTTGGACCCGCTCAGCCACGCTACAACGCCTTAAATTACGAAATGCATTATTTTCCAGGCCCTCAACGCACGATCCTAATGAGTTGACACTTACTATCACACCATGGTACCACGTTATGGGATTGGTTGGAACACTTACAGGAATGGCAGTGGGCAGAACTGGCGTATATTTACCTAAATTCAACGTTGATCTTTTTTTAAAAACTATTGAGAAGTATAAGGTATATAATATCATATTTAACAATAGCTGTTCCCCACGGTTTCACCCGCATTTCCGGGATAAAAAGTAGCCTATAACCTTCCTCAAGAATTGGGTTATCAAATGCATAAAGATGTTTTCAAATCCAACTGGTAGTTCCAGAGATTAGCGCCTTTAAACAAACAAACAAAAACTCTTCTGCTTTACTATATTAGTATAGATATTATTAAGTACCTAATAAAAAGCAATAAGCAGTTATAACGACAACGCTTCACAAAACTACTGTTTAAAGCTATAACCATAAACCTATGAGCTATATCAGTTGCCACTAAGAATTCTATATTCTATTTTTTCAGGTATCACAATTGACAGTGGTTCCTCCTGTACTGGTAGCTGTGTGCAAGTCTCAATCACAGTATGATCTCAGCTCAGTACGTATGATATACTCAGGAGCAGCGCCATTACATGGCGATACTATTCAAGCTGTACCTAAAAAGTAAATAATATGTTTGCATTGTTTTCTGCAATGTGCATGTGATACGTGTAAATATAATAAATTTGGTCTTAAGGAGTTTCCATATTAAATCAACGCAGAATCAGGAGGATCAGAAACAGTCTAAGTCTGCAAGATCATTGTTTTCGCGTTTTAACAGTCGTTATTAATACTGACTGCTATTTTAGTAATACTGCTATTTTAACGCTATGTATTGTTTATATTTCAGATTTCCGAATACCAAAGTAGTATTACAAGGTTACGGCGCCACTGAAGTGTCCCTTGGTATATGTAGGTCTAATTTCAATGATGTAGACATTATTAAGCCTGGAACTGTTGGCAAAGTCGTCCCTAGCATGATATTGAAGGTATTTATCATAGTCTATGGATTTTTTGGCAGGAACTTGCAATGTAACATTGCGTTTTAATTTTATTTTATTTAATAAAATAAAAATCGTGTTGTTTCGAGTTGGCGTTTATTCAAAACTAATAAAACTAACAAAATTGATAATAATTGTATTTTTTTTTTTCAAAACTACTCAATAAACCCTCATGCATAATATTCCAGGTCGTCGACCCCGAGACCCGAATACCGCTAGGACCCAACCAGCAAGGTGAAATATGCATGAAAGGTGCAATGGTTATGAAGGGATACCACGGCAAGAGTAAGAACGAAGGCTTCGATGATGAAGGCTTCTATATGTCAGGGGATATCGGGTATTACGATGAAGACAAGCAATTCTTCATCGTTGATAGGTTGAAGGAGCTGATCAAGTATAAGGGATATCAGGTAGGTACCTACCTAATGAAGTTATACCAGGTTTTTAGTTGAAAGTTGATTTCCGAACTAGTTATTAATTCAGTTTTGTGATTAAATAAATAGCTAAGATCCTGGTTTTAAATCCAACTAAAACCAAATACTTGATCTTAGGTACGAAGCAACAGATTAAAAAGTTCCATAATCCCCAAATAAAGATCAATGGCGAGAGTATTGAGAGGGTTCCTGTCGCAAGAAATTTGGGCGTTTTACTTAATGGGGAGTTGCGCTTCTTAAATTATGTAAACTCGAATGCAGGCGGGTGTTTGGCGACAGATAGCTATTATGTCGTAGGCATCCGCTAAGAAAAGATTTTTGAAAATTCCACCCCTACCGGGGTAAAATAGAGGTTCGCAGGTGAAACCGCGGAGCGGTAAGCTAGTAATAATATTATAAAGCTGAAGAGTTTGTTTATTTGGTTGAACGCGCTAATCTCAGGAACTGTAACTGGTTCGAATTGAAATTAGGTGGTAAATTAGGTCTAAGTAAATTTATGGAGCCTGTCGGGCACAACAAACATTAGAAGTAGGAGAGAGGAGACTACACCAATATAGTTTTTGACGATATAGATATGTGATAATTAATTGAATTTATATAATTTTTGTGTCATATATGTAGTCATTAACTGTATAATATGCTTTGTTTATTAATGTTTGTTTAAGTTTATTGATCAATTTTGTATCTGTTTCGTCTTTTAATATATCTGGTAATCTATTATATATTTTTATGCACATTACGTAGGGAACAAACGCTGGATGCAGGCCGCCCAAGACCTTCATTGTCGGTTGGAGATCATTAGGGGAGGCCTATGTCCAGCAGTGGACGTCTTGCGGCTGAGATGATGATGATGATGATGACATTACGTAGGGACTATTAGAGTGTAATGTTATGTTGGAAGTGGGTAGCATTAACATGTTCTTATGTCTTAGTGTGGATAGCCCATTTATCCAGGAAGGCTATAGGCTACTTTTTATCCCGGGAAAGCATAAGATCTCTCGGGAACGCGGGTGAAACTGCGGGTTGAAAGCTAGGTTTTTATACTATTTACTATGTTAGCAAAGAAGCAAACGATTCGTCTGCTGGTAAGGGGTTACCCTATACTATAGATGCTTGCAACACCAGCGCGTTGTCACCCTGGACAACTTCATGACAACATTTTTGCAGAACCCCATACCAAACTCCCTTGGGAAAATCAGGGGTGGGGAGCTCGTCCCCCAGCCTGAGCGTCTGTAGGAAGTTTCTTTGAAACCGCATAGTGCGGATTACAAATGGTAGCCGTTGGTATCAAGGTGCATTGTCAGTTGTAAAGGCGGTAGAACACACATCATCATCATCATCATCTCAGCCGCAAGACGTCCACTGCTGGACATAGGCCTCCCCTAAGGATCTCCAATAGGACTCGTCTTGGGCAGCCAGCATTCAGCGTTTTCCGCCGATCTTTACAAGGTCGTCTGCGTCTACGCTGGGCATGTCGATCCGTAGTATCTACTCTTTGGAGTAAGAGTTCTGACTCTTCGGCCCCATCGGCCATCCATTCTGCGCAGTATGTGGCCTGCCCATTGCCACTTCAACTTGCCAATCCGTTGGGCTATGTCAGTGACCCTAGTTCGTCTACGAATCTACATATACAATTTTGAATAAAATAAAATAAAATAAATATCATTCCATTAGGACATTCCGCACTCACGGACATCTGATTCCAAACTATGCAGAATTGGCTCCTGACTTGAGTAAATTTTTTGTTAGGTTCCACCAGCAGAACTAGAAGCAGTTCTACTCCAGCATCCGGGAGTCCGTGACGTTGGTGTGGTTGGAGTGACCAATAAAGACGCTGAAGAGGTGCCCCTCGCCTTCGTGGTGGTACAACCTGGTGCTATAGTGACAGAGGAAGAGTTGAAGGAGTTTGTTGCAGGAAAGGTGGGTTGTGAGATGTGTTGAATTTATTAATTTTTATTTGTTATTCTCATCTGGAAATTATTAGCTGGCAACACAAAAATAACAGAATCTTTTTATTTTCGATTGTATAAAGATGTATGGTGGCAAACATAATTATTTTTGAATTTATATGAAACCAAACACCAATGAATCCAAATACTATTTAATTTCTTTTTTTTTCAGTTATCGAACCCGAAGCACTTACGAGGCGGAGTTAGGTTTGTTGATCAAATTCCAAAGACTGCCAGTGGGAAAATATTGAGGAAGGAACTGAAGAAAATGGTGAAAAGTAGCAAATGTAAACTTTAATATGTACCTATTCCGATACAGCTTTTCGTTCATGTATTATTAGGTCTAATTATATTAAAATAATAAAAAAACTGATCATGCTTTAAATCGTGTACACCTACACACATTCAAGCAAATCTGTTACCAAATACGCAGCAACTTTGTTAGCATTGTAGCGACATCTATCAATACTTCAGCTATCCGTGGTGAGATGGCGCAACAAGATTCAACATCGCGCTAACAAAGTTCGTCGAGTACTTGGCATATATACAAAATTCCAACTTCTACAATTGAACCGCGGCCCCCAGGCACTATGACCCAGCCGGGCGGAAGATCTTCCTTTCTCAATGGAGAAGTCTACCACCTTGCTCCTCCGTAGCATGTATCTATACTAATATTGTAAAGCTGAAGAGTTTGTTTGTTTGGTTCAACCAAACAAACTGTTGGAATTGCATACCCTGTTTATCGAGAGCATAAGATCCCTCGAGAACGCGGTTGAAACCGCGCGGCAGAAGATAGTATCTAGATATCATTAACAAACTACGATCATATCCTACTAGAGAAATCAACTATAAAATCCCGAACGTTTTCTTGTTTGTCTGTCTGTCTGTCTGTTTGTTTCGGCAATTTTTCTCGACTTTCACTGCCAGACAGCTCATTTTATATGGAGTAACTAAAGCCACTTTTATTGGTTATAGGCAAATTATTACAACGGGAACGCGAGTGAAACCGCGGGGAACAGCTAGTTAATAATATATTTAATGTAACTACTCCTAAAAATTTACTCTTCATGTGTTGTTACAAAATCTACAGCCTTAACAATTATTTACTGTACAATTACTAAATGATAATAAACATTCATTAATTGCATGTAAGTAATTTCACTTTTAAAAGCATAATAAGTTTCTGTAATAAAATACAAAATGCAGTGCGTTATGAATTGACTTTAATAAGGTTGTATGTCTGCAGTTCAAATGCAAGCGTAAAGCGTTTTTCAATGCGCCCAAAGTACCTAATGAGAATGAGAAACTCTAACCGAGATGGAACGCTCAATTCCATACAATGATTTTCTACCATAGGTGGTAACTGTTCAGAGTACACGATGAAGTTGTTGATCTTAAATAAAAATAACCATAAAAAAGATATCCTTTATGGTTAAGGTCGACAATCTACTTGGTATGTGCATAGGCGGCGGATGCCACTTAAAATCAGGTGGACAGTCTGTGGCGTATAGCGTAGGCACGGAAGGGCAGAGTGAGGCGCCATAGCTTGCTAGGCTCATGCAGACTAGACTGCTGAAAAACGCAGGAAAAAGCACAGGAGAGAAGCTGTTAAGAAAATATCGCCAGTCACTCGTGGCATAGTCAAGGCCTTGACACTGAGATTGTACAGCATGAAGCAAGCCGGACTTACTTGCCTATTACAAGTTAAGTTGTTATGTAAACACATTTCTCCAAACTTGTCTCTAAAAACTGTTAAATTTTCGTCACTTGAGCGCTTGTCTCGGCTCCTCGCGGCCGCAGACCGACACTTTCGATTTATACATTGATTTTACCATTGCCAGAAATCGATTCCGTCGGCAATAGAACTTTTTTGTTAGAACAAATAAAAAGTAAATAAACTCAGTGCTCTTAGCTCTAATTTTATTGTGAAACCATAATCAGAACACGTATATACTTTAAAGTGATGCGTCAGCATTATTTTAAATTAAAAATAGAACGTCGCGCTTTTTGTTTGACGTTCCTGTGACGAAACTTATGTGAATGTTAGCATAAAAAATAAATATGTACAATAAAATAATTTCATCGGCTAAAGTGATATTTTTTATACATTTCTTGAAAGTAACGACTTTAGTCAAATGTGACAATGACAGTTTAGAAGATACGGACGTTGTGAATCGGGATTTGTACGAATCAAAGAATTTGATTCACGGTAGTGACAATGCTGTGCTATCAAAACTTTTGAGTGAGAGTAAATTTCATTCGGACATTATAAAAAATATCGGTAAAGATACCGATGTTGTTAATAACTACGAGGATATAACCATTTTGGACGAACACGGACAGTTAAAGAATTTGAAATATAAATCGGCAAATGTGCCAAGTGTACCAACTGAACTACAAAATATGGTGAACAGTGACAATGTTGTGACAAGGTTTAGTGACAAAGTGACAACTCAATTAGAACCGAGTGAGGGTAGTGATAAAAATGATTTAAAAAGTTCGAATGTCGTCAAATCAAAATTTTTCGATGAATTGGGACGTAAGTATTTTATTATTTACCTACTTTGAATCAGTTTTTGGTCTCAAGATTCATATTATAGTCGTTGCTTTTTTACAAGTCTGTTATAAATTACCTCGTCCACGAGAGACTAAATTTCACTATAGAGCGCCTCTCAAAGTGCAGGAAAGTACCTACTTAGCTAGAGCATTACAACAACGAGCAACGAGATGACACTATAAATACTGTTGTACGAGTAGGAATGCTGAGTGGGTCTATATAGATGTTAGGCGCTGCGCAAACGTAGACACTTTTAGTTACCGACACAGCACACCATCACAGGAAAGTATGTGTGAAAGTGGAAGTAACTGGACACAAAAAGTGTCTACATCTGCGCAGGGAGGGCTGATATCATATTCACTGGTAGCTTGTATCCCAAACAAGATACAAAAGTACGTTTACCCAGACACAGTGCCTCTAAATAACAATCTAAAATAAAGACGATCATTTGATTATGGTGCGCAACAAATATGACGTTACAACTTACTATTGCATAGAAAATTCCAAATGTTGCTTCTATGAACATGTCAGTGTAATTGTCAATATTTTTATTTTGTGCTACAGATCTGTAATGGTTGGTTCCCATTTTAAATTTTTAACGGAAGTTTTTGCGTTTTAATTTATTATATAATTTTTCTTTATAAGTTGGTTCCATTAAATAACGGATATATCGATTGCCGTACGCTACAGTCGCAAATCGCACAATTACGTCTCTTTAACACTTGAAAACATAATAAATTAAAACGCAAGAAATATTCTTTAAAAAACGAGATGGGGACCCCATCCTTAACAGTAAATAGGAGACGCATGATATGTTTTCCCGGGATAACAAGTATTTATTTTTTCCATATATCATTGAAAGTCAATGTCAAAGCCATATAACCAGAACTTATGAAGGTCGAAATCAAATAGGTACCTATACGTTAAGTAAGAATCAATTAACCAAAATGGGTCCTATTTTGTAACATACGCTTTATATTCCCATCCATAATGTCAAATAATATTATATCACGTCTGATGATTGAACAATGATGAGAAATCATCACACACAAGTTCGACTAAACCAGTTATTATTTAAGGTTACGCCATAGTTTAGGCCGTGTTCAAGTGAAAGCCGTATCCGGATTCGGCTTCGACTTCGGTAACGCGAGGTTTATTACTCATTTGTGTAAGGCTGCTTTATAATGGAACGTAATAATGTCTACTAGTTTTCTCCTGCGGTTTCATTCGGATTCCTATATATATGCCCATAGTGATATTATGTATACGAAACCATTTGAGAATTTATGACGAAATTGGTAGCACAGCCGTGAAAACGTAGTAAGACAGACGGACAGACTTACTTTTCTACAGTAAAAAGTAAGCAATTGTAAATACATCAGTTACCTACTACTTAAGTTAAGGAACTCTACTTTATGTCAGTAAGAACGAAAATCTGGTTTAGCAGAACGCAAAATAGTTTTTTTTTCTAACTTCACCTTTACCTTTTACAAAACATTCTACATATTACAAAATCTTTCTACAGAGCCCAAATATTACCAATCAATACGATCTTACCCATTATAATCGAGCATGTGTTAGTGAACATACCCTAACCCACTCGGCAGACAAATGTAAGCGCGACTAGCTTTCTCCGCGCAACCTTCGAGCGATGACGTAACATCATAATTGTTTCACATTTATGTAATCTCAACGAATTATCATTTATTTAACAACGTGGTACAGGTTATGATCACGTGCATTCTTTTTAGGGTTCCCTGCGTATTTATTAAGTACACCCTTATAAAACCGTGACGTCAGTTTTGGTCAAAAATACTTTTTTACTTTGTATAGGCTTGGGTTTGACAACATTCAAGTTATGTGATGATGTGGCCAAATGTGTTAAACAAAGCCTAGAAGGAACTGGCTCTCAAGTGCACCAATAGGAGTTTGGTGACAGATTTTCAACTTGAGGGCTGTGCCAGCCAGGTGGGTACTACAAAGTACCCTACTACCGACCTCATTGCACGATTAAATGAGTGGTTCATACTTGCCCTGTATGAAAAAACTAAATAATTATGTACCTATTCCAAATAGGTTGAGGTAAGTAAGTATACTAATGGAATCCATGCTCTTATTAAATTACGATCTTACAATTTTATAAATGTGAATCAAATTAAAAAGTATTTTATCTTTTGTAAGATGTTAATCGGCTAAGAAAAGTTCTAAACACTTACAACTGTAGATTGCTTGAAAATCTGAAATATTGCCTTAAATTCATGCTAGAAATCCATAAAAAACTATACGGTGAAGTGGAACTGGAACACACCTACATTTTTTTGTATTTTTTTTAATCAGAAAAATGTGCTTATAATTTTAATCACCCGTCACTTTTAAATTTAAATAAAAATAACTAGCATGCAGGTCGCGTCCTAATCTACAAATCTTGATAATTGTTGCACACACAACTAGCCGTTGAGCATGAGTGTCATGTTCTTAATATAAAAATTAAAAAGTAAAACCGGAGGCAGCTTTCCACCACGCGCTCTCGCCGACACCTCTCTCTGGCGCCGATGATGGAGTGATCAACCTTTTTTGTAAGTGTAGAGTAGTACAAACTTTTTGGTAGATGTTTGAAAAATGAAACAAAAAGTAAATCTAACCATAAAGGTAAAATACACTGTAAATACATTGTAGATTTTCTTACAGTACTTAATACCGTGGTTAGGGTATTTGACTGACATTCAAATCAGCAACTTTTTATGAAATGTCAAAACGATAGGTTTACATGGAGTTTTGTATGAAATACAAGCATGTGACGTCATAATTATATAGCATACTCGTTATGGTTAGATTGGTCATTAAAAATCATAATAAGGATAAATTTAATAAAATAATCGTGGTTTCCCCCCTTTTTTTAGATGTTTTATACATTGGTTAGTGTTGGATAATTTATGAATACAGGCAAATACCCTATTAAGTTCATGTTCTGTTTAGTATTTACTAGTGGGATGTAAATATTTTTTAAATATTTAGCTATCTATTTCCTTGAACCTACTAGTGTTCTACTTGCTTTTCGATCGCGTAGCGGTAAGTAAGAATCAGAGTGCTTACCGCCTGCCTGCATGTGTTATTTTATTTATTAAAGAAACAAACAGCTAATATTACACATATGAGACATAAAGGTTAAATAATACACTTGCCAAAAAAGTTTCTACTGCTAGTTAAACATTTATCGTGTAAATAGACAGGTGCAGTATTAATCAATTAAAACAACTAAAAAAAAAAACAAGTTATGATTTCATATATACATAATATAGAATAAACACATTCCGCAACCACTAAATATCAAACTGAATTCAAAAGGTTGCGGAAAGCGCCCATCCTCTCATGAAAAATGTCGATGTGACTGTAAAAATGGTTGTAGCTATTGCTAGCTCTAATTATAAAACGATTTTTAGTGTAGTTAGAATAGCAAACAGGTGTGAAGTATAAATTTCTATTGCGAATGCAAAGCTTGGAACACTTAAATTACTTATTTAAGCAGGGTAGCGCTTTGCAGATATGATCCATATTTTTGAACGTAGATTACTGATAATTAGAATTAGGTCGTAGAGTCTGTAATAGGAGCGAAGCGAATTCAAATGCTCTAGTGACAATTTATTTCGTAATTTTATGAAAGAAAATTTAAATCACATCGAGAAATTATGTAAATAGCTTATCTATGAAATTAAACGCATTATGAAGTGTAACATAATATGGAAATTAAACATGGCATTTCTCCATAAATTAACACTTCTAGGCTGAAAAAATACTGTAAAGATAAATTAACATATAAATTGGCGGGAGATTTAAATGAAAGTCGAATGTTTACCACCTCACACTCTAGGTGCGACTGTCTTCTTGACACGTGAGAAACAGTGTCGCGACGTTGCTAAAAACTGTAGCACGCGTTATAAAACCTGCTAAAAAGTAAAAAAAAATAACCTATCATAGACGAAACCAAATTAAAATAAATGACGATAAAAATAACAATGGCTGGACTATTAGTACGTAAATAATAGTTCGTTTTTTTGTGACATCAATTATAAGTATGTTTTCAATTTCATCAATCTACTTATTTTTATTTAATCGTATTTCAATGTTTTTGGTGATTTTTTGTGTGCGTGGTAGGTATTTATGTCGGGTGAAACTGAAAATTATCATCGTATTTGGTGAAAATTGGTTGAAAAATAGTAAATCTTCTTACACTTAAGCAAAATTTTTAAATTGTTAATGCTAGCTAAACATATTTTTTTTTTTTTTACTTATTGGTTTTTTGTATGCCATACTAACTGCGTTACCAAATTGAATAATCGTTATTTTCATATTTTGGATTAAAAAAATCAAATCTAATCGTGACTCTTGGGTGCCTATGGGCAATATTTGACATTAAAAAGTAATATGTATGTAGGTACATGTTACGGACCCTATATCCGATCAATTTGTTAGGCATGCGATGATTTAATCAAACTTAGCTAAAAATCATAATATAGAGCCTATTTTTATTTATTTAGTTTAAATATTAGGAACTTAACAGCGATATAAAAGTAAACAATGAAAGTAATCACTGATTTTGCGCAATTTTCGTCTATTAAATGTCCACGGCAGGCAGACGTAACTCTTATAAATTTATTATAAATCTATACGTCCTTTAAGTACCTAACTAGACTAACTCACTAGAGCTGAGAAGGTTTACTACTTCGCACAATATCCTTAAATTTTTTTTAGGGTTCCTTAGCCAAACTCGGAACCCTCATGGACTCGTCATGTCCGTCCAGTATATCAAGCTGATTTGTATAACTATGACGCAAACAAGGTTATCTAATAAAATTGTAGAAATATTTTCAGGGTACGTACCTCCACTACATGTAAAGTTGGTTGAAGTTTTTGTTCGCGTATCTCGAATAGTGTATAGAAGGTATTAGAAGTTTCAAACTATTCTTTGATATATAAAGATTTGTTTACGTAATATCGAGCTCTAAATTCACATTTTTTGTTAGAGCCGAGTGTCCCGTCTGCCCGCTAAACTGCACCGTCTAAAAATCTAAATTATTCACAGTAGTAGGTAAATGATTAAATAAAAAGAAAAGTACCTAGTTTACGAGCAATAGTCGATGGAAGTCTTCGGTAGATATAATATACAATGACAGTATAAGTTACAAAGATATTGCGCATAACATTTATAATTAATAATAATAAACATTCTGGGACACTATTCCTCACACATAGCCATCTAACCCCAAACTAAGCAGAACTATGGAAGCCAGATAACTGATATACTACATTATACTACTTTTCTTTTGTAAACTTAAACTTTACTTTAATTTATGTTATCTTCGGTTTTAGACCACATCGTACTGACTATATGGAACCCTACATTGCGAACGTTTCAACATGCACTTGGCCGGTGTTTTTTTTTACGCCATACTTTAGTTTCTTTAAGAAAAATAGATGAATTAGTCATCGCAACTAGTTTAGATGATGTAAAATGTAAAACAATGAAACATGACACGTCCGGTTCAAAAAAGTCACAATATGAATTTTCACAATACAAATACAGTTAGTTCTTACGAAACAACCCCATACAGAAGAAGACTGCGGTTGCGCATACATAATATAACTGCGTTCCGTCCTGTTTCACACAAAACGTAGACAGACGCCGTGACAACATGAACCTAGTTCCCTGAATGTTTCAAATTTGCTTTTAAATAGTTTGACCTCGATTCATAAATCTAAGTAAAAAAATATGATTTTCAACTTAGACTTAAAAAAAATACGAACTTCCAATAAAACTGAATCTTTTATTAAATAAACCTTTTAATATATAACCTAAATAATAAATCTACAAAATAATGCTTGTGATGATAATAATAAAAAAAAAACTACTGGACATAGGCCTCCCCTAAGGCCCCTATTAATTATGAATTGAAATATGTTTTCTTGAGACAATTAATCAACTGAAAGAACGTTATTTACGAACTGAATTAGTTACATAGGTATATAATAAGTACATGGTAATCGTAACAATTGGCCTGTAGGTACAAATTGTAACATTGAATGTGGAGGGAAAATTGCGCGGTCCTAATTTCAAGCACGTTTCGCGCGATGCAAAACGAAAGTGAAAAGGCGGGAAAGATGAGCTGTCAAACTGTTTCGGTAACGTTTCGTTGCACTCTCGTTTTCATTTTTGTTTCGATCGTTCTTTCGTTGTTTTATTGATTTCGTGCGTTTTTAATTACCTAACTTTCGGTAGGAATATTTTTTTTTGTAAAAAAGTTTTTTAGAATGATCGGTTTTTTCTTAGAAGTGAAACTTAAATAAAATTATCTGCGCAACAAATGTTGCACAAATAAAACATTTTATAATAACTAAGTTATTTAAGATACACAGAGTTCAGCCAATTATTTCTAATTAAGTTACGCATAATCTGAAACGGATAAGTATAAATAAACCAAACTTGCTTTAATTCCGATGCTAAGCATTGTGAAATATAATTTAGTAATGAGTCACAACAATAAAGCAATTAATTTAAAGTCTTAACAACAAAATCAAATTATCATTTCCTTGATTGCGATCTCATTTTAGGCTCGAAGCGTATCAAATACGGATTAGGCATGGAATTAAACGCAACTAAAATACCATAAAATCGTAAACCTTATCCAATGTCATTAGTAAAGAAAGCAGACCTGTCCATTTGAGCAAATTACGTACATCCTGACAGAACAAAAATCGAAATTAATTTACACCTAATCTTGATCTCACAAAGTTCAATTTTGCAATAAAAAATACAGATTGTAAAATTTGTCACCATCGTAACATAACTGGGCAGACAATTTTGAACACTGTTCTAATTTACACAGGATTGAAAGTTATTTTATGTTATTAAAGGTAGTTGGGACGTTTTCCGTTCGTTTACGGTCATGTTTTGGAAAGCTGTAGCGAAAGTCGGCGCCTTACGAGTGATTGTGTTCGACCACTTAATCTTGATACTTTATTACATGAAAAGGGATTTTTTATCGTAGGTACAAAGTAACGCAAATACATTCAAATATACACCTAACTTTCAATAATTTTGGTTTTTGGTAACGGTTCTCTATAAAAAAAAAACCTACACGAAGCTTAACATTGCGAATATCCTATACCTACACGTCTATCAATAAAAAATACTTTTTAATTTAATAAATCCTTCACTAGAAACGGGATATCTTAATATAGATAAAACTCAGCTTTCCAATCGTTTTATAAAACCTACTTACATAGTCGAGTAGGTGGGAAAACCAGTTTATTATAATTAATCGATACCGCATACTTACTCTATAATTGTCCTTGCTTAGAACCTCTCAGAAATCAGGCCATAAGCAGTTTTACTCTACAAAAAGAATATGTATACAAAAATATAAGATGAACCAAATCCTATTTTCAGGATAAATTTTATTAACTGTATGAAAATTATACTATTTAATAATATCTAATATTCACATAAATGTAGGATGAATTATTAATTGACGGGCCGGTTGTTGTGGTTGATAAGACACCCTACCTATCACGCAACAGGTTATAGGTACAATTCCCACCCAGGGCAGATATTTGTGTGCACGATCATGTATTTTGTCCTGACTAGTATGTCTATATCTATATATATAAAAACGGATCGACGAAATATTTGTACGCGCATAATTTCCAAACGACTGCACCAAATTGGATAAATCTTTCTTTGATGTGTTTTGTTATTGTCAGGTGTGTTTTGTTGTTGTAAATAAAGAAAAGTATTTAATTATCATACAGTAAAATTATAAAAAGGAGTTACACAATGATTAAAACTAGTTAACCTATCCACATTATATCATCAGATGTCGAATTTTAGATCCACTTACGCAAATTAGAAGCGACGCATGCGCACACGCAAAAAAATCATTAAAAGTATAAAAACTTTTCTACCTATCACGCACACTAAACATTTTGGAAAATATATTGTAAAAAATTAACTACTTTCTAACTATGTTTTTAGATACAAGCTTTATTTAGATTCAAGGAAAAAGCCAAGATATTTTTTTAATAGCCTTATTTAAAAACTATGGTTAGTATTGTTAATTGTTTGGTATTTCCTAATTAGCGCATTAACAAATAGGAGATTACAGTTAATAAAATAATGAACGAAGTATTAATCCAATGAATCACCGAAACTAATGATGAAAATGTTTGTGCAAGCCGTACCCTAACAAAAAGTGAAAAGGAACGTAACGCGCCACGATCGCCATTTACTTCCGATTTACAACTTCCCGCGCAAAGACGTCTGTCTCTCTCTACAAAATAAAAAAAATACAAGCGAAAAATAATGTGCATCACGAACCAATAATTTTGAAATGTGCGTAAAAGAAAACGGACTCGATGGAGCGCAGTGTGAAATTAAAAATAAAAATTTCAAAATTCGAAGAAGAACGCGGGAAAGTGTGATGTTTTTACAATTGACTTTATGTTCTTTAATTTTAAATTATGTGGTGTGTTCAGAAACTAATGACGTGTTTACATTACAAGATGATTTGGAATCGAAAGATGATTTATCTGATAGGCGGAGACCAGCTAACGAGCAGGAAAAGGACATTCTATTATTAGATGCTCTTGGAAGGAGAAAAGGGTCGTATCATCATAACTCTTACGGTTCTTCGCAAGAAGATGATTCTATTATGGATTTATTGGGAAAAAGTGAGTATTATTGTATTGTAAAGTTGGAGCGAGTATCATATTTGAATGTGCTAGACATACATTTTCTTTCTCAAAAGTTACAAACATCCTATTCCAAACTTTGTACTATTTATCAATAATTTATTTACAACAAATATTTACAATCAATGTATAAAATACAAACTATGGTATATAGAAAACATCCTCAAAGCCCTCGCACTTTGTACTTATTTTGACACTAAATATTTACATAATTTTGTTATATTATTTATTGAATCTTTTAAACGAAAATATTTTAAGTTAATATTAATTTATCTATGTACTTACAGCATTTTGTTTCCAATTTAAAGAAAACTAGAGCATTATTATTCTATTCGTACTTTCTTTTTCTTCTTTCTTTCTTTCTTTCTAATAAGATCAATGATATTTCAAGCTTAATTCGAACCAAACATCAAAATTCAACAGATTTCACTGTTCCCGCGTTACGGAGGTGTAAAACAGACATACATAAACATTATTCCTTTGTTTGCGTGCTGCGATAGGTTAATAGTCTATGTCTTAATAAATTGTTAAATTAACATTTCGTAATATGAGAAAACATGTGTCTTTTCTGTCATTGTAACGGATCAACTGGTACCCATCTAGCTGGCTACACCCTCTAGATGAAAATCTGTCGCCTGTGAAAACCATGGTGTGATTGTTGTCAAACAAAAAAGGAAAAAAATGGTCAAAAATCTCGTATTTTTATAATTACTAACTTCATCCGCGTTCCCGGTATAAAAAGTATCGTATGTTAAATCCAGAATATATTCTATCTGTGCCAAAATTTCATGAAAATCCGTTCAGCTGTTACGGAGTTGAGAGGTAATAAACATTCTAAGTACCCAAACATACAAACTTTCACATTTATATTTTTAGTAGGATTCTGAAATATTCTTCACTCACGGTCCCAAATATTACTATTGATAAATACATTATGTAGATAATTTGACGGACTGGTTGGCGTGGTTGGTAAGATACCCTATCTATCACGCCACAAGTCGTGGGTTCGATTCCCACTCAGGACAAACATTTGTGTGCATGAACATGTCTGTTTGTCCTGAGTTTAGGTGTCTATATAAGTAGGTATGTTTTTACAAAAGAAAAGTATTACATATAGTATATCAGTTATCGGGCTTCCATAGCACATGCTCTGCTTATTTTGGGTCAGATGGCTGTGTGTTAGAAATAATGTCCCAGAATATTTATTTATTAACTAACATTCGCCCCGCGGTTTCACCCGCGTTCCCGAGGGATCTTGTGTTTTCTCGGGATAAAAAGTAGCCTATAGCCTTTCTCGATAAATGGGCTATCTAACACTGAAATAATTTATCAAATCAACCCAGTAGTTCCTGAGATTAGCGCGTTCAAACATACATACTCTTCAGCTTTATAATATTAGTATAGATTAATTTTATGGACCAAGTTGGGTGATGGAAAACTTTTATGAGTTGTAGATGACTTCAGTAGTATGTACGTATATACCTAACTTAGTACATTGTACCATGTAATTGGATAGTAACTATGTTAAAATCTATCACTAAGCATGCGGTTTATTTTGGCAGCTGCATTTGATAGCCAGTTCTCTTCTAGCATGTTCTTTTTCCTAAATACGTCATCAATATCACATAACAATTTAAAAATGTCCATTGCACTGTTGAATAAAGGCGTCCCCCATATGATTATATTGTCTCTCACAAAGTCGCTGATTCAAGCTTTTTGAATGAAAATAATACGGAGAAGCTACTAAACTGGATAATAAATAGAATGTAGATGAACATAACAATGCTGGCATATCGTGACACGTGTACAACTAAATTGCGTGTGCGCAGTTAGGTCATCATTATAATCGTAAAGCACAGTGAAAACAATCGTTATTCAAGTACAAGTAAATAATTTTTGAGCTATTTATTTACAATAAAAGTATAAAATACAAACTATAATATATAGAAAATTTCCTCATAGCTCCCGCAGCTGCCGATGGGAAAGGTTCACAACAGGCTGGCAGCGTTCCCTCTTTGTATGGCCATAAGAACCTAAAACTAATGTCATATAGCATATACAAAACCTTACATGGTTAATGGTTTGGTATACATTGCCATTAAGAAATTATAATCCTTTTCAACAGTATTACGGAATTTGTCGCTTTTGTATAGTTTTTGTGGTGTGAATGTGTGAAAAATCAAACAAACATTAAAAAAATACCTGTATTTTTGGAGAATCTTATTCACACCACGTATGAAAATAAAAATAGGCAAGTAGTAGGTAATTTACAAAACTTATAAATCCGACTACTGCGTACTGTTAAATAACATACAAAATTAATTTAATATACACTGAAAAGTAAGAAATATAAAAAAACACTCGCGACCCTCTATTATTATATATACCGCGAAATCTAAACAACTTTTACTATGGGACTAACCATAAATAAAATAACGAAAAAATAAAAATAATTATTTTTTTATCTTTAGTTTGAAAAGTTGACCATAGTAAAAGATGCTCAGCATGATAATCCTAGTATAGGTTTCTAAAATATGCGACCTCGAAATATTCATCTCGTATAGGTATTATATAGCTAGAGATAATTGATAGATTGCCCTGCATATCGATCGGCTCTTTCTTCAATCAATCTTTATCTATAAAATGAACCGGCAGGTTTTGCAGGATAATAATTATCTATACTAATATTATTATATAATCCTTGTAAAGGAGGTAAAGTTTGTGAGTTTGTGAGGTTGTAGGGAGGGGGTAATCTCTGGATCTACTGAACCGATTTTGAAAATTCTTTTAGTCTTGGATAGACCATTTTATCGAGAAAAGTTATAGGCTATAGTTTTTATCCCGGGAAAACGTAAGATCTCTCTCGCGAGCGAAACCGCGGGGTGGAAGCTAGTGTTTCATAAGATACGATATTGTCATGTATATTAAGAAAAGATATTACAAAATTTCTCATCTAAAGATGATAAAACACGAGATCGCGGATAAAATCGCGGGGCAGATGCTAGTAGATTTATATACCTCATTGAATAAGCTAACGTTTGACCTGGTTTGACCATATAAAGTGTCATTTACTTAGTGGAAGGCACAATAAAGTAATGTGCAGTGGTAACTGCTGGTAAAATTACAAGATTACCTCGATAAGATGATACTGATATAATTCTATGGAAAAGTAGAGACGTGTCACGCATTAACCCTTGGCCTTTCAAGGGAAAGAGTAGTTTTCTCTTTTCTATCTGACATCAGAAAATATCATAAACAGCCTGATTAGATCAACTTTCTTTTTGCTGTCATGTTTGAAATGTATTTTCCTTGCTACGAGTACCTTGTGTATGTTTGTAATCGTTAAAAAAAATATAATTTTGACAAGAGGGTATCTCTCTTTGTCTCGCATGTTTGTCTCTTATTGGTACATGGGTGGATATCTCGCATGTGACTTTTTAAATCGACAGTTGACAGTCACCTTTGACAAGAGGTTATCCTAGTGAGAATGGAATAGATAATTTGTTGATATAGGTCGCGATCCAAATCAGTTCCTTCATATAAGACATTTGAATAGTTTCTCTTATAACGAGATTAGAAATTAAGGCGAATGTCATGGGTTCGAATCCTACAATAAGCTTTCGGTGAAGGCTTCATCACCATTAACCAAGGTGAGATGGTGATCAAACACAGACCTATATGTACATAGTATAAAGTAGGCTAGGGTACAAAATACTGTCTGTTCTGTCCTACTTACCCATTTCCACCAGCCCAATCAATGTTAATTCATGGTCATAAAATATTATATTTAATTATTTAACGAATTTGATAGAGACAGCATTTTAAATCAAGTGGTGATCATCATTATTATATCATCTCAGCTGCAAGATGTCCACTGTTGGGCATAGGCCTCCCCTAAGCATCTCCAATCTATAGTCTATCTATACTAATATTAAAAGCTGAAGAGTTTGTTTGTTTGAACGCGCTCAGGAACTACTCGATCGATTTGAAAAATTCTTTCAGTGTTGGATAGCCCATTTATCGAGAAAAGCTATAGGCTATAGGCTTTTTATCAAAAACATAAGATCTCTCGGGAACGCGGGTGAAACCGTGGGGCGGAAGATAGTATAATATAGTAAAATTCCTTATTTGCAGTTTACAATTAACAAAACCTTATTTTTACATAACAGTTGTTTAAAATATTATGTATATTACGTAGATATTATTTTGTGTAATTGAAATCGCAGAATCAGTTGAAACTCCTGGCACCCAAGCTAAGATTAAACTTGTGTTATGGGTTCTTTCTTACATAAGGCACTCACCTAACTCACCTAATAGGACCGCTCTAGTGGTGATCAAGCTTTTGTTAAACTGTCAAAAGTTCTAAATAAAGTGTAATTAGTTCCTATACGGACGTCAGCTCACAAATGGTAATGTTTTTACCATTACATCAATAAAAAATATGATTAATATCAATCTACAGGCAAGAGAGTAAAAGTTGCGCACGCGTTCCACGCAACGGAGAAAATCGCGGCCGTTCACCCGTATTCATCTATAGATCACGATCGTTGCGTGATTTGATGTAATATGATTCACATTATGTAGGTGTATTGTCTATTTTACATTTTTTTTTGTCATTTTTATCATTTAAAATAATATACATCACTGTAACTTGCAATATTTTATTAATTTTGCTTCTGTTTTGTTGGCAAATTCACACTTTTGGTGCGTCTGCGCATAGTATGAGTGTCAATCAATACAACGAAATTCAAGCTCAACTTATACCTACCGTACCTACGTTAGATATCGAACCTTCAACACCCTTGAATGTAACATGAATTTCCTTTAATAAATAAATAATATCCTAGAAATTTACACTTGACGGGCCGGTTGGCGTGGTTGGTAAGATACCCTATCTATCACGCCGCAGGTCGTGGGTTCGATTCCCACTCAGGACAAACATTTGTGTGCATGAACATGTCTGTTTGTCCTGTGTCTGGTTGTGGTTATCTATATATGTATGTATTTACAAAAGAAAAGTAGTATATGTAGTATATCAGTTATCTGGCTTCCATAGTACAAGCTCTGCTTAGTTTGGGGTCAGATGGCCGTGTGTGAGGAATAATGTCCCAGAATATTTATTATTATTATTATTATTACTTATTTTCTCATAATTTCCAGTGATACCACAGACTTGCCGCCACCGAGGAGCTCGATACCCCTGCGGGCTCAGCATTACCTGCGTGCTCGGAGGCGGTAAGCCAATGGACCTGTGCCACGGCGGGATGATATGGTCGTGCTGTGTGGACGGGGATACAACTGAACGACCCAGTGAAGTCGCGCCTGTCGTTCATAATGCCAGTGAGTATTGTTTATATAACTTATATGTTAATATTGTTGATAATAATTGTGATACACTAACGGTCAGTTTATAGAAGCATGTGTAAATGTCCATTAAAATAACAAAGTTGTTACTAGACTTGATTTGTTCTTCCAAAAATGGGTTCTAAATACACTTATTGACAAATATACGCGTACCTACATGTTATACACACGTTTTTCAACCACAGGTACATAATAATACCTATGCGAAAGCTTATAAGGGTTTTAGAATCAAAAGTTTATAACTACCTGCGGTTTTACCCGTGTACCGGAAAGATTAAAATTTTATCTAGATAAAAAGTATTGCATTAACTAATCTATGGTAGTACTAGTACCTATAGTAGAGTTCGAGCCACTCAAGAAGTCACGTGGGATTAATGAAAATCAATCTTATTTCTTCTGCAATAGAGGTGGATCTTCGGGAATTTTTTGGTGCCGCGAACTCTAGGAGTAAAATTGCAAAGTCGTATTTGACATCACATCCATTTTGATGTCTCAAGAAAGAACAAACTGACATTTGTAGTAAAATTACCAGACATATTTCTAACAATGACGTATGTTGTAACTAACAGTTTAAACCGACAGATTTTCATGTGTTGTAATGTTTTTTTAAAGGTTAAGTTAGGTATTAGTTTTTCGCTGACGTGATATTGTGTCGAGTTACGAAACTGAACGTCTTTCGTACAATACTCTCTCCGATTGTGGGAGAAGTTATGAGTGGTAGCGGGGGGGTGGCAGAAGCTGCAAATTTAAAAATACTAGGTACTGGGATAAAAAGAATCCAAAGTTTTATTCCAGGTTACGATCTATATATTAGTAGCAGTACAGTTTTTAATATTTATTTACTTCTCAGTTTATTTTTTATGATACACAAAATCATTATAATCCACGCGAATGTATTACAAATTTTATTTATCTTCCAAAGTATCGTTGTTTTTAAAAGACGAATTACTTATTTCAATGAAAAATACATATTGTATTTGTAACTTAATTTGCATAGAGCACAGAGTTTTCGAAGAGAATTGGTCATTTATAATCTACTAGCTTTCCGCCCCGCGGTTTCACCCGCGTTCCCGTGGGATCTTATGTTTTCCCAGAATAAGCCTTTCTCAGGCTCTAGACTATCCGTGTACCAAATTTCATTTAAATCGGTTCAGTAGTCTTGCCGTGAAAGACGGACAAACAAACAGACAGAAACATACACTTTCCCATTTATAATATTAGTATGGATTTTATCTTTATTGTGTGACCATAAATTATATAATCGCTCTATATTCCATCTTGTACACAACCCCAACAGCTTAACGCACTGATTGTTCTGCGCTGCGAACAATTACTTAGAGCCTTGTTTCCGGAGTTGTACGCACATAGTAATACATACATACAGTATTCTTAAGTGCATGGCGTAATATGCTATTGCAACTTCACACTTTCACGATCTCGCGTCAGTTTGGTATATATGCGCCATTTAACAGAACGTGTATACAAAGTGTCACGAATTCCAGTTTAAAATCGTTGGTAGAAATGCCTAGCCTTCTAGAGATAATCAAATAAATCGACGAAAAAAATGCACAGGATAATTTGTCCATAGAATTATAATATAAGGTTAATACATGTCATGTACTGATACGTCAACTTATGACAACTGACAGCTGTCACTAGTTGACGTATCAGTGAGCTCTCGCGTCGCATCACCATACACCTCCCGCACCGCGCACCTACCTCAGGAATGGTCTCAGTTAAGCGGGTGGGCTATTATAGTCTCTTATGTTAAAAAGACTTAGGTACAATTTTAGCTTGTGTTTTATATTTTAACTGTGTGCCAAAAGAACGATGAACGATGATTAATTTACTGACTCTAGCATAGGTTTGGATGAACAAAAGTTGTGTCTATGGATCGCTGGAACGGTCTTTGTGGGCTTTACGCCTCCGAAAGGCGATGCATATTCCGGAAGTTATAATAAATTAGTCTTGCCAAATGTCTGTTGATTATAAAGACCTAATCTAAAATCTATTCTTATTCTTTAATATATCGAATAGGTGAATGAAAATGTACAATTTTTTTGTCTGTAACAATATTTTTTCTCACAGAACTGTAGAATTTGAATGTAGAAATAACAATGGAGCCTTTTCTAAGTATTTAATCAGACTCTCAAGTGCTGCTGCCGACAGGAGACAGATTTCAAATCATGGTAGTATTTATTTTTACTTAAACGCCAATCTTTTGATAAATCAATGTTACTTTTCTTTTCCCCGTAAATATAAATATATGAATCGATACAAAACAGCTGTTTCCAGTGTATCTACTTAAAATAACACTGCTCAAAGCACTTAGATATCGAGATCCAAGTGAAAAGCAAGTGAAAGTATGTACTTAACCATTGGACCGTTAACACAATGGTATAATAATATCACTTTATGTTGCGTTGTACCTAAATTTAGATAATTCGTATAATCGCGATGTATTTACTTTTGTATCTGGGTGTTAAGGTGTGGACATACTGCGGGTGAGCGGGGCAGTAGCGGGACAAATGGCACGTCACGACTATACTGAAGGAATCACGTTACATCCTTGTGCCTAAGGAATAACTTCTACTTTACATACTACGATTTTTTTATGGCAGTGGAGTCCTGGTAATCTAATCCACCACCCCCTGTAAACTATAACATGTAGGTAGAGTCGAGTCGAGTCGCGTTATGAATCCGCCACAGGGGTAGGGGGGGGCTCCATCGTATGATTTATAGTAGATACATATGTAGAATCTTACCACTTTGATGTGTAATTTATCGGATTACAAGGTACTCTTTTTCAAATAGTCCGACACATTTGATAATCCGACACCGGCTTGCAAAACGCTTACCTAAATATTTGGTACAATTCACACAGAAGAAACGGGACGTGGACATAGGCTCTTTTCTTCACAGCAAACATAGCAATTTCAACCTTAGTGTCCTTCTCTGCTAGTGCTACTCGTAGCTAGTAGTGCTAGTCCGTTCTTAGTGCTAATAAAGGTCACCATGGTTGAGATTGCTTTGAAGAAAAACGCCTTTTATCCACGTCCTATCTCCTCTGTGTGTATTGCGCCTTATATCACGGTCGAAACGAGACCGCAAACTGCGGTTTTATTGTGAAATAAGACGTACAAAATAATTAAGAAGAATCACATGTATTTTTTTTATTCTTTCAAACTTTGAATCACTATTATCAGTCTCGATTGACACTTACGTCCCGAGATTGTAAAATAATACAGATTTTGTCTAGGTAGGTATAGTTAAAATAATACGATCGTAATTACCTACAATGTATAGACCCAATCGATGATCCACTGAAACATCTATTTTATAACCGATCACCGGTAATATTTATTGCCGGTTTTATAACGATTACGTTTATTGTTTCGCAGTTCCGTTCCGTTTGCTAATTTTAACCGGAAGCTATTCTTTCAGCTGCTTATACATTCACTATTTATGTAACTGGTTCTAAAAAGAGTATGTTGTATAACATTCATGTAATACTGACTTAGTTACTTACTTAGGTATTTATCATCCACCTTGCGGTTTCACCCGCGTTCCCGAGGGATCTTATATTTTCCTGGGATAAAAAGTAACCTATAGCCTTCTCTTCTCTTCTCGATAAATGTACTATCCAACACTAAAATAATTTTCCAATTTGAAAAAAAAAAAAAAAAACAAACAAACAAACTCTTCAGCTTTATAATATTATATTATATATTATATTAGTAATTAGTAGTATAGATAGCTACTGGAGCATAATGTCTTTCTTTTTTATTATTTTAATTTCGCCATGTTTGTATTGAAATAAAAAGACTCCTTATTAATATAAACACACCTACGGTATCGAGGATGTTCATATGTGCAGGTTCGATTTCCAGACTCGAGTAGCTTCTGTCAGATTTCATCAATATACCGTAGCATCCAATGTTACGGTGAAACGTAAAAAGAAACTAAATTTTATTACTAGATTCAAATTTTAAATATAGGTCGGTATATTATGGGATCTTTCGTAAAAATAAACTTAGACGATGTTCATGCATCTTTACATATAATTAACCCATTAGAGCATAACGTCCGATAAATCGAACTTAAATAAAATATTTTTTTTTGTGGTTATTCATTTATTTTTTCCAAGTTTATCATTTTAGGGTAGTAGTTAAACATATTTACTCAAATGGCAACACTGCTATTAATATAAGAATGAACCCAATTGTTCGTCAGCTGTCAGTTTCCAAAATGGCGGCACGCGGTCAAAGTTTTTCGCGGCGAAGGTAAGAGTTTATTTTTTGTATTATAATATTATGTTTGCGATTATGTATAAAAATATGATATTTTTATTGCTAAACTATTAGACTATTTATATATAACATTTTTTTAGCGAGACCACTGATATTTTGAATGCTACGCTTGTGAATTTTGTACTGTCCGATTTATCGCACGCTATGCACTGCGGGTACTGCATGTGGTGTTTGTTGAATTGTTACAGATTGCACGTGCATGAAATTTTGTCTGCTTTGGAGTGCGAGGATAATGACAATTATTCAGAAAACATAATTTATGTTGAACCCCCAATCGAGGATTCGAATCAAGTCACTGATGAAGATAGTGACAAGTCTGATGAGGAGCATGGTGCAAACCTGAATCACTTAGGTCGAACATTACTTCAAACTGGCTGCGAATTCCGACGTTTACGAGGCAATGGCGATGTTTCTACTCCATCAACATCTACAGGCCTCGGTTCAAATAGACAACCTTTTTTGAATATTTTGTCATCAAGTAGCGACAGTGAAGACGACGAACCCCTTTCTACTTTTTTTTCTCGTAACAAGCCGTCAAATTCTGCTCCCCCAGCTAAAAAGAAAAAAACTACACGGTGGAAAAAAGAGGAACCCACTTTTACTTGTACTGAATTTCGTCCACAGCCAGCATCAGATGAAAGTAAAAGGTGTAAAGATCCTTTGGAATACTTCAAACTATTTTTTCACAAACATCTTGTCAAGCATATTGTCAACCAAACAAATCTTTATGCTTTGCAGAAAAATAAACCTCTGATGGTAACTGAAGACGAAATCTATGTTATATTAGGAGCGATGCTGTTATCAGGGTATGTCAAGTTACCAAATAAAAGATTGTATTTTTGTAAACATAATGATGTCCCTAAAATTCTACAAGATAATATTAGATGCAATCGGTTTGAATTGATTCTTCAACATGTGCATTTGAACGACAACAGTGAGCTCGGTGTTTCATCTGATAGACTGTACAAATTACGTCCTCTTCTTGAAAGCCTCGGCGAATCTTTTCAACAGCATTATGGATTGGACGAATGCTATAGTATTGATGAAAGTATGATCCCGTATTACGGAAAACACTACGCTAAACAGTTTATACGAGGAAAGCCGATTAGGTTTGGATTCAAAAACTGGGCAATGTGTACAAGTACTGGATACATGATAGCGTTTAGTTTATACACAGGAAAAAAAGAGAGTGCAGAAAAAAAAGAGTTTGGACTAGGTGGTGACGTAGTTCTTAGCCTTATTACATTGAGTAAACTTCCACCTAATAATGGCGTAAAATTGTTTTTTGACAATTATTTTACATCTTTGAGCCTGATGAGACACCTGAAGGAGCTCGGATATTATGCTACAGGAACTTTACGAGCTAATCGCACCGAGAACTGTACGATAAAAGATGTAAAACAATTCAAGAAGGAGGAGCGTGGTCACTACGATTACCGACTAGGTGATGATGTCTTTTTGTGCCGGTGGAACGACAACAATGTTGTCACAGTGGCCACTAACTTCCAAAATTTTGAAATGACAACCGCAACTCGCTGGTCTCACGAGAAAAAAGCAAAAGTGTTAGTCCCTCAACCATCCCTTATTTCAAATTACAATAAGAATATGGGTGGAGTAGACAAATGCGATCAGGCTGTGGCAAATTTACGTACTCGGATGCGTATAAAGAAGTGGTGGTGGCCTATATTTGCATATCTAGTAGACGTCTCAGTAGTAAACGCATGGTTACTAGCTCGAAAGAATGGCTGCGCAAAAGACACTGAATCCTTGTTCGTTTTTAGACGCTTTATAGCAAGAAGCTTACTTTCTATACATGGGACTCCGCCACATCAAGGACGCAAGCCAGCAAAACCATTGTCTACAATGAGATACGATGGCAGAGATCATTGGCTTATCCCAATAAATACGGAAAGGCGGTGTGCAAACCAATGTGGAGGAAAAAGTAAATTTCAATGTCAGAAATGTGATGTAGGCCTTCACCCGAAATGCCACATGGCATATCATGTCATAGATTAAAATATGTTTATTTTCTTTTTTGATTTTTGATTTTTATAATACATTTTGTCACAAAACTCGTATTTTTATTTGAACTTATTTTTAATATCAAATGTGTCCGCCATGCATAACGTCCGATTTATCGGACGGGCTATAAGATCAGAGCTATCATATAAAAAAAAAAAAAACTGTCATTACATCATCAAAGGCACTCTAAATGATCGTATATTATAGTCATCATAATGAAAAAGGCGTAAATAAACTTTATGCACTAATGGGTTAATAGCATTAATAGAATATAATACAAGTGTAATAGAAATTACTAGATTATACATCTCAATGATTTAATTACCAACATTAACACATGACAATGTCTTTCACACACATCTGTTTACTTTACAACAATTAATATCACATTACAAAGAATATTGTCCGTTCACCGTACACAAATCGTTTTCCATCGCTCTTCCCTTAAACAATAGACAGAGACACAAACTAAAGCAAACATTTCAAAACAGGTGATCTAATCGAACTGATCGGCACATTCCCACACGAAAGCTACGAATACCAAACCAACACAAACCAATTCGAAGACCCAATCATCATCTACACCGACCAAAACCTGCCTAAACCACATTACAACCGGCCAAAACCGGATAATAACCGCCCGGAACCGGATCAGAGCGGACACAACCGGCCTAAACCGGATTGGAACCAGCCGGATTACAATCATTACTATTATGTGAAACCATCATATCATGAAACAACGACACATATACCAGACGTTTACACACCGGGTCATTATGGTGATCAGAATAACGCAGAGGGTGATGATGATTATGTACCAGTACACACAAATGGTCATACACCACAGGGGCCGAGTTTTCCCGGTGAGATTACGTTTATAAGTGTACCAGAAATTTTGGTATGCGGTATTCGAAATTTGTGTGACGATGAAACTCAATGTTTAACAGAGATTGAAAGAATGATAAGACATTCATAATACTACTTCTATGTATCAATTAAATGTAAAGGGTGACACAGGTTGAACGATACTTGCAGGGGTGAGAAAATTCTCAGCAATGTGACCAATGTATGGGAAACACTCTGTAACCTAAAAATATGATGTAACACTAGTTGGCTCTACATTGCATCTCCAAAATAATACATATATTAGTACTTCAGGGCTATTTACAGTTACAGTTATACTTCTTTGTTTATTTTTGGTATTTGTATTATTTTTCATTTGAGTTTCATCGTCATTGACAGGACTATCTCTTCTTTGCTTTAATTCTAGCACTGCGTTTTCATAATCATCATGCACCATTCTGTTTTGTATAGCACTGGCTTCACACTGTATGTTTTATGTTTTAATATTACGTGTCTTATATTTATTTAAGTAGATATATAGGAAGAAACATTTTTTTTTAAATTCGTTGCATAAAAGTTTTGTTATCGAATTAAAATTACTATTCACAAACAGTTTATCTTAGATACAAGTTACTGCATGCGTTTGATAAAGAATATCTGCCGATATATTTACAAAAGAAAAGTAGTATATGTAGTATATCAGTTATCTGGCTTCCATAGTACAAGCTCTGCTTAGTTTGGGGTCAGATGGCCGTGTGTGAGGAATGTCCCAGAATATTTATATTTATTATATTTATATAAATATCAATGATGGTTTCTATCTCCATCAGTTAGAAAATATTTATGTAAAATGTCCATATAATATTAATAAAGCTAAGGTATTATTACATTTTTATGAGACTACCTTTAAATTCTTCAAGCACAACCACAATCTTTATGGCTTCAAAAACGCAACAAAACCACCAACTTCTAACTTTGAATCTACCTTCACAATCTCTTCTTCAACATTCCAGGTTGCGGTGAACACTTCACCCGTTCAAACCGAATCGTAGGTGGTCATTCAACTGGCTTTGGTTCCCATCCTTGGCAAGCCGCACTGATCAAGTCTGGTTTCCTTAGCAAGAAGCTTGCGTGTGGAGGCGCTCTTGTATCTGATAGATGGGTGATTACAGCTGCTCATTGCGTTGCTACGTGAGTATTTGTTGAATTAAGATTGTTCGTTAGTTAGTTTAATTTTGTTGAACATTGATAAAAGTTTGAATCTATGGCTGATTGTAAATCTATACCAAAATTTGTAAAAAATTTTCTTCAAAAATAGCTATATACAATAGAGACATTCCTAAAGAATATTCTTTAACTTTCATGTTTGAATTGTAAAGGAGAAGTTTTTGATGGCTTAAATACATCTTAAAACTCAATATGTAACGAATTAATTCTAATATTAAAATATCAGCAATACCTTGTAATGGATTATAAAAAACAGCTACATGACGACATCACCAAATAACACCACTGGAGTTACTTTTGCGACACAAAAATAAGCATTCTAGACCGAATAAGAACAAATATAAATCAAAACTATATCCATCCTTTTCCAGCACACCAAACAACCAACTCCGAGTACGTCTAGGTGAATGGGACGTTCGAGATGCAGGCGAAAGGTACTCTCACGAAGAATACGCAGTGCAACGCAAGGAAGTGCATCCATCGTATGAACCGGCTGACTTTAGAAACGACGTGGCTTTAGTCCAACTAGATCGAGGAGTTGTGTTTAAGCAGCATATACTGCCTGTAAGTATTATTGAGCTATGTCTAGAAATAAGATATTTTTGAGGACATTCTGAAAAGATAAATTACAGTAAGTTGAGAAAAGTTGTTGCTTTCCTTCACCAAGGACTTTGTCAATCATAAAGTAAATAAGGCCAAGACCTATTGGAGATTCTTAGGGGAGGAGATGATGATGATGATGATGAAAGTAAATTTAAAAATATAGAATATTTTATCCAAATATTTTTACAAATTGTTTATTTTATTATTACAGGTATGTCTGCCACAAAAACAGATGAAGTTGGCTGGCAAAATGGCGACAGTGGCTGGTTGGGGTCGAACGAGACACGGGCAGAGTACTGTACCATCAGTATTACAGGTAATATTCATATTTAAAATTATTTTATATTGATCTTTATTTTGAAAGTGTATGATGATTCATGAATATGATACTAAATATTACTACAAAGATATTTTAGTATGGATATCGACTACTTACAATTAACGATTAAGTCGCACTATAGCAGCGAGCAAACGAGGACGTCTATCAAGATGATACTTTAAGTTTTAGTATAATATTTCCCACTTATTTCTTTAATGTGTGCAAAAATAGTTAATGTTAGAACATTAGTAAAACTTCAGACAGAGGTTTTAATTTTTCTGATATAAAGTACACAATAAGTATATCTCAACCGAAAAGACATGTAGGTACTTATATAATTATATTGTATTATTAGAAATGTCTAAATATATTTCAGGAAGTAGACGTAGAAGTAATTCCCAATGAGAGATGTCAGCGATGGTTCAGAGCGGCTGGCAGAAGAGAGACTATACACGACGTGTTCCTTTGCGCTGGATATAAGGAAGTAAGTATGCCTTTTGATTATGCGCACGTTTCTACAGATATAATTATTACCCCCTTTAGTAAGTTTATCACATCTCTAATGTTCTACTAGTGCTGACGATATGCCGTTTGTAGAATATTATTTTGAACTGTAGTGTTTGACAGGGTGTTAGGAAGTGCGTATGTCAAACGATAAAAGTGTGTAGCTAGGATCATTGGCTATGTATTCTGGCCCAACTAACCCTTTCTTGCCTTATCGTTTTTTTTTTTCGAAACTTTAAATTTTTGCCAAAATGTAAACTTTTAGAACTCTTATACATACACTAATATCTATTATTCACAATATGTTTTACAACATGATCATAAGCTATCCAAAATGTGGATAGCTATATTATTTTTCGGTAATTTTGAAAACTTACATTCATTTATATAATTCTTTATTTCCAATTTAGGTGCCTCTCTGTATTCCAATTTTTTTTCACAATTCAATGTGGTCCCATCAGGGTGGCAGAGACTCCTGCCAAGGCGACAGCGGAGGCCCACTGACAATGAAGCTGGAAGGGCGGAGCACCCTCATCGGCCTCGTCTCGTGGGGCATCGGCTGCGGCCGCGAGCACTTACCCGGAGTTTACACTAATATACAGAAGTTTGTGCCTTGGATTGACAAGTTGATTAGTCCATGATATGTGCTAGAATTTTTAAAGGAATTTCATGTGAATATGTATACAAAGATGGAAGTTTTTACGAACGGCGTGTTAATGTTATATTATAGTTGATGAGCTGGTATTTATACTCTGACTGTCACGCCACAGGTTTTGGGTTCGATTCCCACCCTTGAACGCCTGTTTGTTCGGTGTAAATATCTTTGAAATTATTTATTTATTTAAATTTTGTATATCAATTATCTGGTGTTCATATTGCAAGCTCTGTTAGGACCTAATGGCTGTATGTGAAAAATGTCCCAGGATATTTAAAGCTAAATCGTGTTTTGATGGATTTGAAATTTTAATTATATGATAGTCTTAATAAAAAATAACCATATTGTATTTGTATTGTAATATGAAAACAAGAACTTTTAATTTTTAACAATTTATATATTAATTTGAAATTTGGGACGCTCTTTAAACGTTTAAGAAAAAACAATAGTATCATCAAAGTAAACGAGTTTTGTACATTACTCACGATCTTCATTTATTTCCACATAATTAATTATAAGTAAAAACGTAGCAAATACATCCATTACACAAAGATCTCAGAATGTCTGAACGATTTTTTTTGATAATTTATACAAGTATTAACGTAATTTTTGTAAATAGTAAGCTGATAATAACCTATGTCTATATCAAATAAGTTTAGGATAATATTTTTTACCGTAAAATATTCAACCTTTATACTTCATCACTTACTCATTATAATCTATATCATGGTACTCTTATCATCGATATCCTAATACGATATTACATAAATAATGTGAAAAATATTAATTTCAATCCTATGACTCAAAGTTTAAGTTTAAATCACCTCGACACCATGGTTTTTACCATGAATAAATATTACTATTTATTATTGCTTATTATATTATTACCATATTATGAAGAATAATCTTGTAGATGATAATATGGCCTAAAGTGATGAGCACAAAAATTTAGAAGGAATGTTGCCAGTTATACCTAAAGATATTTTTTAAATGTAACTTTTTGGACGCGATGAAAGTAAAATTCGTATGTCGAATTTGAGTACAAAGTTTTATTTGTAACGTTTTAAAATTAAATACTTCTAACGCAAAAAGGACGGAAAATTTTTGGCTAGAGAAAAAAAAGAAAGAACTTGTATTTACGTTATATTGCGTCGAAACGAGTTAGTTAGTAAAATGCATTCTACTCATGTAAATCCCGTCATTCCAAAATTTTCGAAATATATAATAGATTTTGTGTTTTTTTTTTGTTATTTTCATTTAGGTACATACCATCACTCACCATAGTAATTTTGTCAGTTTGTTACTTTAACATAATAATATATACTTTATTTTGAGAATTCTCTAAGATTTTAAGTCTTTTACAGGGTCTTTATTCCAGTTTTTATTAATAAATTAGGCATCTTATTTTTCATTGAATCTTAAACGAAGTCAGGTAATGCTTATAGTGTAACATAACGTAATGTAGATTTTGTATGTTCTTTTTAATAATCACAGTCCTAAATTAGGATTTTAGGACTATGTGGTCCATTTTTGTATTTGTTCTATTTATTTTAGTTAATTTTGTATTTAATTTTATAAAATAAATTATTATTAGTTACCTACTTGCTTGTTTTAATTCAACCTCTATCAAAACAAAACATTTTATGTATGCAGTAAAATTAGAAGTCGATATTTTTTTTTTTATGTCAGAAGGCTGACAACGAAGCCGGCGGTCCATCTGATAGTAAGTCTATCTCTACCGACGCCTATAGACTTTAGCAATACCAGGGGGATTACCAATGGGTTGTCGACCTTTATAAAGCCTAGATTCTAAGCCCTAGAATATATGATCAAACTAATAATTTTTGTTTGCTTCAAAAAATAATTTACTTCCTCAAGTAATTTTGTTTAGAAAATCGTTAACAGGCTTATCATGAAAGAGCATTGAATTAATTTTGAAGTGAAATTTCTATGAGCACGTAATGTATGAGGGCCTAAATACTTCGAAAAACAATAAGGTTCGATGTAAGACGCATAAGATTTTTTTCAAAAATGAATACTCGCTTGGCACCACGGTATGTAGGTATGTTAGGTGCTTTTCAATTTAAGGATGGTAGAAAGCCAGGCGGGTACTACAAAGTACCACTGAGTTATAGTTTCCTCACGATGTTTTTCTTAACCGAAAACTTAAGCTCATTGTAAGATTTGAAGCCACGGCCTTCACAATGGAATTCACTGTCACAATCACAACACTATCATGGCCTTCTTGATATGGATATGGGCTATATCCGAAGATGTGCCAAAAAAGTAAATACATATTCTGGAAAAACGTGGTCAGATTTATAAATATGTATTGAAAGGTTTAAAAAAAGCATTATATACTTTACTAGCTTTTCGCCCGCGGCTTCGCTCGCGCAGACTTTATAAAATGTCTATAAGTGTTTCCCCGTTAGCCAATTTTCGACGAAACAACTGTCAATACTGAAAAAAGTTTCAATTTGACAGCACAATCCCCATCAAAAAAATTGATCCCCATTAACAAAATGATCGGCCATTTATTGTTACAAAAAATGTGATAAATGAAGAGCTGCTCGACCGATTTGCAGTGCAAAGTTCACATAAACCATCTACTAAATAGTCCGAACAAAGCCTAAAAATTTGGTTTGGATAAGTGAGCCCGTTCTTGAGTTATAAAATTACAACGAAAAGTGGCATTGATTTTTATATATATAAAGATTTATTTAACATTAGCATTAGATCATTTATTAGTAACACTTAAATCCACTTGACAAAAAGAAAACTTAAAAGTAAGAAGCTTATATAAAATAGTCTAAATAAAAAAAAATACTACAACAACGATAATAGTGTTTAACAGCGCCATCTTTGTCAGTATACCTGAAGCTCTCAACACATATAAATTACTAATGAAGGCTTGAACAAATAGGCATTCTCTTTGGTGCCAACATAAAATACTCAGAAGTTGTTTTGTTTCGTTTTACTATTCAAAGATGGCGTTAAAAAAGAACAATGTTAATAAATAATAATAAATGTTTTCTTTAATTCTTAATGATAAACATGTTTGAATACCTTTTTCCTAATTTCTATCGTTGTATGATATAACGTATATATTTATTTGGATAAACAACTTAAGAATGATATACAAACAATTAATACAAACATTAAAACAATAATAAATTTTAACTAGTACCATAAAAAACATGATTAAAATAATGAGATTCGTTGGTAACTCGTAAAGGTTTTTCGTTCAGCTTTTTTAAATTACTACTATTTGTTTTTTGAATAATTATTATAAAAAAATAATAATAAACCTGAAAATATTAGAATTTCAATGTTTATGTACCTATTCGTTAAAAATATTTATTTACCAAAAAAAAAAAACACAATGACAATGAACTCGGAAACGCGTTGATGTCTTTTGTTCACAAAAATCTCTAGGTATTTTGTAGTGATCGTCAAGGGGCATAATCATTAAAAAATAATGTTTTTTTTTAACAATTCGAATAAGTACTATTGTTTTTAAGATCTCAAAGTTATTATTCATATATAATGGTTCAGGTAAAGGCTTTTAAGGTTTTCATTTAATATCGAAATTCATTATCTTCATCATAATTATCAGTTAACTAGCTTCCGCCCTGCGATTTCACCCGCGTTCCCGAGGGATCTTATGTTTTCTCGGGATAAAAAGTAACCTATAGCCTTCCTCAATAAATGGACTATCCAACACTAAAATAATTTTTCAATTCGAGCTAGTAGTTCCTGAGATTAGCGCGTTCAACCAAACAAACTCTTCAGCTTTATAATAATACAAGCTGTTCCCCGCGGTTTCACTAGCGTTCCCGAGGGATCTTGTGTTTTCTCGGTATAAAAAGTAGCCTATAGCCTTCCTCAAGAATTAGGCTATCAAATGCAAAAAGAAATTATCAAATCCGACTGGTAGTTCCCGAGATTAGCGCCTGTAAACAATATTAGTGTTAGTATAGTTCTGTTTCCCATTTGCTGTGGTACGATTCTTGTCTAATATTACAATCATTTACTTCAAGAGAAAAACCAACTTATTCATCGTAAATATAATATTACAAAATAAACCGAAGCCAAAAGCGCAACATTTGCACAAGAAACCTTTTAAAACAAGTTCTCGAGATTTTGCAGCAGAAAAAAATAAACACACATTGCATACAAAGATATTTCTGGCCATCTCACATACATTATCTTTATTACATATTCAAGTAAATTTCACTAACAAAAAGACTTAATTCGAAAATCCTTACAATTGTATTTTGAGTTCTATTTTCATTGTAATAAATTTGTTTTCTCGATGATTAATTTAAGCAGTTAAGTCGATTATATTTAGTTAGGTTTTAAAACTTGATTCTCTTTTGCGGCGTTTGTGAAAAAGGCTTTTAAGTTGCGAAAGAGCCGGGCAATTCCAATAAGAGGCGAAGAGATAGGTTTTTTAGTCTTCTATTGCTATCTTAGTTTTTTTATACACCTTTATAGTGTTGCTATAAAGGTGTATAAATAAATACTACTACTTGAAATTTCGATGATATGCTCCAGAGCCATCGTGTCTGAACATTATTTTTGTCTAAAATAGACTATGGGTGATGTACGACTTTCATTTTGTCTGTCTGTCTGTTTGAATACGCTAATGTTTTACCACTGAACGGATTTTCATGGAGTCTCTGCAGGCTAATGCGGTTTAGCTTGGTGAACGAAGCCGGGGGCAAAAAGCTAGAAATAAATATCCTGGGACATTCCTCACACTCGGCCATCTGATCCCAAACTAAGTAGAGCTTATACTACTTTTTTCGAAATAAATACTAAGGTATATACACCCCAGATTCAAGACAAACAGACATGTTCATGCACACAAATGTCTGTCATGCCAATCGAACCTACGACCTGTAACGATCAGTTAGGGTATTTCACCAATTACGCCAACTGGGCCGTGATTCATTAGACTCTTTTGACAAAGAAAATTTACCAATATTCGTAGTTGCAAAGTGGTAACCCTGAAAGAGGAGGACTTTATAACTTTTCCTCAATACAGACGGACGTAAAATTTTTGGAAAATCTCGCCCGCGTTTCCGAGAAAAAAAAAAAACAGTCATGGGGACTGCCGATAGAAGTGAAAACTATTAGCATGAGCATGTCGGTGACGCGAACCTATAAGTTTTTCCCATCCAAAAACGCTCAACGCGGCTAAAGAAGTTTTCACTTCAAAAAGTAGCCTATGTCCCTCTCCATACCATAGGCTATGTGCGTATCTTTCGTCGCAATCGGTTCAGCGATTAGGCGTGAAAAGGTGCGTGAAAAACAAACAGACGCACATTAAAATTTGCATTTATAATATTAGTTAGGATTTAAATGAACGTTAATGTTAATTGGACATTAATAAATGATTAAGCTTATACGTGGGGCACTCAGAAAGTTTTGAGAAACTTAATCACCAGTATCTATACAAAGTTTTATGCGTCTAAACCAATTTTCGAAACACTTTTTCCAATCCGCCGCGAGACACCTTTTCTATGGCCTTCTCGAACGCTGTTAGCGCATGCGGCACCCAGCGTGAAACTATCCTCCTCACGCAAAGATACTCATGTAGAATTTCGTGAACGCTTCCCGATCCAATTTGCAGTATGTGCTGAAGCTCTTCATACATAATTCGCCTATTCTCTTGAATTTTTTTTTTTACTGCTAGCACGTTTCCTTCCGTAACAGCTGTCGAAGGGTGACAACTTCGTTTTTCATCCCTCAAAGTTAGTCGACCGCGCTGAAATTCGTTATACCAGCGGTATACGGTTGCTTTAGAAGGGCCTTCATCAATAAATGACATTTGAAGTCTATCATACGATTCGTCCGGTTTAAGTCGACATTTGAAATCATAAAAAATCATCGCGCGAAAATGTTCCCGACGCAGATCTATTTTTCAATGAGAAACGATAGTTCAAATTAGCTCGTAAAAAAAGTGGAGGGAAGTTTTGTAATTGGAATGTTTGTATTTTTACTTATAAATAATCGTGTTTTCTAAATAAATTATAACTGGCCAGTGTCATACATGAAAACTTTTTTTCTCAAAACTTTCTGAGTGCCCTGACTTAATATTTAGATAATGCGCGTGTGTGGAGAGTGTGTGTGTGTATATATAATTAAATCTATGGTTTTATTTCAATTGAAATCTAGATCCTGCCAACAAATTATAGAGAGTAAATCGGAAATAATTGGTCTCGACGAAAGAAGCCTGCAACTCTACCACCATGGTTATAAAATAACAGGATAAAATTCCACGGAAATACCACAAATTAGGTGGTGAAAACAGGTCTAAACCACCTTGTATGATCATCCATCCGCTAGAATTAGACAATCGATTTGCGCAAGCACAACTTAGCTACATTATTCTGCTTAAGTTACACCTTTCTATTATTATATTCTATAAATAAATATTACGATATATGTATGGATTTCATTCCTTAATAAAATAACTGCAATTTACTTATCTCACATAGATACAAGGTATTTCATTAACATTTATCATACGTACATATTTAATTTATCCACCTTCAATAATAAAATAGCCCGTTATGGACTAGACTGTTTTTAAATATCCTTTTCTGACATCATCTTTAATTTATATTCGATCGTTAGGTATATTATCGCCTGGCAAATAATTACTTATGGCCTTTTGAATTCATTGGATTGTAAACCAGTCGATGCGCGGGCGCAACCAGTATCCACCACGACGTGAGAACGCGCGGCCGCGATGCGGTTCAAAACGAACATAACAAAAAACGAAAACGAAAAACAAAATTCAAACTAAACCATCATTCCATAAACGAAATTTGACGCGTTTCGAGTAAATTATTATAATTTTGAAATTCAAAAAAGTTACTTCGTCAAGAATAGCATATGGCCAGTCCAAGGATGTGAACTTTTTTTAATTTATTTGTGCGCAAAGGAATGTGGTTTTAGTGTCCATGTACAAAAGAACGAGTGTCGTGTGGGTTTAGTTTTTATGTTTTATTTTGTTTTTTAATGTGCGACGAGGTGTCAACCTTTTGCAAAGTGCCTGAGTCAGTGTAGGATTTAAAAATAAGTTTTTTAAAAGGTAAGATTTTCTAATTAAATAAACAAATTACGTTTCTACTATCCATTGATAATTTGTCCGATAAAGCGCCTTCAATAAAGGTCAGTTGTATTTGATAATCGCATGACCAATCGTGTTTTTGTTGAATTAATTTCGTTGTTCTCAATGGATTTTCAAACAATAGCTTTAGTCTAGTTCTTTTTATATAAATTGACTAATATAAATTCTTATGTTTTTATAATTGTAGTATTTTTTGCCAACAAACTAATAATGCTTTTAATTACAATATGCTAATGAAATATTCGTAAAATATAAAATATAAAAACAATATTACAGGTTGACCACACTTTGAGTTGATGTTGGCTTACGCCTGCTTGCGAATGTCGTATGTTTAGAATTGTCACTTGTCAGCGACAACTTTAATTGAGATGGGAAATAAATACGTAGTTAAATTAACTATGTTTTTTAAACATTGTAAATGTCAATGTCATTTGAGGTGAGATGCAAATGTCAAAGTGACATTGACAATTGACTGTTCCACCGTCATTGCCTCTGTCAGTCACATTCCAATTATTTGCGCAAAAATGTTTTCTATTTTTATAATATGTATATGCATACAAATATTAAACAGATAAAACGGACCTCTTTTCGAATCACATCCATAAATATAGCTTTTGGTTTTAACTCAGGATGAGGGATGATAATTGGTTGATTAAACCATCGTTAACAACATAACAATGTCTTCTGCAACTCGTTCACTACTGCCAGATAACCTGGGACATTCTTCATACACGGCCATTTGATCTCAAATTAAAGCATATACTATGGTAACCAGATAACTGATATATTACATAACTGAATATAACATATAGGTATCTGTTAAAATATAAACCCACCACACCATGCAACTGATAACTGGTTTATAATTATTTTTTTCATCATCTCATTTGCCAATTACCCTGGCATTGCAAATGTCCATAAGCGACGGTAGTCACATACCATCAGGTGGACCACCTGCTTATTTGTCAGCCTTCTGACATAAAAAAGAAAATTATGACAAACTCAACCTCCTGAAATATCGAAAACCTCTGACATTGCAATATTAATTCTACGTGAGCGTAGAAATAGATATAGATTAGCAAAGAGGTTATAATTAATATTAAATCATCATGAGGAAGTGTACAAGGTTTTCCTAAACATGACTCAAGTTTTAAGTCACCAACCTGTACGTTAGAGTGGCGACTAAACTACACTCATGTGAGGTTATCTTCTTCTTGTGTGTCTATATACATAGTCTATATATATAAAATACTAAACTGACTGACTGTTGACATATCAACGCACAGCCCAAACCGCTGCACCAAGAGATTTCTGACCTTCTACAATGTAGGCATCCACTAAGGAAGGATTTTTGGAAATTCCTGACAGGGTAAAATAGGGGCTTGTGGGTGAAACCGCGGGTCAGAAGGCTACAGTAGATCATACTTTGGTTGAACACATTTTCATTCTGGAAAATTAAATTTCCCGCTGAGGTGGTGGCCCGAAGCGCAGCAATTTTTAAAGGACTGCCGAGTCCTCATCGACTTCTTTAGTGACCAGAGAGCTGGTTGTCCAACAAGGTAATGCTGCCAGTCTTCTGGGCACATGACACTGGCAACGTTTTCTCTTTGGATAAATCTTTCCACTTAAATGGCAAGCAAGCGTATACGGCCCAATTTATTGTATGCGTAGTCTATTGACGCTTACAACACCAAGGGAATCACTCCATACACTTCTTGAAGAACCTCATGCTGTTTCTTGGAGTTGGAGGAGAGTAGTAGCAACCTAGGGAATTCTTCCCCACGGTTTCACCCGCGTTACTGGTATAAAAAAATGCCTATAACCAATAAAAGTAACCTAAGGTACTCCTTATAACATAAGCCATCTGCCAGTGAAGGTCCCGTCAAAATCGGTCCAGCCATTCCAGAGATTAGCCGATTGTTTTTTTGTTACATACTTTCAGTAAAAAGGTGTTATTTTGACACTAAACAGACACGTCAATTTTATTTATTTGTGTAGAAGAGGACACTGTACTTACTCATCTTATTAATTAATTAATCAATAATTAAGCACTTTATTTTGATTACATGACGTGACTGTAATAAAAGCGATGATGTCAGTTTCGCAAGGAATGTCGACGGCATGCGAAGGTAATAAAAATCTAGGACGAAAGATAGTTGCGAATACGTTCAGAGATAAACAAACTGCGTTAGTATATGTACTTCTAGTACATTGTAAATTATTTAACAAATTGATTTTACAGGTCATTGAAAGGACTACTAACTAACGTACCGTAAATGTGGCTATATGAGATCAAGTTTAGTTTAACGTTCTAAGTTTAGAACGAATAATATTGACTACTTTGTAATGTTAGCCGTCTTAAATATCCCCATTTTGCAGTAGTTATGGTGTTACTATTTTCATTTTTTTTTTGTTTCAATTGTTAATATATTTTGCATTTTTGTAAAGCGTTTGAAAAAATTTACATCATAAAAATATACAAAAAAATGCAACCTTGCTTAAAAATGTTGCAGTATTGAACCGGTGGTAGCTTCTGTAAATCGACCATCATAAGTGTAAATCCACTAAAATTTCACAACTGGAGCTTACAGTGAGGGTTGATCCCGTCTGTTACCGATGATCTCAAGATATTTAAATTAACTTATAAAATATTATTAACACTGTCAGGTAACCGATAGGTTAAAATAATCCTGGTAGAGAGGCCTCTTACTTACCATGTTGTACCTTCTCTTGAGAGCCAATTCCCAGGCTTTTGTGTTATTAAGTGAGATTGTGGTCAAACGTAATTTGATTAAATGTATTGATATATCTATGAAGAAATATGATACAACTTTATATTGTAACACAATTTTCATAAGTTTCCTATAATTTCTAGTTATGTGAAGTTCCGGCTGCAGTGTTACGTGCACGGTGACGTCACTCGTGGAGGCGTGCAACTCTTGCGCAGTGGGCGCGAGGCGCGACCTTGACTCGACATATTCAGGCTTGTTCGACGCGGTTTATTGCTCGATTGATATGCCAAAAGCATTGCATTTGTTGGTGGAAAACATAGATTTTCCTATTCGGTTCTATGATTTGAGTTTAGCTGGAAATTTCAAACAGCAAAAAAATACCTGACACACAAACTTTATTTTTTTAATTACTTAATATTTTTTTCAAAGTTTTAGAATTATACGCAGGTTCCAATTTCAACTGCTATCTGATAAACATTAACAATTTTATTTTCTTTAATTTTCACTTTCTACTTTATTAAATATTTATTTATTATTTATAATAATTGGATTATGATAATGGAATGGTCAAAGAAATATGTACCTATATTAAATTGACATATACAGGTAAACACCGAAAAACAGAAAAATCGGTACCAAATGACAGGGGATAGGCAGTTAATGATTATAGGAACCTGTAACCCAAACAACTATACTAATATTATAAAGCTGAAGAGTTTGTTTGTTTGTTTGAACGCGCTAATTTCAGGAAGTACTGGTTCGAATTGAAAAAATATTTTAATGTTGGATAGCCCATTTATCGAGGAAAGCTATAGGCTTTTTTTTTATATACCACAAAGTCGGCAAACAAGCAACTTTTTATCCCGGGAAAACATAAGATCCCCTGGGAATGCGGGTGAAACCGCGGGGTGGGAGCTAGTCAGTTATAAAGTCACTATAAAAGCCTCCGCAGTAAAATCCATATCTAGTAAGTGCATTATTTACATGATGAAATAAAGTTCATATGTTATTATTTAATGGAAGGTTTATTGACATTTATCGTTAATTTTTAATACCAATCACAATGATCTGTTTTGAAACTGCGTTGTGAAGATGAGTGCAGTGGGCGGGTTGCTTAACATTTTACTGTAATGTGGAAAATAGATGATTTAAAGCCTATTCGAAAGCTACTTTGTAATAACTGAAATTGTTTATTTATTTCTTACTAGCTGTTTGCCCGCGGCTTCGCCCGAGCAGACTTTATAAAATTTATATTTTTTTTCCATTAGCCAATTTCGATGAAACGAACAGTAGGTATAAAAGTAAATTACAAAAATCTTTAAATGACCATTACTTTTTTGTATCATCAAATTTTAATGAAACAAAGCCTATATTCTGTCTCAAATTAATTTCTGTCTGCCTGTGAAAATTACATGAAAATCCGCTCAGTGGTTCCGGAGATGTGCGTGAACAAATAGACAGAAAAGAATTCTAAAAATCACTTATATTCTATTACTCTTCTTTAGTTACCCCCTTTCTATTTTTATTACTTTTCTTCAATGTACAGACACACCGGATTCTACTGTTTTAATATATGTATAGATAAGCTTGAGAGCTTGTTCTCTTCTAAGCTTTGTTGTTTACCACCTACGACCACTTCACCACTATGTGGTGATTTTCAATGAAGTTCAAAAAGGCTTTACCTACCTTTATTCGTAGTATACATATTTCAAATATCACATGAATTTATCCTGATTATATGTATTTTTAGTAAATATCCTGGTACATTTCATCCCATTATGGCCAATTTAATTTGGGATCCACATCGTGACCATACGTTAGAGTCTGACAATTCATAAGTGTGTATAAAGGTTTATAGATACATATAATAAAAACACGTTGTATATGCAGTATATATACAATATACGAATTAAAAAATATATCCATCTTAATTTAAAATAACAACCAATAATTTAACTCTTCCTCTACAACGATTTCAAATGATTATTTTAGTAGGTAATAGTTTATAAGAGACACGAATATTTTCATAACACTCCTTTACAGATGCTCCTAAGGTCGGGCTTCGAACCCGCTACGGATGCACAAGGGCATGCGAGGGCGACCACTAAGCTCATGTATTGTGCAATCTTATATTGCACACTTTAGACTTATATAGTTAATCGTTTAATCGTGGAAAATACATGCTAATAGGTTCTAATAAAGAGCAAAAGAAAATGAATGGACATTTTTATGTAAACTATAGTTTCTGCCACGGTTTTACCTACGTTCTCGAGAGATTTTTTACATGATAAAAATACAAAATAAATATGCTTGAAAAAATTATAATATAAATTATAAAAAAATATTAAATAAGTAAAATCATTATTTATTGTTATACAAACCTCCCAATTATAATTACTGGGGGATGGTATCAATGTCAAAGAAATTTATTCAGTTTAGGCCCTAAGCACTTATAAACTTCGAAGCATTAATTAATGTTAAAAAATCAGCCTTAAAAAGTAAATTGTAATAGGTAGGTATACTTCTTAGATGTTGGATAAAAAATGTATTTCTCAATATGGAGTAACATTCCTTATAAAGTATTTGTGTTATTAAGAAATAAGATATATAAGTTAAAAAATAAATTAATAGCTCATGTCTGTCCACTCATTTGAAATGGTGTAAACTGGTTAAGCAAAATGTTGTCCTGCCATTTAAGTATAAAAAGTTAATAGGTTTTTTCTTTTTTATTAATCAATGTAATATATTATTTAAACGCATTTGTCTATGGTTAGGAAATAATTAAAGAACGGTCAATGACTTTATGCAGCTAATAAATTTCACAATACATTTCACATCACACTACTAAGTACGGATGTTTGTAGATGGACTCTTGCAAAGTAATGTCGCATTTTCGTTTTATTTTCATATGATAATGTAATTGTAAGATTTTAATAATTTTGATGATATACTAGTAATATAAAGCTGAAGAGTTTGTTTGTTTGGACGCGCTAATCTCAGGAACTATATACTGGTTCGAATTAAAAAATTCTTTTAGTGTTGGATAGTCCATTTATCGAGGAAGGCTATAGGCTACTTTTTATCCCGGGAAAACATAAGATCCCTCGGGAACGCGGGTGAAACCGCGAGGTGGAAGCTAGTACCAACAAAGATCATTACAAGTACATTTCAAATTGTCTCTATTAAACCTGTAAAAAATAGTTTAGCGGCCACTATTTTATTTTCAAAGCCATTTATTCAGTTTAGGCCCTAAGAGGGCACTTATGAACGTCGAAACTACTGAAGTTACCATCGATTCGGAAGTTGCCTTCAACTGAGAAGAACCAGCAAGAAACTCAGCAAGGTTACATTTTTCATATATTTAGTTTTTTCTTTCTTTTTTTTGGACAATCTGACAATGTTGGCTTTTTTTCCATTAAATGTTTTACAATTATTGAAGAAATATAATACGCATAAACACAAAAATGAAAAAAATAAATAAAAAATAATAACCTTGAACTAATAAATTTGACCTTGTTAGTTCAGTTCAGTTTTAATAAGAGGAGCTTTATTTAATTTAATTACTTAACTAGTACTAATTATGTTGATGAACAATATGGAGGATTTCATAGGGTATTCACTGATGGATCTAAAGAAGGCGGTTCTGGTGGTGCATCCTTTTTGGATCCATTTCATGGTAGTTTCATTAGGCTTAGAATTGATTCCAATATTTCTATTATGCATATAGAATTAATCGCAATAGCTGAAGCTTTATCTTACATTTGCTCTCTTAATTTAGATAAATTTGTCATTTTGACTGATTCAAAAAGCTCTTTACAACACTTGGCTCGGTGCACTTCGCACGGGCGAGGCACACCGATAGCCTATACAATACTGGAATTGATTTTGAGATTACAAGCTAATAATAAAACATTGGTTCTCCAGTGGATACCTTCACACATCCAATTCAAAGAAAATGAGGAAGTTGATCTTTTAGCTAGACAAGCAGCCGTCGATGGTATTCCTATGACAATAGTGCCATTATTTTCTGACTACTTTAACCTAATAAGAGATCAGTGTAGGGTTTTGTGGCAAGAGTATTTTGATCAGAGATCAAAAGAAAAGGGAATTTGGTATCGGACTATTCAACCCCAAATTTCTGGATATCCTTGGATTGACCATACAATATTAGATAGGAACAACTTAGTTACTGCTCTTAGGTTACGCTCTGGCCATATACCGTCGAACAAGTTTGCATTCTTGATTAAGAAAGTTGATTCACCCAATTGTATTGATTGCGGAGTAGTAGAAGATGTTCAACATGTACTATGGGAGTGTGTACGAAACGCAACATTTAGAAAAACTCATTTTGATGTGGATAGAAGTAGTGACATCGGTATTTGTAATAGCATTTTAGTCTATCCATCGTCCGACAAAGCGAAATTGTTGTACGCTTTACTAAAATTAGGATTAAGTTCATAAAAGTTGTAATATTATTGTTTTTGGTTAGATCTTTGTACTTACAATTTATTAGGCGATGTGGTCGCTCAGCGACAAAGCCTATCAATAAAGGAAAAAAAAAAAAAAAAAAAACTAGTCATTGACAAATGCTTATAGCTCAATATTTTTTTAAATAGAAGAATAACTAATAAATATTACTGACAGCACTTACTTTATTTAAAAATTGAATTGTCACATTCATTTTTCGAAAACTGTATCCTGCCTGTATTTGGAAAAAATATTGTAAACTACATAATATCTAAAACAAAGCGTTTTAGTTTGACCATTTATAACTGAAGAACGGCTTGACCGATTTTTATGATATTTGATTGGTTGGATTTGTTTTCGTAATGAAAAGCAGAATTACTAAAAAAAAATACCGGGAACGCGAAACCGTGGGGAACTAGTTAGTTATAAAATTACGTAAATTCATAGACTGTGACTAATATATAGCGAATTTTGAACGAACTACTAATCCTACTGCAATATATTAGCCCAACCCTGATCCATTTATATAAAAGAACAAAGAAATAAAACGAAATGTATAGATTTCAAATCCAAGGATTTGCAAACACCGATACAGAGTGGGCGATAACCTTACCTACCTACACGATCATATAAACTATTAAGTATTAACTCATTAAGGTACATCCACACTACGCCTGCACAAACATCGGGTCACACTACATACGAACAACTCATCAACCATGGTAACATAATGTATCGAACATTTCAATTTTCATTCAAAACTGCTAAAATATACAGAATACCTACGTATTGTCGAATATTTCAATTATCACATTTTATTTTATTATTTATTTATTTTTGACAAAGTATATTACACAAGATTTTAAAGTAAGTATACAACAATATCAACGATAACTAACATGATTTAAAGTTAAATTATATAAAACTAATATAGGTCTTAATTCCCCGTTGACTAGAATGGTCAGATTATATAACGACCTTTCTCGGCCTTTAGACTATGATATTTTTTGTGATAGTTTACATATCTTACAAAGAAATGTCCATAATCATTTCCTTTCTAGGAAATGTTAAGCTATGTTTATATATATATATATATATATATATTTTTCTATCTTATTTTTCACTTTCAATTTTTATTTTACTTACCATAATATTGTTATAGTATGTTTATATTATAAGTACTCATTCTGTTAAGAACGCATGCTGTGATCTCCTGTAACTGAAAATGCACAGAGTCTGTATACTATTTGTAATATTTTTAATAGTGTAATGTGTATTTTTGTTGGAGCTCCTAAATAAATAAATAAATTATTGATGTGCAACATATAAACAGCTAAGTAATTACAAATGCTTTCCTTCATACTTGAAAACCTGAGACGTTCATACTCTAGGTATTTTATTGCAATGGTAGCTCAGTGTGGTTGAGCTTGAGCTCGGAGAAGGAAAACCTCGTGAGGACGTTGGTAAGGCACCTGGTAGTACCCGCCTGGCTGGTTCAACCTAAAATTCTGCACTTAAGTACCGGTTCTTTTTCTATGCTGTTTTCTTGCCACCTTCAGTTACATCATCCTTACAGTGTATTGTAAAATAAATGGCAGTTTTGTATTAAGTCTATAAACATAAGTTTTCAGTCGATATTATAGTCCCGGGTCTATAGTATAAGGTATATTTTTGTCTGGCTTTTCGCCCCGTGATAAATTTTTAAGCACCCTTCAGTGGATGCCTACGTTATATTTAGGAACGTGCGTGTAAAATTTCAAGTTTTTTCCCTGCAGTTGGAGTTGTGCGTTGATATGTCAGTCAGTTTCCTTTTTTTTATATACAGGGTGACTTTTTAGTCACTGGCCATACTTGCAGGGGTGGAAATACTCAACAATATGAATAACTTTTACTATGGGACCAACTCCAGCTCTAAGATCGCGTAAAAAAATATGGTTGCTTCATACATTTTGGTCGAGTAGGTATTGAACTTTTGTATGGAACAGCTGATAATTTTTTCGCGATTTCACACTTAGTCTAATAATAAAAATTGTTCATATTGATGTGTACTTCCACCCATGCAAGTATGGCCAGTGACTAAAAAGTCACCCAGTATATATATCAGAATATATTCTTGGTGACTTATGTTTTATGTATTTAATTCTGAAGGTGCTAAATTTTGAGCTACCAACACAATTAAGCCACCATAATCTGTACCAGGTTTAATGTTTCGAAACTAATGATTCATTCATATCAATGAATTTGCATAAAAATATGTTATAGAACTGTTAAATGATAAACAAACACTTCCGTATAATAATATAATAACTGCACACACTTATAATTGACTTTATAATAACAAAAATGACAATCGATATTATATTTCTGTAAGAACAAAACCATAGCGCGATTTAAAATACAAGTAGCGCCATCTATTGGTGGTGAGCGTAATTTCCATCTTAAACATCCTCCCGGGCGAAAATATTGAAATGTATAAGCATGTTATAACAAAAATAAACAACAAAAAAAACTATAACTAAGAAGACTCCAGGGGCAATGGACATAATTTGGCGACTGGCCGTTTAAAAACATTATTTTTGTACTGTAAAGAAACTACACGAGTAATTCCATCAGCACCTGGGTGCTTCTGTATGACACGTCCCAAGAGCCATTTTCCCGGAGGTAGTCGTTCATCCTTTATTAAAACAACCGCACCTAACTCAATATCGGGTTGTTGGACACACCATTTATATCGGTGTTGCAAAGTAGTAAGGTACTCATTCTGCCATCTTCTCCACAAACTTTGTGTCATGCGTTGAATTGTCTGCCAACGATTAAGACGATTCATCGCAACATCTACTAAATTATCTTCGAGAACTAAGCTAGGTGGTTCTCCTATGAGAAAATGACCTGGGGTCAATGGAGACTCATCTGGAGAGGAATTTATGACCGTCAGAGGACGTGAATTCACACAAGCTTCGACTTGTGTGAGGAGAGTATAAAATTCTTCAAAAGTAAGAGACGTCTGCCCTATAACTCTTTTTAGATGTCCCTTTACCGATTTGACTCCGGCTTCCCACAGACCTCCGAAGTGAGGTGAACCGGGCGGTATGAAGTTCCACGTTGTATTGTCGTTAGCTAAAAGTTCAGAAATCTCAATAACAACCTTAGATTTAGAATTCTGAAATTGTAAATCTAATTCTCGTGAAGCACCAACAAAATTAGTACCACAATCACTCCACAACTCTCTACAGTGACCACGACGAGACGTAAATCTTTTAAACGCAGCAATAAAAGCTGCACTAGTCAAATCACTAACTAACTCCAAGTGAATGGCTTTTGTGACAGTGCAAATAAAAAGACAGATATAGGCTTTCGAAGTTCGGTTACATCTACCCGAGTACAATTTTAAAATAAATGGACCAGCATAGTCAACTCCACTTATACGAAATGGACGATTTTGGTTTGTTCTGAACTCAGGTAAATTTCCCATAAAAGGAGCTTTTGGTGCTGCCTTTTGCTTAAAACAAGGAATACATAGATGTATGACCTTTTTAATAACATTTTTTGCATTCACAATCCAATAATTTTGATTGACAATATTCAATGTGAGTTGAATACCTCCATGCAAAGTTTTACTATGAGCATCTATAACAATTAATTTTGATAAATGACATTTATTGGAGAGAATTATAGGAAACTTTCGGTGGTAACAAAGTTGAGAATTCGAAAGTCTTCCACCCACACGTAATATTTCATCTGAGTCTAATATAGGATTTAAATTAGCAATTCGACTGTTCTTTGTATTTAAATACAAACCTTTAGATAATAACTCAATCTCATTCTTAAAATAGATATTTTGTGACATTTTAATACAAATCGTTTTTGCACGTTTTAATTCAGCAGAAGTCAAGTATGGTTCGAGTTCAGTTTTAGATTGGTTCTTATCAGTTCCATACCTCATTATAAATATTTTTATAAATTTTAAGCAATATGCTGTAACACGTATTAATTTTAACAAACTAGAATATTTTCTTAAATAAGCACAATCGTCATTATTAGGTTCTGTTGTACATAGCAAATTTGTAATGTTTGTTTTTGTTTCCATTTTAGTTTCAGGTATATCACAATTCGGGTAATTAATTTCAACATTTTCATTCAAAAACGCAGGGCCTTCCCACCATAACTTGGAAAGGTCTGTAGGATTGACACCGCGTGAAGCACTGTCAGCAGGGTTATCGCCAGACTTAATATGATGCCACTGATCGCTGCTTGTTACATTAAGAATTTCAGTGGTACGGTTTGCTACGAATGTTTTCCATGTATTAGGGTTTTTCCGCAACCATGCCAAAACTATAGTGGAATCAGTCCAAGCAAAGCAACAATTTTGATCTATGTTTAGAATAGTTCTGGTATGATCTAATAATTTTGCTAGAAGTACTGCACCACAGAGTTCAAGTCTAGGTAGTGTGACTCTTTTGACAGGGGCAACTTTAGTCTTTGCAGTAATTAATCTAACTTCGATACCATTATTACTTATAACTCGGAGGTACAGTACAGCAGCGTAAGCAGTACACGAGGCATCACAAAACCCATGTAATTGAATGGTATCATTAGTATCACAAGTTCCTAACCATCGAGGCATGTGTATTACATCCATGCTCTTAAGTTGTTTACGGTAAGTACACCATTCATCTTTTAAATTATTAGGTAAAGGTTCATCCCACTCTAAACCAGCTAACCATAATTTCTGCATGTAAATTTTGCCAACAATGGTAACAGGTGCTAGCCAGCCTAGAGGGTCAAATGTTTTTGCGATGCTCGACAAAACATTTCTTTTAGTTAAATTTTCAATATCATTATTTTCTGTACAATCAATCTTAAGTTCGAATGTATCACTTTTAGGTTTCCACGACACTCCTAACGCTTTCACTGATTCATCTAATTGAATATTTACTGAACTTTGAGAGATTTTATCACTTGTAGGAATTTCATTCAGTACTAAATCACTGTTTGACGCCCACTTGTGTAACGGAAAACCTCCTTTTGCCAGTAGTTCAGTCAATCGTTTTTGTAACTCAACTGCTTTTGTTTCCGTGCAAGCTCCAGACATCAAATCATCCATATAGCAATCAGTTCTTAATAATTTAGCTTCTTCCTCAAATTGAAGTTCTTCATCATCAGCAAGCTGTAGTAGCGTCCGACATGCAAGATAAGGTGCGCAAGAAGTACCATACGTTACAGTAAGTAACCTATATTCTTTCATGATATCTTTAGGATTTTCTCGCCAAATAATCCTTTGAAAATCAGTGTCTGGGAGTGCAACTCGTATTTGTCTGTACATCTGTTTGATATCAGCTACCAAGCAGATTTTGTGTTGTCTCCATCGAGTAACTAAGTCACGCAAATCTTGCAACAAGGGCGGACCAGTCAGTAATTCTTCATTCAACGCATTTCCATTTTCAGGTTTGGCACTTCCATCGAAAACGACCCTGAGTTTGGTACTAATACTAGTTTCTCTTAGTACCGCGTGATGTGGTAAGTAGTATACTTGTTTCTTTGGTTTCTGTGTATAATTATTTATATTTTTTTCTTTCTTTGCAGGTTTCACGTTTTCAACGAGTTCTTCGTGTTCTTCTTCGTGTATCAATTCCATATGACCCGATAATTCGTATTGTTTCAAAAATTTACAATACTCGTCTTTAAATTCAGGTCGGTGTATGAATTTCTTTTCCATTTGAAGCAATCGACGGACTGCGAGTGGTTTAGAATCACCTATTTTTGGATCATTTTCATTCTCAAAAGGTAAGCAAACTTCATATCTCCCATCAGTATTTCTTTTGTGTGTATTTTTATAATTATCTTCACATTGAATTTCTAGTTTAGTCAATAGTTTCTTGGTTGGTTGTTCTTCTAATTCCCAAAATCGTCGCAGTAAATGATCCACTTCTAATTCATAATGATTGACAATAAATTGCCGTGGTTGTGAATCAATAATAGTTATCTTTCCTGATATCAACCAGCCAAGATGTGAGTTGACAGCTATCAGAGATTCGTGCTTACGAATCCCTTCTATAATTATATCACTATGGACGTCAGCACCAAGAAGAACATCAATAAAACCTGGTTTGTAAAATTCTGGATCAGCCAAATCTAGTTTTTCAGACGTTGGCCAGCAATTTATATCATATTCTTGCGAGGGTAATAATGAAGTGAGTCGTCCAAGCACATATGCTTCAGTATAAATCATAGGTGTCAAGCTTCGTATAGAATGAAACTTCAGTGTAGTTGTGGCCTTAGAAATTATTGTTTTGTTTCCTTCAAGTCCTGATATCTTTCCAAGAGCTTTTGTTTTATCAAGACCAAGTAGTTGTGTAGCTGCTTCCGTTATAAACGACGCTTGTGATCCCGGATCAATTAATGCTCTGAGGTAATGAGTACTTCCATCTTTGGATATAATGGCTATACGTGCGGTAGCCAACAGTACGTCTTGGTTGTTACTCATTTCATTTTTCATAGTAATTAATGATTTGTCCTCAGGTAATGTAGCTTCGGGAGTTCCAGGTGCTGCAGTCGTCTTCGTAGTGTAAGTATTATGAAGCAAGGTGTGATGACGTCGACCACATTTCTTGCAACATATCGGTTGTCGGCAACTAGTTACGGTGTGACCCTTAACTAGGCAGTTGAAGCAGATTCCAATTTTTTTTGCGAAGTCTCGCCTTTGTGTAACTTCTAAGTCAGCGAAGTCCTTGCAGTGGCATATATAATGCCCTTGTGTGCAGTATGTGCAAGAAGTGTTCATTTCAGTTGCAAATGATTTTATAGGAGTATGCCCTTTTGATGACATAGGTTTTGTAGCATTTTGTTGCAATTTAGTGATATCTCGTTGCGGCTTATACTGTTGTTTATTTGTAGATTCAATCATTTCAATTGTTCTAAATCGACATTCTAAATAAGATGCCAAATCTTTAAAAGTAGGTATATCCTGTGATGAACCAAGTGACTGCTCCCAAAGTTTGTGTGATTCATTGTCTAATTTGGAAACAACAACATGAACAATAATTGCATCCCAAGAAGAAGTATTAATCTCAAGATTGTCTAGTGAATTCAAACATTCCCTGGTTGTATCAAGTAATTCTTTAAGACCGTGACCATTTTCGGTAAGTAACTTTCGTTGTTGTAATAAACGATTAAGAATTGTGTTGACTATTATTCTTTTATTGTTGAATCTGCTTTCAATCGCTTGCCATGCTTTATCATAGTTTGCTTCAGTTACTGCCAAATGTTTCAACAATTGTTCTGCTTCACCACAAAGGCTAGATCGCAGATAGTGATGTTTCTCTACTTTTGACAGGTTTGCTTCATTATGAATAAGCGAAAGAAATAAGTCACGAAAACCCATCCAGTCATTATAGTTTCCAGAAAACTTAGGCAAAGATAAAGGTGGTAGTTTAGCCTTCGGTTTGGAAATGTGTTTACATTCAGAAGATGTTCCCTCCTTAGTATCTGTCGATTTCCCATCACTTCTTGTCATCTCTATGATATGATCTTTTATAAACGATTTTAAATCTAAATAATTATCTTCCGTTTTTTGAAAATTTGCTTCTGCATCATAACTAATCTTCTTCAAAGTTTCTTCAGTTATTGACGTAATTATTTCATCGTGTTGCTCTGTATATTTTTTCCAAATATCTTCTAATGTCTCAAGTCGCGTTTCCAAATAACCACGTGTTAAACGAGTCTTTGGACTCTTCTTGGTGTTTGTATAAAGACTTTCTAATCTTTGAGCGAGTAATTTTTGAGTAATACATAGTTCCGACATCTTTAAATTTTACAAGTAATTTTTCAAATATTGCAATCAGTATTTTTTTTCTATGTGTTGTAATCACAAAACAAATTCAAAGTCCTATAATATTGCGTATTATTCTTCTATGTCCAAGAATATCAAAAATTTTCTAAGTGCCGTAATCAGTAAAAATTCTAAGTCCACTAATCAGTGAAAAGTTAAAGTCCAATCATCTATAAAATTTCTAAGTGTTTTGAACTTTTCCACAATTTTTTCTAAGTCTTTTAACTTCATTAACCAGAATTTTACAAGTTCTTTTTCACTGACATAGTCTACTGTACATACCAGAATCCGTAAATGGCACTTACACGTCACAACACTAAGAACTGTTCACTCACTATACTCACTCTGAAAAATCCGATTCGAAGGACCAATGTTAAATGATAAACAAACACTTCCGTATAATAATATAATAACTGCACACACTTATAATTGACTTTATAATAACAAAAATGACAATCGATATTATATTTCTGTAAGAACAAAACCATAGCGCGATTTAAAATACAAGTAGCGCCATCTATTGGTGGTGAGCGTAATTTCCATCTTAAACAAGAACCATAAAAGAGATATCTTAACTTACCGAGAACAATTTACGAAAATCTGAAGGTTACTATATGGGAAATGTGTCCGACCATGCTATAGTTAAATTATAACCGAAAATAGTCAGTTAATCAATGATAACTCTTTATTTGATGACAGGTTATTCAGGGTTATTAAAAAAATATAATTATTAATAAAATTAGTATGTTTTGGTATTTCAGTCTGAGGACCGGTCCTTTTGGAAGGCATACGTTCTTTAACGTCATTGGTCGTGGGTTCGAATCATACTCTATGCATGAGTTTTAACTTTGTGGTAGGGTAATTTATAGTACCTACCACATTCACTACCCGAATACTCCGAAAGCCGTACTTGAGATACAGTTCTCTACTAGTCGTTATTTGCTAGCTAATTGAACAGAATTGTTATAAACTTTATTTAAACATGCCTTTATAAGCTACTTGTCAATGTATTCTAGGCTTATTAAAAAGGACATTGGTTCTATCTAGGTAACTACGAAACCCCAAAATTCTAAATTGCACATGTCAAAACCATTAAATGCTCTCGTGTTCCGTTTCCAAGAAAATCAACTGTGACAAACAGACAGACGAATCTCACACGCATTCCTCGGTTTTTAACATAACATTATATAATAATGTGTGATTATGTAAAATATTTAACGTTAAATTAGCGACGGACTACAAAAACTCAATTAAAATACAAATGATATAAAACCTTTTCCCGATAGCAATAAAGTACTATTTCAATAGACTACGACACACCTTATATTTTCCATCTCATGCCAAAGTTATCTCAAGCTATTGTCAAATGAAAACGGACCTACGATCTTAGTGATAAGAGTCATGTCAGTGGTATGTTTAAGTTGGTATTGTCATGCATAAGCGACCTCGCTTTAAGGTCGAATGTAATCACCTGTAGCTTCTGCTTAGTATTGACGCATACTGAAATGATTAAACATCACGTGATCGAAGTCACTATTGGGTTCCTGCTTTTTTATCGTGAAAAATAAATATAAATAGAGATATAATGATTTGATTTTTAAAAGAAATAAATAACTAAGCTATGTATTTTTTGCTTTTATTACTACTACCACTTATGTGTCACAAAATCCGCTCAGTCATCAATTTCCGCCTTAAATCTTTGTAATTAATATAAATAATAATATATATATATATTTAATGGGCGAAGCACCAATAGCTATCAAAATGAGCATTTACCACTGTGTGAGCCGACCCTTACGTTATGATGTCACCTGCGCAGGCGCATGACGCGAGGAAACAGATGGCCGCGTACGATTGGCTCTCTGACCACAAGATCCTTGCTAACATGCTCATGTGATTTAAATATTTCAATAGGTTGTATTTTTTTTAATACATTATACTATTTGTTATTGAGATATATAAAAGATTCTTGTAATATTTATTTTAAATTTATTTTTTAAATAAAGATTGATTGAGGCAAGTAGTTTGCATGGTGAGTCTTTATAAATTAAAAATGGATTCTTTATTTAAATGAAATACATATTATGAAAATAGAATGTTGTTGAACTTACCTACCTATTAGCTTTCTGCGTCTTAGTTTATTTCAAAAGGGAATTTGGAATTTCGGTTCTTTCTTAACACCTCTCAAAGACTCTATCATCAACTTTCAAGGTTTCATGACTTGGGGTCTACGTTGATCGGGAATTAACATAAAACAAAATTTGAAAGGTTTTTGTCACGATTTCAGGGTTGGGCCCATAATAAAAGTTGTTATTTTTGTTTTAAAGCATTTCCAAGTGAATTACAAATAGCTCAGTACATTTTTTACTATTTTTTATAAACCTGTGTTTGACCACAATCTTATCATATGTAGTAAAATGAACTGGCTCTCAAGTAAAGCCATATAAATACCTAGTAATTCATAAAAATACTTATGTCAAAGTAAGGGATAAAGGGGCAATTAGGAACATAATTATTTGCTGTTAAAGCAGGCTACTCCTTAATTCATGGCCCCTTAAAAGGCATTTCAGAAAGACATAACTAAGACCGATTCCTGTAACACCAAATAAACTCTAAAACATCTAAGTTAAGCCATTCAAGTGTTTATATACAGGGTGATTTTTTAGTCACTGGTAATACATGCAGGGGTGGAAGTACTCATCAATATGAACAACATTCACTATGGGACCAACTCTGATATCGCGTAAAATAAAACGGTTGCTTCATACATTTTGGTCGAGTAGGTATTGAACTTTTGTATGGAACAGCTGATATTTTTATCGTAATTTCACAGTTACTCTCATAATAAAAGTTGCTCATATTAATGAGTACTTCCGCCCCTGCAAGTATTGCCAGTGACTAAAAAGTCACCTAGTATATGTATAAAAGTGGTTTGATCTTGAATTGGAATTCACACCGAAATAATCCAAAAACTGCATAACACAGTACATCTGTTAAACATTATATAACTGAGATAACTAACAATTGACACATACAAAGGTCAGTTTATCTTGTGAATAAGTTGAGGTCAAACTAAAGACCAAACTTGGCAGACCTCTCATTCTTTGTATTCCTAATATATTTGTGGGATGTTGAACGTGATTGAAAGCTCTAATTTGACTGGTAAATTGAACCTTGAATGAGTTTTTTCTTCCTTGTAGGTGGATTATGAATCAGTATTCACATACATTTGTTTGCGATTATCAATCGTTTGGGAATTTGCTTAGATTGACTTCCTAATTTTAAATGACAAGTTAAAACAAACTATTTCAGAGTTTTTAAATATATACAGGTTGATTTTGTTATCACTGGCAATACTTGCAAGGGGTGGAAGTACTCATCAATGTGAACAACTTTTATTATAGGGCTAACTCTGATATCGCGTAAAATAATACGGTTGCTTCATACATTTTGGTCGAGTAGGTATTGAACTTTTGTATGGAACAGCTGATAATTTTTTCATAATTTCACAGTTAGTCCCATTATAAAAGTTGTTCATTTTAATGAGTACTTCCACCCTTGCAAGTATTGCCAGTGATAACAAAATCACCCAGTATATATAAACTACACAATTTATTTACATATTTACAATTAAAGTAAAAAAATACAAACTATGATATATAGAAAACATCCTGAAAGCCCTCGCTGCTGTCGATAGGCAAGGTTCCCAACAGGCTGGCAGCGTTCCCTTTTTGGATGGCCAAGCTTATGCGTTGGCGGAAAAAGCTCCCAGCCCGTCGGTCTCCCGAAGCCTCGATGAGCTTGGATGATAAAATCCGAGCAAATCGGCGAGTCTATATATATTATATAGGTACTTTAAATTATTGGGCCGTTCGTTTTGCGTTTATGTTGAGTGAAAAAAAAAACTACTTTACCTACCCCAGCGTCGTCGTATCTCCCGGAGGGAGTCGACGATCAATAAACCCTTTTTAAATGATAACATGCCTCATCTATTGCATGGAATAAATATATTTTAGTATATAAAGAAAATTAAGTTACCAATTCTTAATTTACGTAATAAATAACGTTAAAGATTTATTTATTTTTTAATCAAACTCAAACTCCAAAACTAGTTTCTTCAGTTTAGACTCTGATAAGGTTATGAACGTTACTATTGTCCCTACCAGCCGCTTTGGAATACACTTATATATACATAAAGTGAGAAGACTCCAGCTGGAAACCCAGGAAAGCATTTTATTTAAATAAATACCTATACATTAATTACTTATTCATACAATTGTCATTTATAGAAGATGCAAGTGCAGAGAGAAGTTACTACAACCATATCTTCTAATCTGCCACGTAATAATCAACCTTAACGACAGGCATTCCATTTCTAACATATATAAACGACATAACACTTCCAAGTGATCGAGAACTTAAATACTTGGTCGAATGGTCTCGTTACAAAACATCAGCAACATTTCACAATTTTCCCATCACACAATGGGGGTCGAACAGCGACGTGAAACCGTATCTATCACAAACAACATAAATATAACTTAATATCATGTCAAAATGAGCTTTATAATTATTATTATATGACGTAGAATGATTTTAAGGTGTGCAAGTTAAATTGGTATAAGTATCTATGCCATGAATTGTATAATGGGAAGAATTGGCTATATATTTTGACCTTCGAGGATAAGTAAATAAAAATAGCTGCCTTCTAGGTTTTTCACGGGCACGTCATCACGAAGGTCACGTTCAAAAACGTCATAAAAGTATTATCCATCGACGTCAAAGAAGGTAGTATTACGAACTTTTTATTTATTTTTCACTGTAGCAAAAAGACAGCAAGCCTAGGACTAATCTATGGTATCTTTTAAAGAATATATAAAGAACTTTTTTTGAAATAAAAGAATAAAAACATTTATTCAACATACTGGGTGACTTTTTAGTCACTGGCAATACTTGCACGGGTGGGAGTTCTCATCAATATGAACAACTTTTATTATTAGACTAAGTGTGAAATCTCAGAAAAAATATCAGCTGTTCCATGTAAAAATTCAATACCTACTCGACCAAAATGTGTGAAGCAACCATTTTATTTTACGCGATCTCATAGTTGGTCCCATAATAAAAGTTATTCATGTTGATGAGTACTTCCAACCCTGCAAGTATTGCCAGTGACTAAAAAGTCATCCTGTATACACAATATTATAGAATTAATTGCTGCTCAATTTTTTGATTTATTTTTAAATTCAGTTGCAAGATTCTACCCACACATAGGTAGTAACAGGTGAAATACATACAGGTCAAACACATAACCCTCTTTTTTTGGCTTCGCCGCATTCGGGAGAATAATTTTGGAGCTAAATTCACAGATTATTAACAACTGAATCCAAAGGTCACAAGGTAATATTATATTTATCTAAGTAATAAGGATAAATAATACCTAATAGAAAGGTCAATATCGATTCACATAAAACGATTTTCTTAGAATTAACTACGCACGTGCCTTGGTCTTGATTAACAAGTTATATGTAATGTATTGCATTTAAATGAGTATTGGATGATTATTCATAATATTTTTAATATTGCTTACTTATTATTTGCTAGATTAAAATATGTAATGAATCAGTATCTCTAAATAGTATCAAACAAAGTTATCTTCCTGTCTGTTTCTCTGCTTACTTCTCATGAACTACCCAACGGATTTAGATACGGTTTTCACTAATAGAAAGAGCGATAAACAAGAAAGGTTTGTGTACATAAATTGCACCCGTGTGAAGCCGGGGCGGGTCACTAATTCATTAATAAAATTATTATTATAAAGAATTATCTCATCTGTGATAATTTGTGAGTGAAAAAATGTGAATTGTCACTGACATGCTCATGCTAATAGTTTTCACTTCTATCGGCAGTCCCCATGACTGCCTGTTTTTTTGTTTTTATTGTTATATACCCGGGGCGCAATATTTCCGTGGTAACTCACACCTTGCGCCAAAACTAACGGACGATGGGTTTTTAAGGCAATGCCCGTTACTCCGACAGACCACTGTCTATACCTTATAAGGTACCAAGTGCTTTGACATTACTACCAGTTTTGCACTACAATGATAAATCATATAAAATGATAAAAATACTGTTTTACAAACGGGATATTTGTGTCTTACATTCAGACTCCAAAGACATACATATCCGTAACATTTAGCTGTAAATAATGTTCTGGGACATTCCTCACACACGGCCATCTGACCCCAAACTAAACAGAGTTTATACTATGGAAACCAGATAACTTATACTGGGTGACTTTTTAGTCACTGGCTATACTTGCAGGGGTGGAAGTACTCATCAATATGAACAACTTTTACTATTAAACTAAGTGTGAAATCACGAAAAAATTATCAGCTGTTCCATACAAAAGTTCAATACCTACTCGACCAAAATGTATGAAGCAACCATTTTATTTTACGCGATTTCAGAGTTGGTCCCATTATAAAAGTTGTTCATATCGATGAGTACTTCCACCCCTGCAAGTATAGCCAGTGACTAAAAAGTCACCCTGTATATTACTATGTACTACTTTTTTTAAAATAAAATAAGTACTTAAATAAATAATTATACCTAGAGTCGGTAGAGATAGACACGTTCAGCATTAACTCACTGCCAATATACGTTTACTAGCTTACCGCCCCGCGGTTTCACCCGCGAACCCCTATTTTACCCATTTAGGGGTGGAATTTTCAAAAATCCTTTCTTAACTGATGCCTACGTCATAATAGCTATCTGTATGCCAAATATTAGCCCGATCCGTCCAGTGGTCTGAGCTGTGCGTTGATAGATCAGTCAGTCAGTCACCTTTTCCTTTTATATATACAGAAGATAAGCTCTTGAGGATAAATATTGTGATGTAGTTGACCGAGCGTTGAAAAAACGTTTCTAAGCTCTCTATGACCGCTAGATGAGTTATATTCGTTGCTTCAATTTGAACATTACAAGCCGTTAGAAGTTTACTTTTACTATTATGTTTGACCACAATCTGTGGCTGAAGGTGGTAAGCACACAAATAGAATCTATGTTTATTTTTTAATACTTTTGCCTGTCTATCTGTCTGTTTGTTTTTAGGACTTTCTCTGGCAGGTAGCTGATGTTATGAGGATTAACTTAGACTATTTTTATTGGTTATATTTTTTATACCGGGAATGCGGGTGAAACCGCGGGGAACAGCTACTTGATCCATAAAATTAAAGATTATACCATACTTAAGTTACAAAATATACAAACTTGCTCTCTCAAACCTTAAGCTCCAAAAGTGAAGCCATAAAAGAATGTAAAGCGATCGTAACGACTATCAGTCGGCTCGGGCGGGTGAGGCCGGTCGCCGAAAACAGTCGTATGATGACGTAACTGCTACAACCTTGTGCAACCAACACCGGTACCGCACATGCGGGCACACAAGTGATTTATACATAATTTATTTGAAAAAATACAATAAGACATAAATGCTTCAGGGTAATAACGAGAAAGGACTTGCTTTAAAATATCTGGACCCTCCTTTAAAAAAATCAGCTAATCGATTTATTTAAAATCGTGTGTAATCCCAAGATTATATCTAATCTACTAATATTATAAATGCAAAAGTATGTATGTATGTGTGTAGTTCGGGAATGCAGGTAATACCGCGTGGCGGAAACTAGTACCTAGTATCTTAGGTTTATATTCAAGAAACATCTGATCTTCACTTAAACCTTTTTCGATAACCCACAAGGGAGAAAGGCACTGTTATTTTTGAGAGTCCATAATATTTTTTTTCCTTTCATTCTCATTTTATTATATACCTATTTATATTTTACATCAGACATCATAAATTCTAGTCTCATATTGTTTGCACAATCTGTATAATGTATCTTATGTTTTTTATAATTTGTAATTTTTGTCATGTGATAACAACAATACATAATATTTTGTATTGTATTGTAATGAAAAGCTCACATAACACTTATATCCGCGACTGCACCCACTCAACGACTCTAGAGTGGTATAAGATTGGTACTTATAAACGTTCCGTGCTCCATGTTTCATTTATTTACTAATGACATTGGGTTTCGGTCGAAGTATATTTTTTCAACTCATTATTACAATAACAAGTGATTTTGTAACTATTCTTGTTATATACAGTTATTTTGTATGTAACTGTAGTTTTTTCTTATTTAAAATAAGCTCGCAATTCACTACAATCTCGCGATGATACCATAAGTATAGAATTTAATTTTTTGTTGTTAAATTTTGATGATTTTAAATGTATAAGAAATGAAAGGAAATTCGTATGTCATAGCTAACTAAAATAATTTTAGTATCATAGTTCAATGTATTACAATAAAGTCGACATAATTAAGGATTTTAGATCGAAGATGTTAATTAAATAAAATTAAAAATAGTGGCACAATGATAATGGCACCCCGGAGTAAAACATAATCTGTTTTTTATCTCAGAAAAACATTAGATGCCCCGGCGAGGCAAGTAAAACGCGGGGCAGAAGTAGGTACTCTAGAAACTCTTCTTCAAACATCACTTCAAAACCCACATTACCTAACAACAAAACAAATCCATATTTTCTCATAAACACGCCATATCCGTAAAAATGTAGGCGTGAAATCAAACAAGAACTGTGTGCACAGTGTTGAAAAAATATTGCATAATGTTTTTATGTCAATACAGTTCCCACCTGCGCCTGCGCCTGCGTTTAGGCATGCCTGGACATTATGAAATGTTTCCTTGTCAAAGTCGTGCGACAGTTGCGCTTGCGACAAAATGTGCTGTAATGAGTTAGATTGCTTTTTAAGCTTAGTGTGTTCTGAAAGAAATAATTAGTTTTGATAGCATTGAAATTTAGTAATATTTTGGTTTCCTTTATTCTTGGGTCACCTGCGAAGAAATCGCTTGTGCGAAAATGTCGCTTAAATTGTTTTCACTGTAATTTGTCTTAAGTATTTTTATTTATTATCTTATAATGACAAAAACAAAAAAATACTGGCCTTCCACCCCGCGCTTTCACCCGCGAACCCCTATTTACCCCCTGGAATTCCAAAGAGATGGAATTTCCAAAAATCCTTCCTTAGTGGCTACTTACACTGTATAAGGTATCTATGAGCAAAATTTCAAGTCTAGATTCAGTGGTTTGGGCTGTGCGTTGATATATCAACAGTCAGTCAGTTTACCATTTTATATATATGCAGATTTCTATTTTATTTGTTCTTCTGTAGGAACGCGGGGATATGTAGAAGTCTTAAAAGCTAGATGAAACAAGTAGGTATGCACAGTTATTCTATATACTGATATACCGCCATAATAATAAGATATTAATTTAAGTGACTCATAAACTATCTAAATGTAATTTTCTAAGAATTTATTGCCACTAACTTATAATATTGATTTGGCAACTCCAAAGTTTTGATTCATCAAACTTATGTAATATATTTGAGACAAGCTTTCAAGGCATTACATTACAGGCTTTACTATTATATGATTTAAAAATCAAATGAGAAACTTTTTTTTTACTTTGGCTTGTGTTGATGATGCGACCGAAGGTGGTAAGCACACAAAGCATAGAAGGAACTGGCTCTCAAGTGTAACTGCCAGAATGCACCAGTACCTAGGTACTTGGCGACAGATCTAATAAAGAAAGTTTGATTTCAGTTGATTTCATTTAAACAAGTGACACTTACTAAAGATGATTGATTGAATTTCCTAAAAAAATATTGATAAGAGTAATTGCTGAATTTATTGCCGGCTCTTCTCAGCAAAAGCAACCTTCAGAACCGTGCGATCGTAGTCTGACTATTCATAATAACTTTTAGCCTATTTGAATAATTTATTTCTGATTTTGGAAAAGGTAACGGTGTCTTTTAAAAAAAATATATGATTTAAAAATTAAAGATATAAGTATTAGGAGTGAAATATTTAGCTCCTTACTACGTGAAAAAAAATATTATGATTTAAGATTAAAAATATTATCAATTCCGGTAAATGTATCATTGCTTTTGTAATCAAACTAATTAGAATAATTAAACAATTCAGTTAGCAATGTTTATGATTCCTAAAATTATTCAAAAATTGATGCTAAAACTATGAACTCCATTTCCGCATTTTTCGTTATTAGACCTGTTAGATATTGTCAAATTGGCTATTTCGAAGGTTAAATTAACAATTAAACAAATGTAAAATCCTTGTTAAATACCTCGTAATATATTACAAAGACGACAATTATGAGTAATAATGTAAAGTATGTCAATGCGCGTCTGTCTCTCGTTATGTAAGTTACACGTTGTGTGTCACCGATAACTCACATTTTTATTATATTTAAAAGCCATTTCAAGGTAAAATAACACTTACAGATATTTTATACTTCACCTATAGTGTTGTTTACAAAAAAGGCGATGTAGCTCAGTAGTTGTGAGGTCGTGCATTCGAATCCTATAATGAGCTTGAGCTTTCAATCAAGGAGAAAATCGTGAGGAAACCATATCAAGGTGGTGGGTACTTTGTACTTACCCGCCTGGCTGGTTACCACCCTCAAAGTCGCCAAACACTTATTGATTTGTTCCGGCAGCTGCACTTAAGAGCCAGCTACTTCTAGGCTTTGTGCGCTTACCACCTTCGGCCACATCATCACTTACCATAGTGAGGTTGTAGTCAAACACAAGCCTATACAAAGTAATCATTTATTTTATAAAAAAACATACATGAAAAAATTGTAAATGTCTATTTGTTTTTTCTAGGAATAAAAATGAATTCCGCTAATTCCAGATAGTAGGTATTTCTTAAATAAAAAAAGAAAATCTTGTGTCTAAGAAACATATGCTCCGAGATGCTTGTTTTCAGAAATATAAATTAAATTTATCATAAATTACGATAATAAATTTATTTACAGGAAAAATATTAACTATATATAATATATAGAAAATTTCGAGGGAAAAAGCTCCCCACCCGTTAAATTCCCGAAGCCTCGTTGAGTTTTGAAAATCATAAGTTCGTTCATTAGTTCTTGCCCTCAATAAAATATTATTTGAATAGGTTTATGAATAGTAAATAATATTTTTATATAGGAAACAAATACTAGCTCATCCACGTCAATATAGTTAAATATTTAAAATCTACATAAGCATTGTCCTAAAATCGTCTACCGAATTCAAAAAACCTTGACTTGACACCACATAATTTATAAATATTCCATTTTGCGTGTATTTGTGTATGTCTAGATACACCCGGAAGCACTCAAGGTTAGCCAACCGTGACATAATGAAGATTCACAGTAGCTAATAGCTACTTGATGCTAGTTTCTTAGTAATTTTAGCTATAATTTCATGTCTCGACTGTTTTTATATGATTATATATCTTTACTTAGGTACCTTTATATCACATGATCTTAAAGAATGTATTAGTCACACTTATGCTTATGCAATTAATGTGTCTGACTTGTTTCATCGTTTTTGGCGGTTAAAATCTTCTATTCGTGTTTTTTTTTGTTGAATAATTAATGTAAAATAATACGTAGGCAATAATTAATCAGATTTACAAAAAAAAATACAATCTACCATATTATAGAAAAAATCCCATGAAGGTGGTAGTCAGTGATAGCTAGGAAGGGGCGATTCGAATCATGTAACTCGAATCAGTCTTTGAACTCGCTTATTCGAATGGCGTTTCTTCAAAACCGAGTTGATTCGTTTTATTTATTCGTTCGCGAGCGGACTCGACGTCTAAGTCGGTCAACGGCTGGACTCGAATAGGTGACAGCGAGTACTTAGAGTACGAGTCTACGAGTTCAAGTGAGAAAAAAATATCATGCGACTCGCTGTGAATTCGCTGTACTTCGACATGACTGTCCCTGAGCTATCATGGAGATACTGTTTGAATGGTCACGAAAATAATATTGCATTTAATTTAAAAGTGGTCGATAAATCGGTGTACATTTAAGCTTGCGTTTATTAATAAGGACTACAGATAAAAATAACCTTCGTTCTGTTCTTGTTGTGGGTGTCTATGAAATTATATAGTATGAATCTTATCCGTCTTTAACATGACTAATATAAATAGGTTAATAGTTTCGGTACCTGTCGCATGGAGGAGGCATAACTGGTGACGTCACGTCTGTCTTTTATGAATAAAAAAAAAAGCTTTATCGTTACGTTCCCTTTTCTGCCATTCAACTCCTACCGCAAACTGCGTAAAGGAACTTGGTTCCAAAAATGTAACCTTGCTGAGTTTCTTGCCGTTTCTTCTCAGTTGAAGGCTGACTTCCAAACCAGTGTAAATATAGTAGCTTCGACGTTCCGAAGTGCACTCCTGAATAAATGGCTTTGACTTTGACCTTTGCAAAGAATAAAATGCTCATGTGTATCCATTGATAAATAGCTTCACAGCCGCAAAATGGAAGACTGTTGTATTTGTGGTCATGCAAGTCTATCAAAATAGCCTTCTCTAGCAGTTAAATATGTAGCCTTACCTAAAACCTGGACATGGCTTTATTTGGCCAAAGTGAATGTCTGCCTGAACTTATGCAATACAATGATTTATTAAACGCTTTCTCCACACTATTGTTAACAGATGACCTTTCTAATATTTTTTTAATATAATGTATCTATTAGGACGCAATTTAAAAACAAACGTGTAACAGTTGGGACCACCAAGCGTAGTGTGGGATGACCCCTCAAATTGTTCCAAAAATTCTAACTCATATTATAAATGCGAATGTGAGTTTGTTTGTTTGTTTCACGCCTAAGCCGCTGAACCGATCGCGATGAAATTTGGTACGCATATAGCCTATGGTATGGAGAAGGACATGGGCTACTTTTTTTTCTCGGGAACGCGGGTGCAACCGCGGGGGACAACTAGTAATTAATCAAATCAAAATAAACCTTAATACCCGACTGCATAAAAAACGAACTCAAAAGATGGAAACCAGAAAATTTTGAAAAACTCTGTAATACCTAGATATACAGATAAGTACGCATGAAGGGTAGTAATACCGGATTGGATTAAGGAAACTAGGCAGTAAAAATTGCCTCACTTTGTTATATTATGCCCATTACTAAATTTTTATGTTAGAAAGCTGATAAGGACGTACGGGGGATTAACAATGTATTGCCGACCTTTACAAATGCTACTAGCAACTGGAACTCAAGCGTAACTATCTAGTTCCAGATGATTATTAAGGGATGGTAGATAAATTCGTGTAATAGATTGTACATAAATAACAAATTAATAAATCTACCGAGTCTAACGACAGCCGAGGTGATTTACAAAATAAAGATACCCTAAATGAGTAATACCGTGAAATTCATATTAGAAAAGTAGCTGTAACTTTGTGAGTTATCATTATTAGTTGATGAACTTTTTATACACAATCAATAAAAATCTTTTTTAATATATGTTACCTATAATAGAATAGGTACCTTGCATAAAAATGTGTGTAAGTACATAGGCACTTAAAGCATAGGCTTTACATTCTTTCAAATACTTAAATAAAAATCCTAACTAATATAAATGCGAATGTGAGTTTATTCGACTACTTTCTTTCTCGGGAACGCGGGTGAAACCGCGGGGGACAATAACAAATAATTCGAAGTTATATTGTACATAGATTTAGAAACTGTAGTGAAGTCTCGATACAGGTAGCCATTATAAGAAAATGGAAAGTGAATTGTTACGTATTCCTAAGGGAAATAAAATATTATTATACAGTTACTGTATACCTTATAAATATACATTATACTTGGTATTGGGTATGAAATATCATCGCACTTACTTGGGCATGTACTACCCGATTTATACAACCTTATCCACATAATATATATACCTATAATATAAGCGCAAAACTCGAGAACGGGTGGACCAATTCGGCATTTTCTTTTAAATATAGCCTGTTGGGAACCTTGCCTATTGACAGCAGCGAGGGCTTTGAGGATGTTTTCTATATAATTATAGTCCGTATTTTATACAATGATTGTAAATACTTGTTGTAAATAAAAAAAGGTAGGTAGGTATCTACTTTATAGCAATACATTTTTAAATGTAACCGATGCTAAAGCAAACAAACAATACAAAAGAGAGCATACTTACATTTACGAAATCCAAGCATAACATAACATAAGAAGGATTGGTCTTAGGCCGTATATGGACTTATAAATATTAGTTAATAAAATGTTGCCAAGATGTAGGCCACACTTGTACGGTTGTTTGATCAGTTTAAACATTGCAACATTTGTGTTAGTTTAGTTTTGCTAGTCGATTCATTGCTAGCTTTGCAGTTGTGTACATAATTTATCGTAGAGTTTTTAGGGTTCCGTAGTTAAGAAATATTCATTTGTATGTTAAGTTTATCCTAAACTAAACGATGTAAAAATGCCAACCAAATGCAAATTGTTCATAGAATAGGGTATTACACCCATTTTTTAAAAGTGTCTCAATTCGTTCCTAAGGTGCTAATAAGCCACCAAAAAACACAAAAAATTTATTCAATCGATAAGTGCCATAATAATGCATTTAAATTTAACATTTTCAAATTCCGCGAGTAGTTTGATGAAAACGCTGGACGTCATGTAACTCTACGGTCATGACGTTATTTGGTCTCTTGTAAGTAAATAAATGCGCTGATATTGGTCTCAATTAGACTTATAAAATTTTATATATTAAAAATGAACTATTATCCTTTTTATTAGTATGCTGTTCCTGAATGCATGAATACTAGTGTAAAAAAAATAATAATAGTACTTCAGTTGACACTTTTTAGTTTACACTGCTGTGTGTAAAATAAAAAGTGTCATCGTATAACGTCATTATAATGGCGGCTTCTGTTTCGCTGTTTTTAAAATTAATTACTGTTTTTAAAATTAATTAAGTTATTTTATGAACTAAAACTAACATTTTCCGACTGCTTATTGCCTAAACTATGTAAGTTGTACATTTTTAGATTTTTTCTCATATAGAGTAAAATACCCTATTAGTGTTACGTACTAATCTTATTTTATGTCTTCGGTAGGTAAATAAAACAATTCTGATTTAAAAAATAATCCTCGAAAAGGTCGATGTTCAAATTAAAAGAAAAATATAAAAATAAGTAGACCTGTAATGACTTCAGAGCTCTACATAATGCCAGTCTTTATATCATTGCCTAGATAGATAAAGTAAATGGGTAGACTTGGTACAAAAAAAAATAAACAGCAAATAGATATCATAATCTAAATAAGTGCCTAAGTACTTAAATTTGCACAATGCAATCTTAAAAAAAAACAGTCATTATCTGTTTTCATCTTAATTAAGATCGCTATCCTTTCAGTTTATCGTTGCATATTTGCTCTCGATTGCAATAAGCAATTTTTGCAAAAAATTGCAAACAGTAACTCAAGTTAATTGAGTCCTTGACATTCCATGATAATCGGTGTTTTGATAATGGAGTAATTGAGAACCGGAACCGAAATCGGAGTCGAAGGCGGAGAAGAGAGATTGCAGCTTTATCTCCGTTCAATCTATTTTTCAACAGGTCGAAGATTAACCATCAAAAACTAGCGTGAAAAATTAAAGTGCGAACGCACAAAAAAATGCAAATGATCCGATCCCAAAAGCGAAACAGCATTTGAAAGAGTAATTGATGTAAGTAATATAATGTTTATCTGTTGTTGGTATACTATCCCAGCTGTAACATGAACTGTGTCATAAACGTGGTAAGGCGTTGCTGGTGACCAGCAGCCTTTCACTGTAGATTGGTATCATAATGTATAACAATTCGTGACTGCCAAAGCGTTGTAGGGCCGTGCGACCTTGTTATATAACTTTGTGAACTTTTGAATGATATTTCGTACGTTATTGCAAATAGTTGCAAGATAGTGCAATAGTGGGGTAATGCAGAATGCAAAAATAGACATACCTATATAAGTATGTTACAAACCATTAGGTAATTAACTAAGGGGACTCTTGTTTTATTGCTCTCTTATTTATATTTTAAAAGCATGTAGAATAATAATATGGTATTGGATTTTATAGTTGTCTCTGATATAAAGGTAATATGATAAATAAATATAAATAAATAAACAACAAAAATACATTTATTTAAGACTAAAAATCCTACTTGCTGACATTGAAAAAAAAATCGAATCCCATGCATTTTCTCTGAAAGATACGTACGTACGGACCGTACGTTTCTCTTACGTAAATGTGTTGTGTGGAATATGTCTTGGGATATATATAACCTAGCTGTTACTATATCAGCCTAGTAAGAACTATTACCTACATAAATAAGGGAACTATACTAGTTCTATTATAGAGTAATGCTGGATTTATTGCTGGGCTATTCATTGAGGCAGGATTCTTGTCAAATCAATGTCTCAATCTTGGTAGACGATGACTTGCTATCTAAATGTGCTCCCAAAAATAGCCCCCCAAATGTGACTAAAGCAATAAAATCTTATACTTATATTACGTATAAATAAGTGTCTTTATCGTGACCGTCATAAAAAATCTGACCATCAAAGATCACGACGTCGCCTTGACATTAAGACTAAAGAAATGCGTACGTGTGACATACTCGTTATTATTTTAATTACCTATCTAATTTACTCTTGTTTTTTTTTTATTTGCGAAGTATTAACTTATATCTACAGTTAATCGTAGATTTTTTTGTGTCTTTCTTTCTTTCTTTTATCTACTTACGTCTATAACTTCTGTTGGCGCAACAATTGTATGTGCAAAGTTGTCATCACACTGCCGCTAGATGGCAGTGTAATTAATGTGTTCAGCCTATAGACATAATAACTTTTTAATATTCTTTTTTTTATTCTTTTTTAATACACAATATTTTGGTGGGAAAATAAATTACATTACTTTATACACAACTTGATCTCGTCTTTCTTTTCACATAAATGAAAAATTCAATTTAAATGAAGATTTGCCACAAAATCTGAATAAATCTATATAGCGCTTAAAGGCATTAACATAATTTGGACCGTCGAGCCATATTTCTTCAGAACCAGGAATACATGAAACCCGGATCCATTTCATCATCTTCCTGAATCAAGCTTACGCCTCACAAGAATAAGCTGAAGCAGGCCGAAGCGGACACAGCATCGGCAGGAGTGGTCAAGTCTGGGCTATCCATTCTATTCCCCGTCCTAATATTCGATTTGCGTTAATATTGTGTTGTTATTCCAGTTGTAATACCCGTGAGTTACCGAATTTCAACATCTACATTTTGCGGACTTCGGCTTCACAAATTGCCATTCCCACCAATACACACTAATCGTGAGTACTCTTGTTTTCCATAATCCCCAAAATGAGTGAATCTAAAATTGCGGATTTAGTCAAAAAAAGAGGAGTTATCAAAGGAAGGTTAACATTATTTGAAAAGTACATTAACAAATTTAGTTTACCAATAAACGAACAACAGTCAGTTGAATTTAATTTACGATTGGAAACAAGTTCAAATCTGTTAGTTACATACAATGAGATACAAAGTAGCATAGAAAATGAAGTAGATGATAAGGAACTCTTGAGACAACTTGAAGAGAGAGAATCTTTTGAAGATCAGTTTTATAGAGTAGTAGCTTCTGCAAAAGTCATGCTTCAAAAGGATAGTCATAGCAGTTCCAAGTGTAATACAAACTGTGATAACAAAATGATTGGGATTAAGTTACCTAATATTAAAATACCTACCTTTGACGGCTCATATGATCATTGGCTGGAGTTTAAAAACTCTTATATTAGTATGATACACGAACGTAATGATCTAAATTCAATTCAAAAGTTTCATTACTTAAAATCTTCCTTAAGTGGGGTCGCGTTACAAGTAATAAGTGCCCTTGAGTTCACTCCTACCAATTACTCTCACGCATGGGACCTTCTAGAGAATAGATTTAATAATCCTCGTCTGTTGGTACATAACCACGTAAAGGCTTTATTTACAATTCCTTCTTTAAATAAGGAATCTGCTTCACAGATAAGAAAACTAATAGATACGATCTTAAGGAATTTACGTGCGCTTAGTACATTAGGTGAACCAACAGATTCGTGGGATACATTGATTATATTTATGATAGTTTCAAAGCTAGATCAGTCTACCGAAAGAGCGTGGGAAAAGTTTAAAAGTTCATTACAATATACTAGTTCGCAAAATGAGTCCAAGTCAACCCTGAAATTAGATGATTTACTTAGGTTTCTAAAAGACAGGGCTGATATGTTGGAAATGATAAAAGTAAGCCATAACAAACATACATACGATAATAGGAATAGCGATTATAAGAAACAATCGACCAATAGTTATAGCCATGTTGCTACACACGACGCCGGTAGCGGTGTCGCTACTACCGCGGCCGGCCGCGGAGCCGCCCCCGGCGCAGACATCGCAGTCAAGCGCACTCGTGTATGTGCGATGTGTAGTGCTAATCATGCGCTATATTCATGTTCGAGTTTTCTTAACCTACCTATTCATGATAGAATTAAGTTAATAGACGCAAAGAAACTTTGTAGTAATTGCTTACGCATGGGTCACACGGTTACAGAATGCAAGCTAGGGCCGTGCAGACTTTGTAGTAGGAAACATAATAGCTTAATTCATATCCAGAGTTGTGAAGACGGTACATTACAGGTTGCTAGAGCGATGCCAGAATCACAGCTGGTTAACACTAACGTCTCCACTAGCTCCACTACATTTCATTCAACAACCAATAATAATTTTAATTTACAAATAAATAAAAACGAACGGTCATTATTGCCTGCAGTTTTGTTATCCACCGCGTTAGTTGATATTGTAGATGTTAACAATAAATATCATACTGCACGCGTACTTCTTGACAATGGAAGTCAACATTGTTTCATTACCAAATCATTATGCGAAAAATTAAACGTACAATTAATACAGTCCACTTATCGCGTTACCGGAGTAGGTCATTCAGTCACACAATCTACTCATCTATGTAAAATACAAGTACGGTCAAAAACAAACAATTATCACACACACATTGATTGTTTAGTTTTGCCGTGTATTACTAGTAACCAACCGAAATTCGTTATCGATAAAAATAACATGGACATTCCGGAAAATATCCAACTCGCAGATCCCACCTTTTACTCACCGTCGGATATCGATATACTAATAGGAGCAGATAAGTTTTGGGATTTGTTGAGTCATGGCAAAATTAAGTTGATAAACGGGCCCTACCTACAAAACACACAGTTGGGTTGGATAATTTCTGGACCATTACTTAATAAAACCTTGCGCATTAATCGATCTAATCAAGTCCAGTGCAATTATTCACAAACTTTAGATGCACAGTTAAAACTATTCTGGGAACTTGAAGAACTTCCTAATGTAGGTAATATTCTCAGTTCCGACGAACTCACATGTGAGAATATCTTCATTGAGACTACTAAACGCACTGAAGAAGGTAGATTTTGCGTGCAAATACCGTTCAAAGAACCAGCTGATACACTCGGTAGTAGCTATATATCAGCTGAGAAGCGTTTGTTTTCACTTGAGCGTAAATTTGAAAGGTTACCCGAATTTAAAAATAAATATTCGGAATTCATGCATGAATATGAGAGCTTAGGACACATGAGTCGCACAGATAAGTATGGGTCTCCTCATTATTTCCTACCGCATCATGGTGTATTAAATGAAAATAGCACTACAACTAAACTACGCACAGTTTTTGATGCAAGCGCTGTGACGTCATCAGGCAAATCTTTAAACGATATACAATTCATCGGTCCGCCACTGCAAAACGACATTTTCTCAATACTATTACGTTTTAGGCAACATAAATATGTAGCGTGTGCTGACGTAGAGAAAATGTTCCGTCAAATCTTAATACAATCAGATCAGCGTGATTTACAGTTAATATTGTGGCGAGAACATCCGTCGGAACCAATAGGTATATTTCGCCTTAACACTGTGACGTACGGCACTGCATCTGCACCATATTTGAGTATAAGATGTCTTAAACAAATTGCGCTTGAATGTGATGATGAAATCGTTTCGAAGGTGATTAGGGATGACTTTTTTGTAGACGATTTAATTACTGGAAATGATGATTTGTCTATTTTACAAGCAACGTGCCATAAAATAGCCAATGTTTTAAAATCGTATTGCTTTCCATTACGCAAATGGAAATTTAACACAGAGGCTAGCGTTGACAATACATCCAAAGAGCTTTCACTAGGTGAGCACTGCCAAAATAAAACCTTAGGTTTAGGTTGGTTTAATAACACTGACGAATTCCACTTCAGTACTAAGGTTAGTCAAACAAATCATCCATTTACAAAAAGAGGAATTTTATCTGTAATTTCTCAAATATACGACCCCTTAGGATTGCTAGCCCCAGCGGTCATAAAAGCAAAAATTATTATTCAAAAATTGTGGTTATGCAAAATAGATTGGGACGAGCCAATTCCCAATGAAGTTGCACAGCAATGGCAAACCTTTTTAATTACATTAAAATATTTACATAGTATGAGGATTCCACGTTATGTTATGAACGATTACAAACAATACGTAGAGTTACATATAATTACAGACGCGTCACAGAGCGCCTACGGGGCGTGCGCTTATATTCGAACCTATTCGGACGACTCGCCTGTTTCAATCAAACTGTTATGCGGGAAAAGTAAAGTCGCGCCCATAAAACCTGTCAGCATTCCCCGTCTTGAACTATGTGGTGCATTGATGGGTGCAAAATTGTATAGAAAAATAGTTCAGTCACTACGATTGCAATTTAATAAAACATATTTTTGGACTGACTCAACTATTGTTCTAGGTTGGCTTCGAATGCCTCCTCATACATTAAAAACATTCGTTCAGAATAGGGTTGTAGAAATCAATGATATAACCAGTAATGCCATATGGTCACACATAGGTAGTAAAAGCAATCCAGCTGATCTAGTATCACGTGGTCTTAGTTTGGACGCACTCAGTGACTGCAGTCTATGGTGGAACGGACCACCATTTTTACACTCTTCAAAGTGGTCATGTGAGAACGCAACTAATAATGACATAACCATATCAGACTTGCCAGAACTTAAATCACAAAGTACAAGTATGGCCTGTAGTACTCAAAGGTTTTTCGAATTTGAACGGTTCTCGTCATTTAATCGTATGCTGCGTGCCGGTGCTTACCTGTTGCGATTCATTAGTAACTTACGCACACTTAAACAAGATCGTGCAACAGGGCCGTTATCATTAGATGAATTAAATGCGTCGTCACATATGTTAACCCGTTTTGTTCAGATGGAATCTTTTCCTTTGGATTATCGTTATTTAAAACATAACTTAAATTTAAAAACGTCATGTACAATTTCTAAACTTAACATATTTCTAGATAAAAATGATATTATCAGAGTAGGTGGACGCCTAAGTAATTCACCTGACTTTGATTACAATAAAAAACATCCGGTACTATTAAGTAGTAAACATTATTTTACATTGCTTCTGTTCCAACAACAACATAAACAGCTACTTCACGCTGGTCCCCAGCTACTTTTATCTACCATACGTGAGAGTTGGTGGCCACTGGGTGGTAGAAATCTGGCCCGTAAGGTTACCCACCAATGTGTAAGATGCACACGAATAAAAGGGAAAACATTAACACCAATCATGGGTAACTTACCATCGTCACGCTTGGAACCCGGGTTTCCTTTCATTCGGTGTGGAGTAGACTATGCCGGACCCATGCTCATATTGAGTCGCAAAGGTAGAGGAGCGAAGCTTGAAAAATGTTACATTTGCTTATTTGTATGTTTTACGACACGTGCAATACACTTGGAACTGGTTGGTAGCCTTTCTGCACAAGACTACCTGCTTGCTCTCAAAAGATTTATCTCTCGCCGAGGTAAACCTATTCAAATCTTTTCAGATAATGGTAAGAATTTTGTAGGAGCAATGAAAGAACTATCGTTACTGTTTGAAACCAATTCACGAGAAATTATTGACTTTGCTTCTAATGATAACATTGAATTTCATTTTATACCACCCTACGCACCTCATTTTGGTGGATTGTGGGAAGCAGGAGTAAAGTCCTGCAAAAATCATCTTAAACGAGTCATAGGGAACGCTAATTTAACGTACGAGGAGTTCAGCACGGTCTTGACGCAAATCGAAGCCGTCCTGAACTCCCGGCCAATATCACCAATGTCAACAGATCCACATGACCTTCTCCCACTAAGCCCAGCTCATTTCCTGATCGGTCGACCACTCACATCACCAGCTTGTGCCGATTTCACAACGGCACCAACTAATCGTCTGGCACGCTTCGAGAAGGTGGAGCAGATAAGACAGCTGTTTTGGAAGCGCTGGTCTCAAGAATATGTATCTGAGCTCCAGGCACGAACCAAGTGGAAGAATCACAATCAAGACATCGCACTGAACACACTCGTAGTCATAAAGGATGATCATTTACCGCCTTTGAAATGGCGCTTGGGCAGAATTGTGAAAGTATTCACAGGAAAAGATGCCGTGTCAAGAGTAGCAATAATTCACACGGCGACAGGGCCAGTGCATCGAGCATTTTCTAAGATCTGCCCACTCCCGCTGCAGCCAACCACGGTGGATTACATCAACAATGACGCGTGAGAAGTGGTCTCCATGTCACACTACCAACGTGAAGCTATTGGAAGATGATACTTCCAAGGCGGCCGGCATGTTGGCGCAACAATTGTATGTGCAAAGTTGTCATCACACTGCCGCTAGATGGCAGTGTAATTAATGTGTTCAGCCTATAGACATAATAACTTTTTAATATTCTTTTTTTTATTCTTTTTTAATACACAATATTTTGGTGGGAAAATAAATTACATTACTTTATACACAACTTGATCTCGTCTTTCTTTTCACATAAATGAAAAATTCAATTTAAATGAAGATTTGCCACAAAATCTGAATAAATCTATATAGCGCTTAAAGGCATTAACACTTCTATCATATGGGTCAGGATCAAGAATAGTGATGATAAAGTCCTAGTAAAAATGTTTTTGTCTTAAAGCCCGCTGAATATTTAATCAAAACAAAATTAGTAACTTTAGAAACAAGCACTGGCTCTGGTCACTCATACAAAAATCTAGGTTCATTCTTCACCTACATCATTTCCTAATTAAGAAACATGCGAAATTGTCACAGCATTGTTATCTCCCAGACAATAGTTGTATAATATTGTTTGTTTTTTTGTTTCAGACTGAACAATGTGGAGCATATTGCTGATCATGGCGCTGCTGGCGACCGCGCGTTCTAAACAAATACCGCCCACCACAGGTAACTTAATGGGTTTTATAAGTAAGGGGCTATATTTACTTCAATCTTATTGGCGTGAAGAAACAGACTTAGAATAGGTTATATTGTGTCGACATAGGTTAATAGGATAGGAAAATAATCCTAATAAGTAATATTAAAAAAAAAAAAGTTTGAGTGTGTGTATGTTTGTGACCATTCAGCTCCCTACAGGCTGAACGGTTTTTCATGTGGCATCTACTTAGCTACTTACTCTGAGTTTTGGAATAGGACACATAGACAACTAAAATCTTCTAAGTGACTAGCATTGAACTTAATGAAGAAACCCAATTACGTGGTACGGCCTACATAAGTACTGACGAGATAAGATTACAGTTCTAAGAAATTACAGTAGGTATTTAGTTAAGAACATATAGTAGGTGTCTGCAGCTGAAAAATTACAAAAATAAACGAACAAATTACAGATCATGTGGAAAATCCCGGCTATGAGCAATAGACTTATCGCGCATATTAAAAAGCTAAACTCTCGATAGGTACTGCATAAAAACTGCCAAGGTGATATTGGTTGTTACAACCGCATGAAACCAGTAAAAAGAAACCTGACTCTGAATATTGAATCTAACCAAAAATCGATCAATCGAAAACACACAAACAGGCATCCAAATCGTGACGTGGTTCAGCTGACCGTCGCGTCGCCCGCGCAGGGTGGACGACCGGGGTCAATGACACCGCCCCCCTCGCGTCGCGTCTCACGCACATCCTTACTAAATGGTATTATGGGAACTTCGTCTTTACTTTGATTATCTGTAGATAGGTTTATTTTTATTGTCTGCATTTCCTTTGTGATGATAATCATCAAGTAGGAGTTTATTATAGGAAACAAGTACCTACTCCAAGTAGCAAGTACATGAAACAAACTGTAGACTTACCTTACCCACCTACCAAGGTCCTGGTTAATCTGGCTATGTGCCAAACCTCAAATTGAACTGAGCTGTAGTTCTATGGACTTCCTTACTTACTTAACTTATACCACCTTCGGCCGCATCATCACTTACCATGGCGAGATCGTCTGTCTATAACTCAAACCTTTTAAAAAGTAAAAAAAATGGCCGCCCATCTAGATCTACCTACATCAAAGCAAAGTTTGCTTAACTCCACCAAATCCAACCAACGTTCTAGGATATATTTTTTATTTTATTTTACTTTGTATAGGCTTGTGTTTGACCACAATCTCACCTTGTTAAGTGATGATGTGGACAAAGGTGGTAAACACACAAAGCCCAGAAGGAACTGGCTCACAAGTGCAGCTGCCGGAACACACCATTAGGTGTTTGGCAACAGATTTTCATCTTGAGGGTGGTAGCCAGCCAGGCGAGTACCTACTACAAAGTACCCTACCACCGTGCTATGGTTTTCTCTCGATGATGTTTTGATGAAAGCTCAAGCTCATTGTAGGATTCGAACCCACGACCTTTGCCGCGGCATCCGACGTCACTACCACATATATCACCTTTCTATATAGGCACATAACATACCTATAACTTCTTAACTACAGTTAAATATAGAACGGTCAGTGCATTTAGTGTAATGTCATTATGACAGTTAATAACTCGGAAAGCATCACAAATGCTAGTGTAGGTAGTGTAACTAATACTAATATACGCGCTATAAAGCACTTAGAAAGTAAACAAAACTGTTACATTAATGGTGTAGTTTGTTTTATGCGATCAATGATGAAGTCATGTCTACTAAAGAGACTCGTAAACTTCGTTCTTTTTGTTATTTATACATACAATTTTATAGGCACCAATTTATTCCAGTACCATAGTAAGTAGGTACTATAACTTGCAATACTTCTGATAACATGTTCTGTATTGTATATAATGCACAGGTAACAAAGGAATAAAGTCACAATTCATTTCAACAAGAGTATAACCGTATACTTATTCGGCATTTTTTTCAGAGAGAGCTAGATTTTATAGCCCATTTACAAATACATAGTTTGGATATGTCTCAGGTTTAGAGTTCTATTGTGCCTGTGCAACAAAATTAGAGACTAGCAAAGTAGCAAAACTGTGTCTATTTTGCCTATAACCGAGTAAAGAGGTATAATTATTTGTAATCCAAAGGTAAACACGATCATTATGGAGAATCAAATAAAACTTTTATAGTCTACATTTTGTATTGATTCATATAAGTTTATTTATTAAATAAACTAGATATAAAAATCAATGCCACTTTTCGTTGTAATTTTTTAACTCAAGAACGGGCCCACCTATCCAAACCAAATGTTTAGGCTTTGTTCGGACTATTTAGTAGATGGTTTATGTGAAGTGCCGATTTAGTGCAAACTAAATCGGTCGAACGGTTCTTCATTTATCACATTTTTTGTAACAATAAAGGGCGGATCATTTTGTTAATGGGGATTTGCTGTCAAATTGAAACTTTTTTCAGTAAATAAATTATTTCGTCGAAATTGGCTAACGGGGAAAAAGTTATAGACATTTTATAAAATCTGCACGAGCGAAGCCGCGGGCGAAAAGCTAGTATTGTATGAAATAGAAACATTCTCTTGAAGTCAAAGCATTGTCAAGACATTAGCATTCGATCATCATCATCATCATCATCTCAGCCGCAAGACGTCCACTGCTGGTCATAGGCCTCCCCTAATGATCTCCAATAGGACCGGTCTTGGGCGGCCTGCATCCAGCATTTTCCAACGAACTTTACAAGGTCATCGGTCCACCTTGTAAGCGGACGTCCTACGCTGCGCTTGCCGGTCCGTGCTCTCCACTCCAGAACTCTTCGGCCCCATCGGCCATCCACTATGTGGCCTGCCCATTGCCACTTCAACTTGCCAATCCGCTGGGCTATGTCGGTGACCCTAGTTCGTCTACGGATCTCCTCATTCCTGATTCGATCGCGTAGAGAAACCCCGAGCATAGCCCTTTCCATGGCTCGTTGAGCGACTTTGAGCTGCTTTATGAGGCCCACAGTGAGTTTCTGTGCCATATGTCATCACTGGTAACACACACTGGTTGTAGACTTTCGTCTTTAGGCACTGAGGTATTTTGGACGAGAAGACATTTCGTAATTTCCCGAACGCTGCCCAACCGAGTTGGATTCGGCGATTGACCTCTTTCTCGAAGTTGGACTTGCCTAGTTGGACTGTTTGTCCTAGGTGGACGTACGAGTCAACAACTTCGAGAACCGAGCTTCCAACTGATACCGGGGTGGGCACAACACGGGCGTTTGACATAATTTTCGTCTTGTCCATGTTCATTTTAAGGCCCACTCGTTGTGAAACTCGGTTGAGGTTATCGAGCATCGTGCTGAGCTCCTCCATCGTTTTTGCCATGACCACAATGTCGTCGGTAAATCGAAGGTGAGTGATGTCTTCGCCGTTTATATTGATGCCGAGTCCTTTCCATTCCAGAAGCTTGAAGGCGTCTTCCATGGTGGCAGTAAACAGTTTCGGAGAAATAATGTCTCCCTGTCTTACACCTCTTTTCAATGGAATCGCCTTCGAGCTCTGCTCCTGTACTCGGACTGACATGCTGGCGTTATTATACAAACACTTCAACACTTCGATGTACCGATAGTTAATGCGGCAACGTTGTAGAGACTCAAACACGATCGCGTAATACAATTTTCACCATAGCGCGGTAGCGGAACAAAGCGTTTGTGGAAAATTTAAATAAATATAATATAACGTATCTACATTTGCTGTTAATATACGAATATAACGGCATCCGATACTAATTGAAAATCTTCAACTTTCTTTGTAAATGTTAAGTTTTAAAATTATACGGGTTAGAGCTCTATTTGGCATAAGGAAATCTAATGAAAATGCATCTATCGCATTCCTGCGTCATAGCGCATGTCATAAAGATAGTTTTTTTATAGTCTGCCTCCTTTTCAGACTTCTAACCTAAAAACATCTATACCACCCCGCTATTTCACCTGTATTTCCGGGATGAAAAGTACCCTATGTCCTATTCCGATAATTAAAGTAAACTAAATACCAAATTTCATGAAAATCCGTTCAGTTGTTACGGAGATAAGTGGTAACATAAATAAAAACTACACACACTATATAGGGAAGTTCTAGGCAATATATGATGCGTTGGTGGGCCAAATCTTCAACTTTGGAACTTAACCGACGATTTACCTTTAGATCATTACTAGCTTCTGCCCCGCGGCTTCACCCACGTTCCCGAGGGACCTTACGTTCTCCCGGGATAAAAAATAGCCTATAACCTTCCTCAATAAATGAGCTATCCAACACTAAAATAATTTTTCAATTCAAACCAATAGTTCCTGAGATGAGCGCAGCGCGTTCAACCAAACAAGCTTTATAATATTAGTATAGATAGTATAATATATATAGATATCGCAGAGTAATTTCCATAGTCTTGTCCCTTGCTGGATTTATAGCAGGCCTAAGATTTCTACGGTACAATGATTTATTCCTTTTCCAGATCTACCCTCAACCACCATAGCGACGGCCACGGATGGCGACACGACATCCTGGCCGGGTGCGCTCGCGCCGCTCGACACGCTCTCCGTCGCGTGTGAGCGAGACAGCATGCACGTCACCGTCTCACTTGCCCTCACCACGCACTCACGAGACAGGTATTACTGAGAATGTCATTAATATTCATGATTTTCAAGGTAGTTGGAAAATCCATTAATTTTATAAAATTAGTGAGTATTTTTCTAAAATGGAATTCTATACTTAGTCAGGAGGTTAAAAACCACACAGGTTATTGCTACATGTGACGTAATACATGGATGACTCCTCAAAGCCTCTGTATGAGACAATGTACTATTATTTTCTACATTGTATAAGCTATTAGTATATTATAAGTTATAACTGAAAATCTGTAGGAAATAAGCTTTTAAATCACTGAGGTCGAAACTTATTATTCGATTTTACCACAACGTCATTCACTAAAAGAATGATTCATCAACGAATTCGTCATCACCCTTAGAAAATAGAACTGCAGAGGTAAAGAAACCTACACGGAATATTTTCAACATGAAATCTATTGGTCCTAAACCATTCCGCTGGACTAGACGGCCAATTTGTTTGTTCCTTCTAACTGCTCATCCCACATTGCATCTGTGCTTTGACCAAGCTGGTCTTCACTCGACTATATCGTTCTCTTTCCCTCACAGCATACTAAACACGTTCAACGGTATAGTCTACCCAGCTGGCCTGGGCAGCAACTCTTCCTGCCTTCGAGAGTATGTCTCCGAGCGAGGGGACCTGCAGTACACCCTGCCACTTAAGGGATGTAACACCATGTCAATAGATAATGTAAGTTACTATTGTAATGTTAAGTTTATGGCACTGAAACCTGCTAGTAAATTAGAATATGCCATCCGATTCTAAAATTTTCCAGAGATATCCCCGGTATATTGGTTTTGAAAAGAGTAATTGCTGAGTTACTTGCCGGCTCTTCTCAGTAAAAGCAACCTTCCGAACCGTGCGTTAGAGTCAGACTATTCATAAGTGCTTGTGAAGGCCTATTTGAATAAAAAATATTTTCATTTTCATATTAGGTAAGTAGTCCAAGTAGTACCTCACGAACTTCTCCCTCATCACCGAAACCACAAGCTCATTGTAGGACTCGAAACCACGACCTTCGCCGCGGCATCTGACGTCACTACCACTGAGTTAATAACGTATTTTTTTTTCTCCCAACACGGCACGAGCCTCCCCTAACAATGATGATTAAGACCAAGTCCCCAATTCTCTATTTCGACATCGATGACATATTAGACCAAATATGGAATGCGACATTGACATGGGATATGTGCCTCAGCGCAAATTGCCGTACCTACTTCATATGCGTTTGAATTCGACTACAACTACATGAATGGAATACTAAAGGAATGACAACATTGAAGAAATCTAGTAACTCAGATATATTTAGAACATAGTTGCATGTCTATTTTAGGTTATTCTCCAACATGCAACGTATTGTTCTGTCATTTTGTATACAATACGTCGCAAAGCAATACGCCCACGTATCGCAAAGCGTCGTTTATACTGCTACATGATACATTTATTGATTTCCTAGCCTTGGAAATTGTCCATTCATTACTTTGTCGTTCATTTAGTCCAAGAGCATGTTAACAAAGAGCAAAATTTATGATAGAAGAATTAGACCCTGAGTTCAATGTGCGGGATTGTAATTTATAAGTATCAATCTACATTGTGTTGCTTGTGTTTCCAATTTTATTCGGTGTATTTATTCAATACAAAAAAGCTCATCTTAGATATTTGACAGCATTTTTTTTTGTTTTTCTAAATAGCCTCACACGGCTTGTGTATTCTGCCAATGTCAGGTTATAATATAAATTTCTAGTCACATTAAATCACGTTTACATAGTCAACTGTATAGTCCGTACAAGTTAGTCAAGTTTTAGTAAAACGGTAGCCGTACAAAGACTCGTCAAGAACTTTTTGAGATAACCTGAAAGGTCATGATACACGCATTTAACTTCACTAGTGCACTTGGATTGTTCTTCATTGCACAAAACGCCACCGATATTATTCAATATCATTCAAAATTCACGATTTCATGAAAAACAAATGAAAACGCATCGTCACTTTGCATGTTCCCGCCAAAAGTCACCATTTGACAGCTTGTTTTCTTCTTCTTCTTATTTTTAAGTATGGCAACCCAATCTTCTTCAAACGTCTTCTCAAGACAGCTTGTTTTTATCCATGTTGCAAAAAGGAACATACAATGTGTATTTTTAAATAATTATCAAAGAGTTTGATAAGTAGGTAATAAAGACTCTTTGGTGGTTCCTGCGCACCATGCATTTTCTTTCTTTACTATATTCCTGAATGACATTGAAAATAGCACAGATTTAATAAGCATGGTTTCAAGCGCAATGTCAGTTTCTTATTTATTTCTAAAGGTCACAAGGATATATATATTTAACATAATTACTCAACAGATAGAAATGTTGTCATCTCCCATTGTCCACGCACCTTAACATGCGCGCACGCATTACGTAACAGCGTGTAACGAGGAAACGCGTGACATGAATGAATGCTCGCTGCTGTCAAACCTACTATGTGTGTAGGATCACCATACTTTAGACAAGTCCTGGCACAAAATTTGAGAGCTCCTTTCTTTTCTAGGCTTTGTGCGATTACCAGGTAATTATGAGTTATTTGTCTAATGGCGTGTACACATCAAGCGTAGTATAGCGGGAATATACAAACGAACGAAAGACTACGAGCTGTGAGTACGAGTGAGCGGTGCAGCGAAAGCATACGAGTGTGTGGTGCTCATCGGCGATTCCAAAGACCATAGAACGTTATGTTCTCTGTCACACGTTTAATCTGTACACGCTATAACGTGAGCTAAAAATAAATATTGAATATGAATTAAGGCACACTGAAATCAGACGAAAATATACTTAAAAATTAAGAAGTACAAATAAACAACAAACGGACAAAAAGAAGGACTTGTCCGGATTCGGTTATATGGTAACCCTATTAGTTAGTGGCTTTAATTATTATTGAAAGGAATGTACCTGTAACATTGATGGAGTAACTTGTTCCGACAAATGCATACCTAATATGGAATGATGGCAGGAAAATTAAGATAGAGAAATTAGTAATTTGATCCTTGTCGCTTAGAAAATATATTTTACATAGACATCTTTATATTCAAAGTCAAAGCCATTTATTCAGTTTGGGCCCTAGGAGGGCACTTATAAAGGTCGAATTTACTGAAGTTACCACCGGTTCGGAAGTCAGCCTTCAACTGAGAAGAACCGGCAAGAAACTCAGCAAGGTTACATTTTTTTATTATTATTATCTGACTATTGGCTATATTTTTTCAATAACAGCAAAATGTACAATACAATATGCAATTAAAACAAAACGAAAAATACTATTATAAAGTAAATAATAAAATGTAACGCAAACAAGTTCTTGTTAAATAATAGCGAATACGCTAATGTCTAAAACTAGAAGAAAAAAAAAAAAACATTATGCAAGGTGCACCTGTGCAGAGTGTAACTATTTCCAAACATCCCTATCTTCAACATAATAAGCTACCTAGGTATTCTAGGTCAATATAGCACTTATTATTTAATTGTCGTATGTAATAAACAGTTGACATTTCCCAGAAGGCATGTTTTCGCAACAAACATATAACTATAACATAATACATAAGTTATGCAAATGATATAAATGTCATTCACACCTACACTGTCAAATCCTTATTAAATATGAACCTCGATAAGTGAGAGGTATAAAATAATCTTTTTTCTACCTACTATACTGATAGACACGTTCAATACTTGATATATAGTGAGTGAAGTCGTTTACAATACAAACCAACTAAAGAAAACATCGTGAGGAAGCCATGGCACGGTGGTAGGGTAATTTGCTCTACCCGCAACTTGCTGCACCAACCTTTTATAGAGAATGCCATCCTCCTACCAGTATGTTCAGAGCTGTTCTTGAGACCCACTTTGTGTGCTTACCACCTTTTGAAACATCACTTACCATGAGTGTAATAAATACAAGGAAAATAAACAAATGTCCTGTATGCATACACAAAGAATTTTTCAAATCGAACCAGTAGTACCTGAGATTAGCGCGTTCAAACAAACAAACAAACTCTTCAGCTTTATATTATTAGTATAGATAACAAGCATAAAAAAAAAACTTATTTTGGCTTTTCTTAACCAGCTACCAACTAAGGGAAAATGGAGGGCATTGAATGGGCGACGTTTTACCGTTTCAAGTAATTTCCTTGACTTCGATCTACGGTCGGACACCGACTCAATGACTTCTATTTGCCCTTGATTGGTGGATGGTTGACAACCCTTTACCTACCTAATGTCTTGATGAAACGGTGCCTTCTCAATACTTTGTAGATACGATTGGCTGACAAATAGTCAAGAAAGGTAGAACTGAATAAAATCATCAAATAGCATGACCATGCGACTTATGTTATTAGATGGTGTTATGTCAGAGCTATATAAAATTTACTGTCTTGTATGTAAGTGTTTAAGTATTGCTACATTGTTTTTCATATGGAGGTTTTACATAATGCAATCTCATTCAGTTTAATAAGGTTTTTTCACACGATGAAAAATTGTTATTTGTGCAACAAGAGAGCAAAGTCGTTTTTTGCTGCGAGTGCTGATTTTGAATCCTGAGTGTGGGGAGGCATTCAAAGGCACGAGATGCAAAAAACTTTTGCTCTCGTGTAACACACATAACTTTTCACTTCAGCAGCGAGAACACTTTAGGAGATAATAAATATTTACAAGTTAAACATCAGTTTTATTTGCAGTAAATACTTATTTTCGTTTAAATACAACAATAAGTTAAAAATTCAATAAATTACATTAAAAGACATAATTATCTTTTTGCAAAATTTCTTTAGTTAGTACGCAGTTTCCGAACGTGTTTGTGTTTGAGGTCGACTTCAAAATCGGAACTTCGAAAGGGCTGGTCTTTGTCTCTCTCTCTCTTTCTAATGGCGGGAAAGTGATAGAGTGAGAATGTTTCGAATTGTATGATTAACCCAAGGCTGAATAAGATATTCGCGGCTTTCCGATAAAAATAGTTAAAAAGTTACTTTGTCACACTCAGTGAGCAAAATCACACTTTGCTCACTGATTTCAGGCCGCAAAACCTACATGTTTAAGCTACTGAAGTGAAAAGATATTTATTGCATTGTAAAATGTATTTCGGTAGATGTATCCAATAAAAAACAAAAGAGGATCTTTTTTCAAATGAGGCAAGTTTTTTTATATGTATTATTATTAGTTTTGGCCTAAAAGTACGATGTTCTTGCGCAGATGTTTTTTGTTTGGTGCGAAAATATTTAATCTGCTATAATATTGGTTGAGAAACAGTACACAAATGCTATGGGCAAGTCACTTGTATTTCAAATTTTAACTTAAAGAAACACGGTCTTTATTTCATTGATATTTACGTGATATTTACAATCGTATTTAGTTTTTTTTTTTTTTTTACTTAGTATAGGCTTGTGTTTGACCACAATCTCACTATGGTAGGTGATGATGTGGCCGAAGGTGGTAAGCACACAAAGCCTAGAAAGATCTAGCTCTCAAGTGCAACTACTGCCGGAACACACCAATAGGTGTTTGGCGACAGATTTTCAACTTGAGGGTGGTAGCCAGCCAGGTGGGTACTACAAAGTACCCTACCACCGTGCTATGGTTTCCTCACGATGTTTTCCTTCACCGAAAGCTCAAGCTCATTGTAGGAGTTGAAGTTAATTAAGTACTTACTGCGCTAACGAATATTGTCGATGCATCTTATTGTGGTAGTGATTTACCCTCAAGCGATATGAGTCAGTATTACATACATACTTATGAACCTAATTCTAGGCTTTGTATGCGTACCACTTTCGACCACATCACTCACCATGATGATATTGTAGTCAAATATGAAGCCTATCTATAAGAAAAAAAACTAGTCATTCGCTCTATAGTAAATAATTCATTGAGGCTATGAATGGTCGCGTGGACCCAAAGTCTAAAATACCCTGGTTCTTTCTTCACACACGGCCATCTGATCCCAAACTAAGCACAGCTTGTAGGTATGTACTACGTATAACATATAACTGTTACTTATATACATATTATAGTATTTTCAGTGTCACCGTTTATAACAATTTAATCGGCAGGATTTTGGACAAAAGATAAAGGTATGTGGGACTAAAGACCTCCACATAAAAACTGTCATCATAAATGATTTATCACATCACAAATATCCACTAGATATAAAAACACGTCTAACATTGACTATGATTAAATAAACATTGTCATCCTAAATAAACAGATAAGCTTTTCTTAAAACTGTCAAGTGAGAAAAACCAACAAGTGTTTGTTATTTTTTTCAAATACTAGCTGTCCCCGGGTTTCTATTCTACCACGTTCCCAGCATAAAAGGTTTATAAGTAGGTATGTAACTATACTGGGTGACTTTTTAGTCACTGGCAATACTTGCAGGGGTGGAAGTACTTATCAATATGAACAACTTTTATTATGAGACTGCAATTTTGTTGGTCCAATGACTAAAAAGTCACCTGTATAGCAAATTTCATGAAAATCCGTTCAGTCGTTTCTGAACTATGTGGCAGGTAACAAACACCATATTCCAAGCTGCAAATCTGTTCAGTAGTTTATGATGACGTAGCAAACAGACAAACCAGCTTTCGCACTTAAAATATACTAGCTTCTGCGACCCGGTTTCACTCATGTTCCCGAGGGATCTTATGTTTTCTCGGGATAAAAAATTACCCTTTTACCATTTTATCGTTTATGCGTGATTGCGTAGCTAACATATAAAGTTTCAGAATTATATTAGTTAGTAGGACAAGTACTTAGCAACATTATAATTGGCTGGTTTATTCTTTGGTTTATTTTAGATTTTTCAAATAAGTTATTTCCTAAAATTATAATAAAATATTTTTACACAAATCAATGCTAATAGACCTCATAACACCGGAAATAGCGTATTGGAGGATACCAATAATAAATACGAGCATATTTATAGTCAATACACGTATTATAGTCACGATTCATGTACTCTTGTTAATTTTAACATGTGGCAAGACACGATCGAATGCTGTCATCGATGAATCGGAACCATGACTAATCGATATTTGAATCGATTATAATACTCATTATAGCCTGTCAATTAATTCATTTGCTTTAAATAAATTTTGTATATATTTATAGTTTTTTAATTCGTGTGATCCGGAATAATAGTTAATTTGTCGCCAAATATCGGATTTTGTCGATCCCTGATTCAAAAGTATAATATAATTAACTTCTTAGGCTTACTTTGACACCAACTTGAAATTGCGTAAAAAAAACACTTCTCACTAAATCGAGCCATTCCCGCCGACTTATCGTAAACGACAAATATCAAATTTTACAGGAGCAGGTTCTTTTTGAATATTTTTACACATAAATGTGCTATGAAATTGAAACTTGACGTAGAATTATGATTTTTAGTAATTTATTAAAGGATTTTGGAGGGAAACGAGGGAAGATGCCAGCATTCAAAATAAATTATAAACACTAACCAATGTATAAAACATCTAAAAAAAGGGGGAAACCAGGATTATTTTCTTAAATTTATCCTTTTTATCATTATTTCATGACCAATCGAACCATAAAAAGTAAAACTTTTGATAAGCTCACGACTCAAAGCATCCAACTGGTAAGTATATACTTATTATTGAACTTATTTTTGATTTAAAAAAAAAAAAAAAACAAGTTACCTATAAGCCATACAACTTTTACGGGGTCAAAATTATTGCCAAAGTATAATCAACCCAAAAGGTCATACACAATTACTTGTTCTTAAAGATAATCGCATCAATCTACTTACTTGCCTCGAATTTAAATGGTCAGGCGCTGCTCGTTGCAGAATCATCGCAAGATGGCCGACCTCGATATGTTAAGTGGCTTTATGTAACGAGCCTTGTGCGAATTAAGTACTAACTAACTAGTTAACTTGCCAATATTATAATTACCTATTACTGACCTACTTTTTTGTGATAACCCAACCTGTCTTTTTGCGATTACTGTATATGAATAACTAGCTTTTTCGCGTGGTTTCACCCGCGTTCTCGGGATAAAATATAGCCCATGTTACTCAAGGATAATGTAGCATTCTAATGGTGAAAGAATTTTTTAAATTGGTCCAGTAGTTTTTGAGTTTATTCGTTACAAACATACTAATCTTTCCTCTTTATAATATTAGTATAGATATAAGATAATTTCTATCTATTGGTGTATTTTTAACATTATTTAGTGACATATAGCACAGTATAAAGATGTCTTTATACTGTGCATATAGTGTCATCTTTGATATTTTTTTGTCTATCGTGTGAAGTATTATCTACGCATATTCTGTTCTTAGGGTTCATTAAATAAAACGTTCAATATTATATGTTTTTTTTTTAGATGTTCAATTGCTTACGAAAATATCGCCTGATCTTGGCTTGATGTGTACATCCTTCACATTAAATCTGCTCATTACCAACCGGCGTGTTAATCAGCTGAACTTAGCGTTCCTACCATCACAATCATGACTATGTGATCATCATCTACCTGCCCTTTCCCTAATCATTTGTGGTCGGCGCAATAAGTTTTTTCTTTAACGTCACAAGGTTGACAATCACCGACCTTTATAAAGCCTAGAAACTACTCTTCTTCCATTCGGCCCTTCTATCCGTTATGTCTGAATTCACTCCTTTCTTTCGCTAGTCCTCTTCCTATGTACGTGATTAAACTTTCCTTTATAGACCCTTGGTGTTGTCCTTATATAATTATCTGCATTGGAAATTCTATTAAACAATTTTTTACTATTTTACTATTATACATATTGCAATCATACTTTGCTGATTAACATAATGCTGGGGTCCAATGACAAAAATATATTAGTCCGCAGGCACTTATGAATAGCCTGACTTTAATACCGGTTCAGAAGGTGCTGAGAAGCAGATGATACTTGAATATTTTATTAGTAACATTAGATCCGTGCGTGGGTCGCACCCCTCTGTTTCCTGAATGATTTTACACAAAAAAAAAACATTACAGAAAATAAGTATTTATTTTTCAATTTATAAATTTTCTAAATTAATTTTTATTTGTGAAAACAAACGAACAACGAAAGAATAATTTTGTTTTAACTCTTATAACGTAGGTATATTAGTAAAAATTCATACCGGTTGACATGTGCAAGTAAATTGTAGATATTCTTGATTTACTAGCATTAATGTATCGAGTTTTAAACATTCAAGTAATAATATTATTCTATAACTGCCCACTTATAAAAAATGTCCTTAATTTCAAGCTACAACCGTACATTGTAGTTATATCTAGTAATTATTTTATAAATTACTCAACAATTAAGTTATGTTGCAAACAAGTGACTTAAATGTATATCTTCATGCCTCAAGAATCTTCTATCTTATAGTTATTGCTTCAATTAAAAATAAATTGCTCAGAATTTATTACTTACATACAAGATTGTAATAAGGCCTGTATACCTACAAGTTTTTACCAAATAAACAAAATAATACAATTTTAATGTCTCCTGACCCACGTTTCTAGGATTAAAAGTGCCGGAACACATTTTTTATGGCAGAAAATTTTAACATATTTTACATAATTATTCTATACTCACGTAGGTAAAAACTCAAAAAATTCCCGAATGAAACCGCGAGGTAACACTAGACTAGTACTAGTAGTTGTTATACAGCTTGTGTTGCTCCATATACGTGCCGCCTCTCATTTCGACCACAGAGCCAGATCGGTTGCGGTCGCAAGGCCATATAAAGGTCACCTGTCTTTCTCCGCGCCGAACAGGTTATTTCTTTTTTGCACTTGCTAAAAAGTTTCGGTTGTTGTTAAAGGTTTCTGCTCACGTGGTGATGATATTATTTCTAATATTGATCGAAAGGTTAGCAGAAAACATTCATCATCGATGGGCGATTTGATATTACCCCACGGTACAGTTCATTTAAAAGTTCAAAATTGATTTAGATTTCATGTATTCATTTCACCTTTCATAAAAAAGTAAAAAATATCTATAACACCCAAAAACTCTTATCCAAAGGGAGCCGACAAGCGACTCAAGCGCAACCGAACAATAGGGGGACGTGACGTCACATCCTGACATGACCAGTCCGGTGCACCCCACACGCACAAGTTTTTGGAAGGAAATAGTTAGGAATGATTTGAATTTATAATTTTTCTAACGTTTATGTAGTTCCCTTTATGGTAATTTGCATTTAAAATATGAATAGCGAGTACGGCCACTGTGGCTTAGTGGTGAACGCACCTACTTACGACCATAAGGTGCAGGATCTAATCACTGGCCCGAATCTTTTATATCATTTACTCATTTCTATTTTGAGTATGTAATTATTTTCTTATTTATTTTTCTTGTTATTTTTTAGTGTTCCGTACCTCAAAAGTGTAAAAAGGATCCCTTATATGATCACTTCGTTGTCCGTATATCTGGAACGCGTGGAGGTATCAAGTTGAAATTAATATCAAATACTCAACTCTGCAATGTCTTGGAGCTGTGAAAAAAATCAAACTTCTAAGTCAACGCGATCAAAAGATATGGCTGTTTATGCCGCATATTTTGAGACTCGCAACTACTCGCAAGGGAATCAAAACCTATAGGGTATTTCCCGTTGACCTAGAATCATGAAATTTTGTAAGAAGCATTGTCTTATAGCACAAGTATGAATCCGAAAAACGTAATTTTGGTTTTAATTTTTGTTTTGCGATTATATAAACTTATTTGCAATTGGTAAACTGATAGCCTATGTTGATGTATGAGGACAACAGTTTTTGTCCCTCAATCTATATCTTATCGTTAAGATTCCCGTGACGGACAAACTATTTACATATCTATAAGTTTGTACGGAACCCTCGGTGCGCGAGTGCGACTCGCACTTGGCGAGTTTTTGGTCCGGTCTTAACATTGACAATAACCTTTTTTGTTTTTTTCTTAAGCTGAACTTAAGAGCCAGTTCCTTCTAGACTGTGTAAGCCTACCTTCGACCACATCATCACTTAGCATAGTGAGATTGTCAAACAGTCGATACAAAGTAAAAAAAATAACCTATCAGATTAAAACCTTTTCCTGCGGGAATTTCTTCACATTACAGTTTTTTTTAATTCCAGGACGACGGCACGGTAGAGTACTACAACAACATCATAGTCCAACCCCACCTGAAGCTGGTGACTGGCCAGGGTCGGGGGTACCACGTCAGGTGTCGCTACAGTCGGCGGGACCTCACGCACTTCCATGTCTACCGCCCAAGAGCTGACCGACTGACTAATTCTCTAGAGAATTTCAATAAGTAAGTTTTTTTGTTCGTATACTAACTGGATATAGGTACTTCTAGGTGTCATCTTTTTGAAACCTTAGTTGGATCTCATATATCGCAAAATAGTTGAAAAATATTTATCTTTTTCGCTATTTCGATGTCTGAATATATTATACTAGCAGTTCCCCGCGGTTTCGCCCGCATTCCCGGGATAAAAATAGCCTATAACCTTCCTCAAGAATTTAACTATCTAATGCAAAAATAATATTTCAAATTCGACTGGTAGTTTCAGAGATTGGCGCCTTTAAACAAACAAACAAAAAACTCTTCAACTTTATTATATTAGATAGTATAGATTGAAGACGTTTGAGATGTTTGCCCAATCTCAGTTTATTATATTCGGATGTCTCGCGAATGGGACGCGCGTCCCAAAACTACCTACAAAAAAAAATAGGAATGGCGAGTCAACTTAAAAGTATTTTTTTTTAATATTTTTTTTTTGTTTGCCCTCAGTTCTAGACTCAAGCTATCTTAATCTAGACACAACCTTTTATCACGCTGGAATCGAGTTATAAAAATAATGTTTTTTTTTAAATTTAATTACAGTGACGAATTCGACGAGGACTCAGGGTTGTTGCCATCCGTATTGATGAAGATTTACAAAGGGGATCCCGAAGATAAACATGTTAGTATTTTTTTTCATAATTATTTAGAAATAATTAAATAGTAGAGTCGGAAATTACCTATCATACTTTTTTATTTTAAGTTGTATGCATTTTTAATACATTTCTTAAAAAAACAGTGGTACCTAGAGCAAAACCTTCAAAAAGATGCCAATTACTAATATAAAAACATGTTTTAATTTACTAGACACAAAAACGTTCAAAGTTTCTAGGTCTAGTAAATTAAAACCCTATTGCCTCATAACATTTTTCTCAATTAGATACACGAACATACAAAACATTCTCATATATTTTTAAACAATAGGTTTCATTAACGAAGTCGCAAAAACCAATTTTACGTCTGTATTCCTCCAGGTGGCGTCCAACGTACGCATAGGCGATACCCTGACCCTGGTGGTATCTCTGGAGAAGCAGCGACAGTTCGGTCTGCTGGTGTCCGAGTGCGCAGTCCGGGACGGTCTCGGCTGGGCGGAGCAGAGCCTCATAGCTGATGACGGGTGACCAGAACAGACACATTTTTTAAATATAGCAAAATACTGTAGGAGAATTATCATTCCGATCCATTGCCAGTTACATATGTAATTGACTAAGGCTTTATACCTTAGGAAGCTAGCTTGAAGTTTACAGTTTGTAAGTCATAGTGCTTTATGAGTGTGCAAATTCCTTATTGTGTTTCCTTCAACGTTCCTCCTAATGTAAGATTGCTGGAGATTTTGGTTATGTCTTTAAATACCTTGCTCTTTGGGCACAAATGGGTTATCTTCGTTACTTTAGATCAGGTTTCGTCTTCGCTCTCACCCACCATGGAGCGATCCTTTTAGCTAATTTTAGGAGGGTGTCATCAATCAAATTTAGGATCCAAAAAAATACTTATCGGCAATTTTGTGCTTCTATTGCTTGCTTATATTATTATATATAATTATTTTAAGTTGAATGGGCTTGCGTTTGGCTTCTGACCCGTCGAAAGACGAAGACAAAGCCTAAGGTTGAGCACGCTTACCCAGAAGAAACCTATTCACTCTGGCCTTGAAAGTCCTTAGATTGTAGGAATCAGGAAATAAAGACGCCAAGAGCAAGTTCCACTCCTTTGCTGTTCGCATTATAAATGTGGATGCAAAACGTAGTGTCCGTATGTTTGGGATGTCTACAACGTACGGGTGGAAAAATAACATCATGTTTTCCTCCAATTTCCAGGTGTCCATTAGACGGGGAGATAATGGGCATGTTCCAGTACAGCTCAGATAAGCAAGAAGCCCGTGTGTCGTTCCCGGCACACAAGTTCCCCTACACCGCCAGCGTTTATTACACGTGTGAAGTGAAGCTGTGTGATTTGAAACATCCTACCGATTGTGTAAGTTCAAATGGGCTTAGTCTAGGTCATTCTATTTTTAATCCTAATCATTGTACTTTTAAGGGTCCGAGAGAAAGTCTTAAGTGAAGAGTTATAGTGATATCAATATTAAAAATATGTTAATGTTTTATTACGTTACGCAAATATTCTGCTTATTTGCTCAGCACTTATGAGCTCAAAATTGAATTCATAGTTTTACGAGATGGTGGTAAAAGAAAACACTGCATTCCCGAAATAAACTGAATTTTATTCGTAGACCGCCCTATGCTTATTATTATTCAGCAGAGATATTTTTTATTTAATTGAACCAAGCATCGTCAGGCTGTAGACGATGCTTAATCTAGAACCGGTTAATGATTGGACTGGTTAATGAAGGAATTGTATTTAATGCATAATTTTTTATTATGCTCCAGGAGCCATGTGCCGACAAAGCGAACAGAGTCCGTCGAGACTCGGACGAGGGCTCGCCGGCTACAGTTGAGGTGTTCTCAGGCCTCTACGTCAACGAGGCCGACTCGCCTGAGGCCGATGATGTCACCCTTGAAAAGGTATGTTTCTGTCATTTGTATGAATCAATACTCTATATTGTAGTATTTAAAATATTGCCCCAAGATTTGAATGATTAATTAATCTTTTTTCTTTATAACAGAAAGAGGACGAAATCTGCATATCTCAGCGCATCTTCGCTATCGGCATCTGTATTGCTGGTGTCATCTTGATGATTTGCGTGATTGCCGCGATTGCCTTCATTTTGGCAAGACGCCGCAATCCGAAGACGTATTCACGAACCGCCAGCTCTTTATATAGCGGACCTTATACAAACACTGGCTACTCACATACGAGTTAAAGAAAAAAAAATATGGCCTAGTTTTATTAAAATTGATAAATTGAATACGAAGACAATAATTAAGTAAAAAGTTTTTGCCAATAGATGGCGCATAGTTATTGAAATGACAATTAAACGAAAGTCTGTCAAAAGTGTAAATTTTGACGCTGATGTTTCGGTAAGTATACCTCGCGTCTCAATGCTAAAATCTGGTGTATAAAATTGTAGGCTTAATCATGATGGTATAAAATTATTAGCTCCTAGACTATAATTCGTGGAAGCCATGTATTTGTAGGTCCTTAGCACTCAGCTCTCGCCATTGGACTATATTTTAATTTTAAATTAAATTCGTTTTCAAATGTTACATCGAATTTATGAAAAAGGTACAATTGTAAAAAAAATACAACTATTTTTAGTTTTACAATAATTGTGTGTGATAAAAACAACTAGTTTTTATTTTTTTACTAAACAGTCAGATTTTTTTAACACAAACTTTTGTGCCTCTGCCTATTTTTTACTAAAAAAAAGACATCCATGTTATAAGTTTTTATTAAAAACATCACACTAATAAGTACCTACACAGATAATAAATAACGAGTTGTGTTCAATACCACAACGATACAGTCATAATATAGTTAGTTTAGTCTACCAATATCGTTAAGGTTTTTTGAAAACATTTTAAAAATATATTATATTTATATACTTACGATTTTGTGATAATTCGTGCATTATATCCGTCCATTATGTTATGTAATAATTATTTTGTAAAAATGTACACTGGTTGCCTTGCATTACGTAAAAGAAATAATGAATCGACCAATTTGACTAAATTTAGTTTAAGTTTGGTCTTTTTATGTAGGGGTTATTGGAGGAAGGGCCTGTGAAAATTGAAAAAATAAATAGTTTTTTTTGTTTTTAATTAAACATTGTTAAAAATAGTTTTCAGTTTTCATAGGTTCCTTTTCTTTATATGGTGGAGGGAAAACGTTTCTTTCAAACACAGTTTAGTCACTGTAAAAGTTTCCGAACTAAACAAAACTAAAGATTTCTATTATAACTAAGCTGTGAGTCAGTTTCTAGTTAACTAAATTGATACTTTAAATGTTTCATTGGATTATCCTGGATGCCATATTTATTATGTTGTATATTATAAGATTTCTTTTCGGTTTTTTGCCAGTAATCCGTCCAGTTTGGGTGCTATTTTACTTCGAACTTAACTTTTAAGTTGCTTTTTTTGTTTACGTACGTAACAACGAATTACAATCGATATGGGTTTCATATTTACTCCATTGTTTAGTTTTAGTTGTCAACTAACTTTTTTTACTAGTTGTTTTTTTTTGTACAATGGGGTTCTGGAACTGTATCGATGATTTAAGTGACAATGTACGATTTTTTTTAACAAATATACTGACTTAATAAAATTGTTGGTTTTTTTTCATGTACTTAACATTATTCAATCATACTCTGATAACAAAAAGTACAATAGATTCCTAATTAAATGACTTGGGTGGATCTTATAAAATCCTGAAAAAGTTTCTGAAATTCAAACGTATTGAATCGTCTCTGGAATCTGACGTATTTTATACCATAAAAGAATATCACGTACCTAAGGTGTAATTTTAGGAGATAAATGCCAATGTTACACCACTAGAGGCGCCACTAGCTAGCCCATGAGTTATAAAGACGCAACAGGCACTAGCCACTTTTCTGATCACTCGGTATCCCTATTAACTAACTAATTACGAGCCACAACAGCGGATTAACGAAGTCAACAATTACTTCGCGAATATCGGCAGGGAAATAGCCGAAAGGATCGATCATTCTGATCCTGATTTACCCCCTACCTCTAACACTAGTGATCCTGCAACCCTGACCAACTCCGATCCCCTAGGTTCACTTGTTATGGCTCCTCTAGCCGATAGCGAGGTCGCCCGAGTCATCGCCAACTTAAAAGACAAAAGCACAACGGGAATTGACCATATATCCAATAGAATGGTTAAAAGATACGCGGATTACTTGGTCGCTCCTCTCACACATATAGTGTTTCCCTCTGCCTTCAAAACCGGTCTTATCAAACCAATCCATAGAGAGCGGAGACAAGGGTGATATAAATAACTTCAGGCCGAACTCAATCCTGCCCACCCTGTCGAAAATACTGGAGAGAGTAATGAATGAGAGGTTGATTCAATACCTGAAAAAAAACAACTTATTATCTCCGGCCATTATATTGTATTGGTAAAGAAAATTGTTGTTTTTACTATTTTATGTTGAAAAGGAAATTTCGAATTCCAACGTGGCGCCATCTATGAGAAGTTCACAATAGATGGTCCGACAGTTTTCTGTAAAAAATCTGATTTAAGGCGCCATCTGTTTGAGACTTATGAAACTTACGATTAATAACAAACATCAACATTGACAATCAGTTTATTGTTAATTATAAATTATTAAGACCATTAATCGAAATCAGGGAAAACTAACCTATGCTTACAATTTTTAAAAAAGAATAAATTTTGTTATTTTAATTTTTTTGTTCATATATTTTGTTGTATTAATGAAACTGCAATTTAGTAGTTGAAAAGGAATATTCAGAATTATATAGAGCACATGAAATTAAATGAGAAATAATCCAGAAAAAGCGATGTTACGTTATAGATCGATTAAAATATCACATTGCACCACGTGTTGTTGAAAAAGAAATTTCGAATTCCAACGTGGCGCCATCTATGAGAAGTTCACAATAGATGGTCCGACAGTTTTCTGTAAAAAATCTGATTTAAGGCGCCATCTGTTTGAGACTTATGAAACTTACGACGTGGCGCCATCTATGAGAAGTTCACAATAGATGGTCCGACATTTTCTGTAAAAAATCTGATTTAAGAATCAGTTTATTGTTAATTATAAATTATTAAGACCATTAATCGAAATATAAACTATCCTATATCTCAAGTTAGACCGAATTACACATAAAATGCCAACTTTCATCAAAATCGGTTGACTTGGTGAAGAGTTCACTGGGAACATACATATGACACTGGATTTTTATATATTAAGATAAAGATATGACAGTGTTATTCTTGTTTTTCTCTTTTCGGCTTCACTTTGTGTTTTATCTCTTACTAGCTTCCACCCCGCGGTTTCACCAGCGTTCCCCGGGGATCTTAAGTTTTCCCGGGATAAAAAGTAGCTTATGTTCTTCTCCATACCATATGCTATCTGCATACCAAATTTTATCGCGATCGGTTCAGCGGTTTAAACGTGAAAAGGTAACAAACAAACAAACTCCTATCGCATTTATAATATTAGTTAGGAAGTTCGGATTAGGATTCCATGAGCAATAAAAACCATATTCATCTTTTTAATAATTGTATATTCATCGGCCGATTTTTGTGATGCAATAGAATACATTATAAATAGACAACTTATCAAATAATACAATTAATAAATTATTTGTGTATTTAAACATAGACTTACAATTTAATTTCATCATAAAAAGAATTTCTAGTGCCAAAACTATATGCATAATATATAACAGAGATGGTCGCTGTAGTGAGAGGTGCTAGCGGTCCTTTAATTAAAGGTGTAAAATCAATGCCAATTAAAATAAAGACCTGAATTCTCTATTAATCTTATTAACAGGTAATTTATTTAATATGATATCGCATTTATTGTGCTTCCTAATTTTATTAACTCAACTTTGTGATTATGAAAATAATTAAAAAACGTAATTTTCATCTACCTTTTAGGTTTCCCTATGTTTTATGGACTATTTCATTCTCACTCACACCCACTGCCGCAGCGATTGTCTTAGTTCACTTTACAAATACCAAAATATTTTGTCTCTATCTAATATTGATTGCCTAATAAACGGGCGAATGCGTGTATATCGTAATTTCTAATTAAATAAAGGCCATAAAGGTGTCTGTCCACTACAATGGACCGTGCCTAAGGGGCCGTCCATTAATCACGTGAGGCTCGAAAGGGGGGGGAGGGGCTTCGACAAAAATCACGAAAAATCACAAGGGGGGAGGGGGGGTGTAGTAAGATATCACGTGTATTACTTTTTTCGTCAAACGTGCGATTTCTAAGCCGAAAAGCGGCGTGCCAGGCAACGAACGATGTCCCCGCGTGCTTCTTGGCGCGATTTTCTAGAATAAAATTAGATTATACTTTATACAGGTACTTTATACCTGTATTTAAAGATAATATTCAAAAAAAATTAAGATTCTTTGTAGGTACTAAAAAATACACGTGATTTTGGGTGGGGGGGGGGGGGGGTTAGTCTTAAACTTCACCACGTATCACCAAGGGTGAGGGGGGGGGGGGGTTAAAAAATGACAAAAAAACATCACGTGATTAATGGATGGCCCCTAAGTCAAGAGATTGCAGCGACATAGCACTGGTTTTATAGTGATAAAGCATAACTTAAAATTAAAAAAATATAGTTGCAAAGAAGACCAACAAATTTTTACGACATGGATTTCAAAATATAATTGAGTTGTAATTTTTATAATCCTGTATCAGGTATCTTATGATTTTATTTGAGTTACTTTAACTGTCTATTCATCATCATTATCACCATCATCATCATCATCAACTCAGTCGCAAGACGTCCACTGCTGGACATAGGCCTCCCCTAAGGATCTCCAACTGTCTATTGTAGTGAATGAATACCATCAAAACTTAATCTCACCTACTACAAGCAAATAACTATTTAAAATTAAACAAAACCGTTCAGTCTTACTATTCATATTACGCTTAATTATACAGGATGTAATAAAATAGGGTGTAAGAATAATACTGGGGTGTAAGGACATAATTTGAACAACATTTATAAAGGGCCTTCTGAAATCAGTTCTTACATACGTCAAAATGCTGGCAAGCGCAGATGGTTTAACCACAGCGTAAAAAACATACAGTGGTCCATCGCGATTGATCACGAAATGCTGCTTTTGTATAGGCATTCCTCATTGCTGCATTGTGTCCCAAACGAGTGTATGGCAGCTTGGGCTCGCTACCTCTCGCTCCTCTCTCACCCCGAAAACCTCACACGATTGCTCTGTCTAGACGTGTCCGTTGGCCGACTGTAAGAGTTACATAGACTGTGGTTTAACTGACAGTAAGTAGTCATTGCCGCTTAAGGCCGCCGATGTCGTTTTTTTTTACTACGGTAAGGACAGAGCCTAGAAGGAACTGTTTCTGAAATACAGCCGGTTGGTGTTTGGCGAGATATTTTCAACTTGAGGGAACCACACTAAGTCTTATAGTAAAAGTATATAAGTTCTTACACCCAATAAGGTTCAAAAGTCCTATTTCATTACAAATAACAAGTACATAAATTATAGAAAAAGAACTATTGCCATTTAATAATCACAGATTTTCCAGGCATTTTCGTGGTTTTCACTTTTCTCTAAATACTTTTTATGTATACAGGGGGTGGATATGATTATATTATGACATCTGAAAACAACCACCTGTATAATTTACTAGCAAAAGCACATACTGATGTAGATTCTGTTGCTTACGAACTAATTTAATATATCGCTATATCTCTTTCTAACAACAAACATAAGAAAGGGATGTAAGAACGTTTTCTTTCGACAATTGTAGAATAATTTGACAGTTTTAAATATTTTCTATCCATTTTCAATCATTTTTGTAAGAAAGAGATATACAGATTAAATTAGTTTCGTTTGTAGACAATAGAATCAAACGATTGGCTGTTATTTATATTTATTTTCTATTAACTAATTATAAAATATCATAAAGAGCTTTTTATTTATCTAAAAACTGGATAAATGTATTGCTATAAAATGCCTATGTTACAGTCAAATGCAACTGGCAACATTTTGTATATTATCTAGACTTTAACATATTTTTTTATCTATATTTTCATAATCATTTAATAAAGGAGATGTTTCAATTCCGGCCAGGAAAATGTACACTTGCTCAAAAAATCTAGAAAAATCCATGAAACTCAGGAAAAATACATAAAAAATTATTAGACGTGTCCTTTTCTGGTTCAAAATTAATTTGTTATCAGTTAATTGCATTGTTAATGGCAACAATATGGCGACTCAAATACATCGTTGTTAAAAAAAACTAGGTATACCATAGACGAAAGTGTTTTTTATCTGTGATTTCCCTTATTTCGGGTAGGCAAAGGGTTCTAGCCCATACAGCCTAATCATATAAAGTATTTCTTCTTTGTTTTAAATCAATAATTATGTCTGATATCCAAATATAACATAACATAGGTCGAAGCCAAATCTAGTATACATTTAGTCAAGTCAGTTAGGTTTTAGTAAATTGGTGACTGTTATACTAAAACTTTTCGTAGACTATTTGAGACAACATGAAAAGTCACGATACACGCATTCACTTAATTTCACATCACTCGTGCACTTGTTTTGATCTTTATTAGACAAAACGCCACCAATATCATTCAATAAAACTCAAAATACACCGATTTCATGTAAATAAAATGAAAACGCAACGTCACTTCGCAAGTTCCCGCCAAAAAGCTAATGTCATACATTGATCAATGACCGCTTCCTCCATGTTTTTTTGTTGTTTTGTGTTGCAATTCTGTGTGTAAATTCTTGTTTTGAACCAAAAAACAAAGCCATTTACAAAAAAATGGATAGTTAGAAACTGTATATTTTTACCTATTTTTGAGTATAGTGTACAAAGACCTGGCCGGGACTCCATACATTTTCGAAACATCTCCATTACGTGTATCCCACTTCAGTTGAGAATGTACCATTGAAATTACACAGATTAAAATGATAAATAATATTTTATGAATTCTAATTTTAAAAAAATGCATTCAATGGTTTTTGTAAAAAGACACGCAGAAAAGCATAATACACTGCAAAAAAAAAACATAAAATCAAGTAACCACACAAAGCCTAGAAGGGAAGGCTTTAAGTCACAGATAAGAGATTTGAAATTTGCAGGAAATATTCCATGAGTACCCTAAGGGATTTTTCAAAATTCAACCCCTAAGAGGGGGCGGGAAGCTAGTGTATAATAAGTTATTGTCATCAGTAAGGTAATGTATCGTCCATCTGTACTGTCATCAGGGAGTCCTCGGGGTGTATCTCCAATGATGCTTCGGTTCCGTCGTTGAACGGGAATGATACGCTACCGTCGACCACTAGACCTGTAATACAATATATAGTATAGTGTGGTGTGGTGTGGTGTGGTGTGGTGTGGTGTGGTGTGGTGTGGTGTGGTGTGGTGTGGTGTGGTGTGGTGCGGTGCGGTGCGGTGCAGTGCAGTGTAGTGTAGTGCAGTAGTTACCGGCGTCAGTGCAGTGCGACTTGACCCGCACGGCGCGGGCGGTGTCGCGCACGCGCAGGCCGCGCGGCGCGGGCCACTCCTCGAACGTTATGTACTCGCGGACTGAGTACGCCAGCTGCTGCGAGTCTGGGGGGACATCATCATCATCATCAACACATTGTGTATGATACATATTAATAAAGAAAAAGACACAGTAGACCGACATACTTTCATCACTACGTTGCCAAACCGTGTCGTGTACCTACTTACCTTATAATGTAAGAATTTTACTCAAACTATCATTTTTTTTCTAATTATTGGTTGGAAGCTCTAAATGTATAGCTTAAATTTTGAGTGGTTAACTGTGTATAGTAGTGGTTCACTGTAGACTTACTCACTGGTGCACAGTATACTAATGGTTGGACACAGTTAACCATGTACCAACTTTAAAAAAAACCCTATTGCAGTGAGATTAGGGTAGCCAAAAAACTACTTCGTTTCGTCCGCTTAAGGTCGACTTTTGAATATCCAACTTTTTAGTGGTTCACTGTCGTCCACCTCACCAGGCAGGGTGTCAAAAACCTTGTTAAAGAATAAGTAAGGTACATACCAGGCTCAAACATGAGCTTCTGGTTGTATCTCTCGGCGACGTCGCGGGCGCGCTCCAGCGACACGTGCGCCGGCGCGCCGCGCTCCTCGCTCAGGATCTTCATCAGCTCCAGCACCGAGTGCGTGCGCAGGCAGTTTATACTGTGACATTTACTTATAAGCTGGTGCGTGTAACTTCAGCTGTCCCCCCGGTTTCACCCACGTTCCCGGGATAAAAAAATCCGCTAGTCGTGTCGGAGATTTACTCGGATGGGCATAAGTCACATCAATTCAATTTTTAAAACGCTTTTTATTCGTTTGTATAGATAACCTCGCTGTTTTACCTAAATTTTCGACGAATATAGTTTTCCAGGGTCTGATCTATAAATGTGCCAAATCTCATCCAAATCGGTACACCTATTTCGGCTTGATTGAGGAACAAACATCCACACAAACATACTCATAAAAATTCTAATTAGCTAGCTGTTTCCCGCGGTTTCACTCGTTTTTTCGATGTTTTAATAGTTATTCTGCTATTTGGGGCGGAGACAAATCCAACAAATCAAAAATCATAAAAATCGGTCCATCCGTTCTTGAGTTACCTAACACGTAGTAATTCCAAAACCTCAACGCAATAAGGAAGCTGAAACCGATAAGTTTCTAAGGTTAAATGCAGAAACAATATAATTTATCATTTATTAACTGATAATAACGGGCGATAATTGCATAAAATCGGAACAATGTGATCAGGAAATAACAGAGATATGACGCGCATAAATACCATAGATTACCTTATATTTTTATGCAAACCAATACAGGATGTTGATTTACAATCTATACGAAATAAGTCTCATCTTGGGTAGATGTGATTTAATACCTTAAATTCAATGCTAAGTTATTACAAAAGCATTCTAAGGATATGTCCAAATCCAGGTTTCAAGCTACACCTTTGCCAATTTTCATCAAATTCAATAAAATAATTCTCGGGAAAAGGTAACCATATGCGAGTTCAAAATACGTAGAAACCATGCGTGTCTCGTTTCTTCTACCGTGAAACTAACTACGTTAAAATGAGACAGGGACACTTGGCGTCAAGCTGGGAACTATAACAGATATGCCTGCAGGCATATACGAAGTGGCAACGCGTCATTGCCGTACATATAATTAGTTTTAAGGTAAACATTTCTTGAAGAGAAGAAATCTGCTGTCTTGCTCTAGCACATAGGAAAGAGGGAGATATTTTACCTGAAGTGCCAGGAAGTACTTCCCGTGCCAGTAGTGACACATAAGCCGGAACTCTTCGTGTGCGTCCACTTGCCGTTGTCGATCTGTAGTCGAAGGAGCGAGACGCGCGACGTCACGCTCTCTCCTATGAACACCTAGGTGAGTGGGAAAGAGATGGCAATATATTAGATATTTATATTATAATGTTTGTTTGAACTACGGCCGCTAGTGTTTGCGTTTGAAACAAACTTCGCTTACCTCATTGAGTGCTAAATATGGCAACACTTTCGTAGATAGGGATGTGCTAGCTACGTCATCAGTCTCAGGAGGATTTAATTCCAATTCTGAATGCCTTTCGTGTGAATGAGACATTGGTGGGTATCTGTAATATAAGACATGGTAACCTTAGGTGGTAAATTAGGTCTAAGTAAATTTATGGACCCTGTCGGGCACAACAAACATTAGAAGTAGGAGAGAGGAGATATTGTTGTAGTTTTTGACGATATAGATATGTGATAATTAATTGAATTTATATAATTTTTGTGTCATTTATGTAGTCATTAACTGTATAATATGCTTTTTTTAATAATATTTGTTTAAGTTTATTGATAAATTTTGTATCTGTTTCGTCTTTTAATATATCTGGTTATCTATTATATATTTTTATGCACATTACGTAGGGACTATTAGAGTGTAATGTTAAGTTGGAAGTGGGTAGCATTAACATGTTCTTATGTCTTAGCGATCGCTTTGTATTTTTTTCTCCACGCTTTGTGAAGAAACTGATATATTTTCTGACAAATTTGCATGTTTCCAGAATGTAGAGGCATGGTAAGGTTATGTTTTTGAAAGAAAGGTTTGCAGCTAGTGGTTTGGTCTGTAAGAATTCGGATTAACTTCTTTTGTAGTATGAAAAGTGTGGAGTCGAGATGTCATTAAGTGTCATTAAGGGCTAATAGTGAACACCGGACATGCGCGTGCGCAGCTAAGACACGGGACCACTATAATCTAGCCGCTCTGATCAGATGACATCGCCCTGTCTACGACATTGATACTTAACATCAGAAGAATTGAAGAGAGAGTGGAAGACTCGCTTGAAGCTTTCAGTCCGTACCAACGCGGCTGGATGTGGCACGCCATTGGAGATATTTTCATGGCATTAGAGTTGTTTACGCAAAGGTATTGTAGATGGCCACTGTAATACCACGAAAATATCTCCAATGGCGTGCCACATCCAACCGCGTCATTTGGTTACGATATAATACAGTGGCGCCCCTAACGGGAAAAAATGGCAGTAAGACTTAAGTATTCCGTTTACTGTGGGCCGACTTATTACAGTAAAATGGACCACTAATTGGAATGACTGGTTGTTTGTTTCTCCGGAGCGGTGCTGGAGTGATGACATTTGCTGTGCCACAAGTTATCAAATACAAGTTTAAATACATACCTGCAAAAATGCAACGTGTGCAAGTCAACTGGAGTGATGGTGTCCAACAGTTTGGGCTCGCAGGTGATCGTGGTGCGTATCCTGGATCGACGCATCCATCTGAACCTGCCCTACTTGACAATACTAATATTGAAATCTAAGAAGTGTACACCGTTTATTTAATTTTAGGGCCTAATTCATATTTATAAGAGATTTATATGATGATGTACCCGGAGGTAGTCCAGCACACTTAGAAGAGAACTGGCAAGTGTATTTTTCATTCGGGTATTATGGCCCCTCTTTTAACCTTCTTGGAAGGTAGTAGAACTCTTAGTGCAGAGTTTGCCCGGGAATTACTACCATCATATCAAATTTCGCCGTGAAATAGTAGTGCACCTGTATTACTGTGTTTCGGTTAGGAGGGTATGGGAGCCGGTGAAATTACAGGCACAGGAGACTTAACAACTTCATGTCTCAAGGTTGGCAACGCGTGAGTGATACCCCTGGCAGGGAAAATATAATATTGTATTTTCTTTGCTAGTGGTGTTATGAGCGTCTATAGGCTACGGTAACCGATTACCATCAGGTGGGCCGTAAGCTCATTTGCCACCTAGTAGTGTATAATAAATAACCTACATAAAAAGGAGGAGATGCAGTCGACAGATATGCTCATTAAAAGTGTATATCACTCACTCGGGATACCTTAAATTTTCTTTTTTCAAATTGAATTTGAGATTTATTGCGAGATCAATTGAACATAAAAATGTGTACCAATTGATAGTTTTTTTTTTTGTAATTTGTAAAAACTACCTACATAGCTGATGAAACTTTACCAGGACAATTATTAGTGATAACAGAAAGCATTATCAATGTAATTTTATCGGAAAGTTTAATATCATTTACACGCACAAGATCAGCTGTGGCAGTCGGTCAGTGCCTTGCACGCAGTACATTGACCTGTTACTGTACGATCCACTTGGGAGCTGGGAGCGTCTCACACTGGCATTTGCAATGGGGGCTACCGTTTTTGTGCTCACCAGTTACTATCAAAGTTTGTTATTACGTGCGTGAAAACAATGTTTACATTTCAATCATATTTAATACCTTAAACCGTGCCGTAAAAATATCGAGCATACCTCAGTTCCGTTTTGTTCGGAAAATAAAAGGAGTTAGAAGTTTCCGAAATATAAAACTGTCTCAAAGCAATGAAATTCATTGATCCGTAACTGATATTTGGCATAATTAATCTCAGGTATTGCAAAATATTCACAACATTATTCTAGTTAAAAAAAACCCGCGTAGCCCACCTAGAAACAGTGAAATTTGACATTTCGAAGACATCACGCTACACTAGCGCCTCTAGCGTCGAATTCACACGCGATAGCCTCCACTTAGATGTTCTTAATAAAAGATACAGAAAGTGACTGTGAAGTTTCACCAACTAATTTAATTCAACCTTATTGAAAGACAAATGGTAAGCTTACCTCCTTCAAGGCATGTAGGGCTCCCTTAACGTCGTTGGAGCACCAGGTGGGCAGGCACAGCCTGCCTACTGACTTGTGCGGGGCGCTGTTGAACCCTATCACTGGTTTACTGGAACAATTATAATAACACTAATATTTCTAGCCATCGTAGTCCAGAATCTAGCAGACAAACTTCGAAGCGCTATGCAGCATTTTTTTACTCAAATAAAATCGAATTTTTCTATTAAAAATTATCAATCGAGATAAACCTAATACATACATGTTCAGGATTTTTTTTTTCTTAAAAAAACTCCTGTCCTCGATTTTCTCAAAAACTACTTTCACTTTCAAAGTTATTACTTTTTAATTATAACTGCCTACAATTGCCTTTATGTCATAGACCCAATAGTTTTCGAGTTACTGTGGCATAAACACGGATAGAACCTTAGAAAAGTCGTTCACTTACTTAGCGTCTCTTACTCTAGAAGCCGCTAGCAGAAATGTGCCATCTCCACCACACGGCACTACCACGTCGCACCAATTTATCAGATCCTCATTGTAAGTTAACCTGTAAACAAACATAAGTTTAGCGACATCTATCAACACTTCCGCTTTCCGTGGATAGATGGCGCAACACGATTCTACATCGCGCTAACAAAGTTCGTCGAGTACTTGGCATATAACAAGATTCCAACATCTACAGTAGGACCACGGTCCCCAGGCACTATGATCCAGCCTGGCAGAAGATCTTCCCTTTTTAGAGGAGGAGTCTACCACCTTGCTCCTCCATAATAAGTTTTATCATATCTAGACTAAGCTAGGATTAGGACTTCTCGTACTTGAGTATCTACCTATCTCCATAACTCTTTTACACAAGAGTGTAAATATACTTTTAGATACACGACACGTTACGGTTTAGGAAGGATCATTCAGTATTTCTTGTGTAAGTGCAGGCCACGCTGCGAGCGAAGCTATACTTTAGAGCCTGTATCCGCGCAAAGCTTTACTTTAAGCTGAGGCCAATTCCGCGTGATTGCGGACGAAAACCGCCGTCGGTCAAGCGTGCGAACGAGATGGCTCATGGCACGTTTCGTGTCTTACATCCCGCGCGTGCTTCACGTCAATATAAGTGACGTACCTTATCATTATTTATTATTTTTTATAAAAACAATATTCGACAAGTTAGTTCTTGAATGTAACTGTTGTCTTCGTTAGAAGAACAGCTTTTAAACAAGTTTAATAATACAAGGATAAATAACTACAGAGCGGCCGCCGAAAGAATGCGTTTTTGATACTTGTTTAATAATGGGCTTATCACAGAGACTGCTTATTCAATTTCGATGGGACTTTCACGGAAGGTTCAGTTTTTTCTTAGGCATAGTTTAGTGACAGTCGTATCAAAAGCAGATGAGTCGTTTCCGTGATTAATCCATTAATTACAGGTGTTACAAACGCATTCTCTCAGGGGCCGTACTTTTAGTACTTGACATGGCAATTCCTTCGATTTCCGATTGCCGACATCCATATTGCGCCGCGCCCTATTATTTAAGCACAATAAAAAACCCTTACAACATACCTGCTAGCCATCTCAACTTGCAGCCCCATATCTTTCAGACTGTTTGCGACTCCCTCCTCAAATGCCTTCTGCTCGATATGGTTCTTTAGCATCATATCGTAGTCTGAGCCGCGCTTGCGCAGTATTTTCTCCAATTCTACATCAGATATATTGTCGTGACTGTGTCTGGGGACAAAATTCAGTCATTTATTATTAGAAAATATAGGTCTATAGTATAGTATAGTATAGTATAGTATAGTATAGTATAGTATAGTATAGTATAGTATAGTATAGTATAGTATAGTATAGTATAGTATAGTATAGTATAGTATAGTATAGTATAGTATAGTATAGTATAGTATAGTATAGTATAGTATAGTATAGTATAGTATAGTATAGTATAGTATAGTATAGTATAGTATAGTAGTATAGTGTTGCCGACCTTTATATAGCCTAGAAGGCAACTGGCTCTCAAGTGCAACTACCGGAACACACCGGTAGTTACTTGGAGACAGGTTTTCAACTTGACTCTAGTAACCAGCTAGGTGGCTATTACAAAGTACCCTACCTATGGTTTCCTCACGATGCTTTCCTTCGCCAAAAGCTCAGGCTCATTGGTTTTCATGACGTATACAGGGTGATTTTTTAGTCACTGGCCATACTTGCAGGGGTGGAAGTACTCATCAAAATGAACAACTTTTACTATGGGACTAACTGTGAAATCATGAAAAAATTATCAGATGTTCCATACAAAAGTTCATTACCTACTCGACCAAAATGTATGAAGCCACCGTTTTATTTTACGCGATATCAGAGTTAGCCCCGTAATAAAAGTTGTTTACATTGATGACTACTTCCACCACTGCAAGTATTGCCAGTGACAAAAAATCAGCCCTGTATACTTGCAACTATATTTAACATGAATTTGTTTGCATTCACAATGTTATCGACTCTATCGTAAATGTAAAGATCACATGATAATAACAAGATAAATATTTACATTTGTTTTATTATTAAATTAGCTCTTCCCCGCGGTTCCACCCGCGTTCCCGGTAGGTATATAAAAAAAACTGATGTTTTAAAAGTTATTCTGTTATTTGGAGTGGAGACAAATCCAACAAGTCATAAAAATCGTTATAATGGTGTAACTAACTCGACTTTGTTTTATATATATAGACTGGCTTACCGCCCCGCGGTTTCACTCGCGAACCCCCTTAGGGGCAGTTAGGGGTGGAATTTTCATAAATGCATTCTTAGCGGATGCCTACATCATATAGCTATCTGTATGCCAAATATTAGCCCGATCCGTCCAGTGGTTTGAGCTGTGCGTTGATAGATCAGTGAGTCACCTTTGATATATACAGAAGAAGATTAAAATGGGGGGTTAAGTGTGTGGCATTAAAATGCAGCATTATGATATTTTAAAGCTGCCAGAGTGGCACGAAGACAATTTTAACAATAGGATTGCACAAAGATTAACGTGACACCACGCCCCGCCCCCCGCTACATAGTAGCAGACTATCTCAGACTCAGACTATATGAGTTAGTAGCAGTCCGCTCTGCTGGACAGGCAGCTTTATAAAATTAAAGCGAAAGTTTGTGTGTATGTTTGTCACTCGATCACGCCGTAAAGATAGAACAGATTTGCATGAAACTTGGTACAAAGATAGATCGACCTTGGCATAACATAAAGTGTACTTTTTATCACAAAAAAAAACAATTGCCTCGGGAATGTGGAAACCAAATATTAACGAATTTATTTTGTAAATTGAAAAAAAACTATATGTATATTGAGAACTTTTGGAACATAGGTGAAACCGCAAGGCCGAATCTATTATTATAACCCTGTATAGTAGGTACATATCGCCATACACATTCGTGATCTAAATAAATCATTTGCTTAAAACGCATATAACAATAATGTGTTCAAAATAACATCGTAATATCTACTATACTAATAACATCGTTATCACACGAGTTTACGATAACGTGTGACATATAACTGGATATAATCGGTGGTCTTTAATCATTATCATAATTGTTTTCAACTGACGCGTACTTACTTCCCGGTATTTGGAGCAAATAATTATCTAAGAATGAATGCACATTAAGCGTGAACAATACAATTATAAAGAACTAGCTTACCGCCCCGCGGTTTCACCCGCGAGCCCCTATTTTACCCCGTTAGGGGTGGAATTTTCAAAAATCCTTTCTTAGCGTATGCCTACTATTTCCTACATTATAATAGCTATCTGTATGCCAAATATTAGCCCGTTTCGTCCAGTGGTTTGATCTGTGCGTTGATAGATCTGTCAGTCTCACATTCAAATTAGAATTATTTTTTATAATTAGTATTTACTTTTTTTTTTTCTTCCGCTCTGGAAATATAAATGTTTATAATTAATATAAAGTAAATCCTTTATTGGCATTATGTTCTAATTATAAGATTAATTTTATAATTATTAAGTGCTGTGGATTTTGTATAATCACTAAATAAATAAAACTACTGGTTCGAATTATTTTTGTCTTTTTGTGTTGGATAGCCCATTTATCAAGGAAGGCTATAGGCACTTTTTATCCCGGGTAAACATATGACCCACGGGATCGCGGGTGAAACTGCGGGGCGGAAGATAGTACATAATATAGCTTAGATTTTATGAGCATTATATTTTATGAAATGATAACAAACTGACTTACTTTTCATACTCGTATCTGGTGACCTTGGACACGATGAGGCATTTCTCCATCTTGAGCTCAGGAAGCGCATCCTTGGTAAAGCTGCCTCGACGCCTGGTGGGCAGGAGGTCGTTTAACTCCTTATTGTGCCGGAGACCTGGGGAAAGGTGGCTTTTATTGGTCTGAGAAATAAGTTGTTATTTAGAAGTTGGGGAAGATAGTTATATACGGTGATTGCACGGTGGTAGGGTACTTTGTAGTAAGTACCCGCCTGGCTGGCTACCACCCTCATGTTGAAAATCTGTTGCCAAACACTTAACAGTGTGTTCCGGCAGCTGCAGCTGAGAGCCAGTTCCTTCTAGGCTTTGTGTGATTATCACCTTCGGCCACATCATCCTTTACTAGTGTGAGGATTGGGGGCTACCCATAAATTATACACGTTTAAGGTGGGGGGGTTGATTGACAGAAAGTTAGATTGGACCCTGAATACACGAATACGATATTTATATCTGAGGAAAGCCGCTGGATATCCTAACTTCCTAATCCTAATCCGAACTAATATTATAAATGCTAAAGTGAGTTTGTTTGTTTGTTACCTTTTCACGCTTAAACCGCGGAACCGATCGCGATGAAATTTTCTATGCAGATAGCCTATGGTATGGAGATAGCCTATGGTATGGAGAAGAACATAGGGTACTTTGTATCTCGGGGAAATATAAGATCCCTGGGGAACGTGGGTGAAACCGCGGAGCGGAACCTAGTAGCTTATAATTACTACCACATTATACAGATAATCAAGTTCAGATTACATCGATTGAATTCAAATAATAATAATAGGAAATAGGGTTTATTTTCGATTAACACAATAAATTCTCAAGTGTTATGTTCTGTAATACAGGCTTGATATCATATTAGATAACTAACAGGAAGATAGGCCTACTTGTTCACCTAGCTCTTAAACTAAGTGGCATCTATTTATGGATCTTCACAAACAATAAAATTCGTTTTTAAATAAATTAAATCATTGTCCGTGGCTCCAAGCGCGCAAAAAAGTTTTGTCTATGAATCTATTTTTAATGTCAAAAGACTCAGAAGGCTGACAAGCAGGCAAGCGAGCCACCCAATGGCAAAACTAAGGGTATTACTAATGTTTTTTTTTATACTACATAGTTGGCAAACAAGCTTACGGCTGATAAGCGGTTACCGTAGCCTATAGACGCTCATAACACCACGGGCAAAGAAAATACAATATTATATTTTCCCTGCCAGGGATATCACTCAAGCGTTGCCAACCTTGAGACATGAAGTTTTTAAGTCTCCTGTGCCTGTAATTTCACCGGCTGCCATACCCTCCTACCCATAGAAATATAAAACACAAATATCTATGCTCCTAACCGAAACACAGCAATTCAAGTGCACTACTATTTCACGGCGGAATTAGATATGGTGGTAGGTAATACTTCCCCGGGCGACAACGGACAGCAAAAACCGACCATTATAAAGCCTAGAAGGCAACTGTTCGTGGCAACTGGCTCTCATGTCTAACTGAAGTTTGCTAATGCTCTTGGGAGAACTATACATACCTATCTTACGTTCAATCATCATGTGATTGTTTTCAATTGATGTTTACGTTTTAAAGTGGCTTGTTAGAGCTACATACATGCTACATCTTTGAGATACTATTCTTGCGTCTAGTACTCTTTAGTGTTAGTACTATTACTCAATCTGTGCTTTAGTGGTTATTACTCTAGTCGAGGCAATATATCGATACGTCTAATGATTTTTATTTATCTTATTGTATGAAGTTTGGGATCAACAAAAAACATGTAAAAAAAATAATTAAATAACTTTAATAAAATTATATAAATAACTATCTTTCCACTCCGTTCTACCCACGAACCCCTATTTTATCCCCAAAGGAATTGAATTTTGGAGAATTCTTTCTTAGGACACCCTTCCTTTAGTGGCCGCTTACGTTATTTGGAACCCCAAACGGTTAAACCCCAGCGGTTTAGGCTGTGCATTGATAGATCAGTCAGTATATTTAATAGTAAGTATAGATAATGTAAAAACCCATGTGTGAAGAATAAATGGTTCATAAAATATATATATATATATATATATATATATATATAAATATATCGATAGCTTCTTATACTTATGTAAAACTAGCTTTTCCGCGCGGTTTCATCCGCGTTCCCGGGATAAAATATAGCCTATGTTACTCGGTGAAGATGTAGCTTTCTAACGGTGAAAGAATTTTTAAAATCGGTCCAGTACTTTTTGAGCCAATTCGTTACAAACATACTTACATACAAACTCACTTTCACATTTATAATATTAAGTTAGGATTAGTATAGACAAAGTCGTGTTAGTTAGACCATTTATTTATAACTCAAGAACGGATGCACCGATTTTTATGATTTTTGATTTGTTGGATTTTTTTCGCCCCGAATAGCAGAATAAATATTAAAAAATCGGGGGGAAAAAAACCGGTAACGCGGGTGAAATCGCGGGGAACAGTTAGTATATGATAAAACGTATAGATAATACAGCCAGAAGCTCCAATGACCCTATGGCACCAATCATACTGTGGTATGTCTGTACAAACAAGAATTGTGAATGGAATGTTTTACAGATAACGTGTTTATATCTCAATGATGCAAGTGGACTTGTCTTCGAATATATACAGGGTGATTTTTTAGTCGCTGGCAATACTTGCAGGGGTGGAAGTACTCATCAATATGAACAACTTTCACTATACCAACTCTGATATCGCATCTCTCGATGTGGCAAATTTCATCCAAATCTGTTCAGCCACAGCATTGAATGACAAAGTTTCACATTTATAATACCTATTAGTAGGATAACGTTATAAAATATAAGAAAAGCAAATGTGAATGAAAAAACAAGTTTATCAGAGAAACCGATAAAATAGAGTAGGTAATCGAAAAAAAAAACAGCGACCCCACACGTTCCTGACCTACCATGTTTGTCGAATATTGACCGAATTCATCACAGTCAGTCGCCGTGAAAATATTAAATTTGATCGAATATATTTATTAATGGAAGAAGTTTTGCAACCGTACCATATTATAGAACATATTCTTACTTCATATTAATGTCGCAGTGACTTTTTTAGTGTTGAGTTGGACATACAAGAGGCAGTACATTTGTCCCGTACATGACGAAAAAATGTAAGAGGTACGCGGTACGAGATTTTTAAACGTAACTACTTCAAATTTAATGTCGCGTTACTCTTTACTCTTTCATATGACGTGAACTGTAGGTTGAGTGAGAGGCAAGTCATGCTTCATTTCAATAGCACGTCTTTTTATTCAACGACGGACATTGACGCGACCGATACATTGTATATCTACTCTTTACTTCAAATGTACTACAGAGCTTCACGACACCTCGCCTTTTTGAAGTGGGACATTGTACTGGCTACTGAGCCAGTTTGTAAGAGTTTGTAAGAGTAGCCTCTTTTTTGTACTGAAAAAAAACCCAACACTAGCCTTTTTTTTTTTATAAAATATTATTAACTTCAAAATACATGGAGCAATCTTAATTATCAGTAATGTAAAAGTAAATGTAAAGTTACGCAACAGTATAAATAACAGGATATCTATTTGCCGTTTAATTACATTAATTTATCATATCTTGCAAGTGACCCGCCACTTAGAGGGTCTGCTGATGATTGATAACTTTCTTAATCGGTTCAGGAAATATCTTTACTAATATTATAAACCTGAAGAGTTTGTTTGTTTGAACGCGATAATATCAGGAACAACTGGTTCGATTTGAAATATTCTTTCTGTGTTGGATAGCCCATTAATCGAGGAAGGCTATAGGCTACTTTTTATCCCGGGAAAACACAGGATCCCTCGAGAACGCGGGTGAAACCGCGGGGCGGAAGCTAGTGGGTTAATAATACTTAAACGATGTAAAGGGCGAAAATCTTCTACATGACATAATAGTCCATAAAATAAATAGATACTAAGAAACTTTTTTTAAGACGGTATAATAGTGTTGTCAGTAAAAAGTTATACAAAAAAATGTAAGTATATAATTATGGAGATTATATATATTAAATTGTAATTATTTATACATATTATATTATAACTGCTGTTTTAATTTAATAATTTCTAGATATTAAATATAGATTGGCAAGTTGAAGTGGCAATGGGTAGGGCACATAGTGCGCAGAACAGATGGCCGATGGGATCAAAGAGTTCTGGAGTGGAGACCACGGACCGGGAAGCGCAGCGTAGGACGTCCACTTGCAAGGTGGACGGACGACCTTGTAAAGGTCGTCGGAAAACTCTGGATGCAAGCCGCCCAAGACCGGTCCTATTGGAGATCCTTAGGGGAGGCCTATGTTCAGCAGTGAACGTCTTGCGGCTGAGATGATGATGATGATGATGATTAAATATAGAAAATATGTGACGTCACTCCTAACCGAAACACAGTAATACAAGTGCACTACTATTTCACGGTGGAATTAGATATAGTGGTAGTACTTCCCCGGGCGAACTCTGCATTAAAAAACAAAAGGAAAAACAAAATTTATGATACTTGGGACTAAAACTCAAGTAGAAAAAATAAGTAAGGCGAATCCCCAAATCCATATAAATGGAGAATTAATCGAAAGGGTCACAGATGCTAAGAACTTAGCATTAATTATGGACGATAACTACGGTTTGAAAAATATGCCACCACCACTACGTGACCTGACAAGTGTAGGAGTTTTTAAACTCAGATTTAAGATTTATCTCTTGGATCGACAGAAATCTTTATCATAGTCATGATACGGTAGTAAATATTATTATGTTATTTTATTTCTCTTATTGTATTTTTAATCTTTATTTTATAATTTTAATCTACAGATACTTAAATTATATTATTATAGAAATGTTGTTTTGCAAATTTATATTTTGATGTATTATTATTATATTTTTTTTCAATCTTATTTTGTTTTCTATCCCCTGTACTTTCGTCTGTGACCACCCAAGGTGCCAACTGAAAATCAGCAGCACATGCTGAGCTGGTATCCTTTTGACAGCACACTTTCCGTTAACGGCGTGGGAAATGTATTTGTTTTTTTTTTCTAATTGTATTAGATACTATTGTTTGTCTTTTCTTATTATTACTTTTTTTAAATTTATTTTTTGTTTTATCTTTTGCTATCAATAAATGATTTCTACTCTATTCTATACTACAAAATATCATGATATTCGCGTAAAGTAATTTATGGATGGCCCCTTATGTATATTCCATTTACCTCTAAATATTTTGAACCAAACTACACACATGTTTGTTGCATAATGTATTAAGGTTACTATACAAGTTGATAACACCACTGCACATGTTCTAAAGCTTGTTACATAATGTATAAATTAATATAATATAATTATTTATAGTTGTTATCTAAGTTTGTATGTTTAGATGTGAGATCTCCGAAACTAATACTGATCCAATTTGAAATAATATTTTTGTAGAAAGCCCGTTTACTGGGGAAGGTTATAGACTATATTTTATCCCAGGAATGTGGGTAAAAGCGCAGGTAACAACTAGTATTATTATAAATGAATATAATAATATATTATTAATCATGTCTGAACCGGACACTGTTATCTTTATAAAACATTATTGGATTTGCTTAATTACATTGGGAATACCATATTTGTCTCGACAAATATTTGGTTACACATGAATCGTGATTATATTTTAATTAACATACATATAGATAACAAACCTTTAATACTGACCTTGCAGTTTCTACTTATTTGGTCTTCTATTTTTTTTTTCAAATGATTATGCAAATGTGCAAGGGCGGATTAAGGGGGGGGGGCACAGGGGCACGTGTCCCCCCCCCAGACGGTTGTCGAGTTTCAATCACACACAGTACATAGGTACTCTTAGGCAAATAAAAGTATCAGAGTTGTTTCGCAGCAGGATGATAGAAAAGCGTTTCAATGGACTGGCTTTAATGCATATCTTGCATATGACATTGCGACAAAAATTAACGCTAATGAAGTGCTAGACATCTTTGACAGGAAACATAAAAGAAAACTGTCTTTATTAAACAATTCATTTTAAGTTTATTTTTAACAGTTATTTTGATTATTTTTACCTGTCTGCCCCTTGTGCCCCTCCCAGAAAAATATCCTGGATCCGCCCTTGCAAATGTGATTAAGTGGTAACCTGGTAACCTAATATTTTTGTTACTTTCATAAGACTTTTCTAATTATAATATCATAACTATAACTTTATTTTGCAATGTTCTGGACTCTGTTCGTGTATACTGGTTGGAAATTTGAAACGGGTCAGTGAGGGCAGCTACCTTAAGGGTTGATGCCACCAAGATATGGTCTTAGGAGACTATCCCTTACTTTTTGAGTTATTTACAGATTATGAAAAAAAATTACAGTCTGCGAGAAAACTGCGATTTTCGATTAAAGTTTTTATTAGCTTAATCGATCCCGTCTTCGACAAGGATCAAAAGGCTCAATGGGGCCAAGTTAGATTATGGTACTAGAAATGTCACAAATCGAAAAAACTTTACATACATTTTGTTACGAAATTAATTTATCATACTACTAGCTTTTCCGCGCGGTTTCACCCGCGTTCCCGAGGGATCTTGTGTTTTCCCTGGATAAAGGTAGCCTATAGCCTTCCTCGATAAATGGGCTATCTAACAGTGAAAGAATTTTTCAAATCGAACCAGTAGTTCCTGAGATTAGCTTGTTCAAACAAACAAACTCTTTAGCTTTATAATATTAGCATAGATGATGACATAGTAGAATGTAAACAAAATAAAGTATATTAGCGACGTTCATAATTTTTTTTTTATCTTATCTTATAAAAAATCAGTATCGTAGGTACTATCTACACTATCGTATTTTGTTCGAATTGACAGTGGGATGAGTTGCCTAATACGAAAAACGCCTGGGGCAACGCCTAGATCTAAGACTAGTTGCCTAAAGAACCATGAAGACAGACAATCTGATTCTCAAGTGCTGCTTCCAGGACACGCCAGTAGGCTCATAGGTCGACTGATGAAGGTGTATTGTGTATTCTATGCCTGTGCTATGATTCCTTAATATACAATTCATGGCAATAACAACTAGCGGCACGCTATGATGGCCGTTTTGACAGCATGTGTCAATAAGAGACAAACATACCTCTCTGTGAATGTGGTCTTGATGAGGGAAATACTAACCATTTATTTTTTGAGTGTCCCAGGTTACAGTTGTCTCTATATGATATTCTCCCTCCAGAAATTCCCCGTCCAATTAATTTTAAATGTTTACTAACATATATTGATTCTCCCTTTATATTGATTTTGTCCTACTTTTTAAATACTAATAAGTTAAGATTTTAGTCACCTTATATATACATAGTCTGGCCATAAATACTGTTAAAAATAAGAAAGATATTACATTTGAATTTGGAATCTGTCATTTATATACGATTGTTCATTGGGTTTTCTAATTTTGGCGCCAATACATTGGACAATATTTTGCGATATTAAAATGGAGTGGGGTGATAAAGAGAACCGAATCGCTGTGATTGCATTACACAAAGTTGGTATGGAGCCAAATGCAATTTTTAAAACTCTCCATACGCTTGGTATTAGTCAAATGTTTGTGTACCGGACTATTAATAGGTACAATGAGACCTCCTCTGCTTGTGACAGAAAAAGATCTGGCCGTCCACGTAGTGTTCGTACGAAAAAGGTGGTTAAAGCAGTAAGGGAAAGAATTCGAAGAAATCCTGTCCGAAAGCAAAAGATTTTATCTCGGGAGATGAAGATAGCACCCAGAAACATGTCGCGTATTTTAAAAGATGACTTAGGACTTGCAGCCTATAAGAGACGCACTGGTCATTTTTTAACTGATAATTTAAAAAAGAATAGGGTGGTAAAATCGAAACAACTACTGAAGCGGTACGCAAAGGGAGGTCACAGAATTTTTTTGTTTACGGATGAGAAAATCTTTACAGTTGAGCAACATTTTAACAAACAAAATGATCGTATTTATGCTCAAAGCTCTAAGGAAGCTTCCCAATTAGTCGAAAGAGTGCAACGTGGGCATTATCCGACTTCAGTGATGGTTTGGTGGGGTGTTAGCTATGAAGGAGTGACTGAGCCATATTTTTGTGAAAAAGGTATCAAAACATCGGCACAAGTGTATCAAGATACCATTCTTGAGAAGGTAGTTAAGCCCCTTAACAACACCATGTTCAATAACCAAGTATGGTCCTTCCAACAAGACTCGGCGCCGGGTCATAAAGCTCGGTCCACGCAGTCTTGGTTGGAAGTAAACGTTTCGGACTTCATCAGAGCTGAAGACTGGCCGTCGTCTAGTCCCGATCTTAATCCGCTGGATTATGATTTATGGTCAGTTTTAGAGAGTACGGCTTGCTCTAAACGCCATGATAATTTGGAGTCCCTAAAACAATCCATACGATTGGCAGTGAAGAATTTTTCCATGGAAAGAGTGCGTGCTTCTATTGATAACTGGCCTCAACGTTTAAAGGACTTTATTGCAGCCAATGGAGACCACTTCGAATAAGCTTTTTATATTTTAAATTGTTTTTTATTTATGTATTAAACTAACATACTGTAAAAGTAATAAATATTATTTGCAATAAAAAAAAAAATTTTTTCATTGTGACAATATTTATGGCAAGACTAGGTATATATATAATAATTCAGCTCTAATTCCTCCTCCTATCAAAACTAACAAAATTTTCTTGTAAAAGAATCCCCTTCGTTTATCTTTAACTAACGTGACATTGGCGGAATTGTGCTATTGGCTTCAGTCGCCATTCTATCAAGAAGAAGAAGAAGAAGAGATAGTAGAGATACCCTCATGTCAAAACGGTCATCATACCATGCCACTATCATAGTCAAGAAAGATAATTTTTTGCAAGGTGGTATTTATTTTATCAAGATTTTGGTTATCTAGTTAATTATATTATATAACATTATTGGAATTGATTGGAATGTTAATGATGAAATCAGCTGTGTGAAAACCCAAATTAAAAGAAAACTGGTCAAGACCGTGTTGGGGCATGCCTAGTGTATGGTTCCTATTGTTTGTAATTAACAAACTATAAAAATATCATCATGATTAAGTAATATTGAGTTAAGTACATTCATACTAATAAAAGTGAATCCACCGGTCTGTCTGTCTGTTGCGTTTTCATTGAAATTTGGTAGAACGGTAGCTTATATTACACTTATGTATCAAGTGTATTTCAGTATTGAAGACCTAATCGTCTCTGAATAAAATGATGTGACGAAGTAGTTCCTTGTTTGACGAGCCGCTTGGCGTGGTTGGTAAGATACCATATCTATCCACTCAGGACAAACATTTATGTCGCCAAACACCTATTGGTGTGTTCCGACAGCTGCACTTGAGAGCCAGTTCCTTCTAGGCTTTGTGTGCTTACCACCTTCGGCCACATCATCACTTACAATAGTGAGATTGTAGTCAAACACAAGCCTATACAAAGTCTGGGTGTAATTATCTATTTATGTATGTATTTACAAAAGAAAAGTAGTCTATGTAGTATACCAGTTATCTCGTTTCCATAGTACAAGCTCTGCTTAGTTTGGGGTCCGACGGCCGTGTGTGAGGAATAATGTCCCAGAATATATATATTTATATTCACTACAGAACCCTAAAAAATCGTCAACACATACTAAGACACATAGTTATAAAAACAAATGGAGCAAACATTTTATAATAATATTATAACAGTGCAATAACAGCTGATAGCACTTTGTTTGTAAAACATACTTTATAATTTATCATTAGTTTATAAATAAAACTATAAATCAACTAATGTATTTTTAATCAAGAATTGTGTGAATCAAGTGAATTAACTGCTTCAATTAACAATAAAATATGTAATACACTTGGAGGCATATGGTTCATGGACAGAGAGTAGCATTAGGGGCGGTCTTTGATGTTCACATTATAGATAGAGTTACACAATATTTTAAACATACTAAACTATACTATATTAGGAGAGAGTTACTTTACATCTTGACAGCTGAACTGCTCCATACATGATGAGATTTGGCAAGCACTTTGGTTTAGGTACTAATAATTTCTTGACATCCTTATGCAATTTTGTTTTATCTATTATTGCTCCTTTACAAATATGACGAAAAGACAAACAAACATTCTGATTTTTATTAATTTGGATTCGCATTCTGATGTACCTTTATTCAAAGTCAAAGCCATTTATTCAGTTTAGGCCCTAAAAGGGCACTTATGAACGTCGAAATTCATCCGCATTATTTAACTAAGTAATGTATTTTTCTATATAAGAATATTCAAGTTTTGCCATGTGGTGCCATCACACAAATTCTCGGGTCAATAGTCACGCCGATCCATTGCTGCATTAAAGAAGAACAAACCGACAAACACACTTTTGCATACATAACAGTATGGGATAATTAATGTACTATATAACGCTATATATATAGTATAATCATCTACTAACAATAATAAAAAAGATAAAACATGAAAATGATGCAAGATATTAAAAGCAACTAGAATATTCTACAAGGTCAAATGAACATGTATTAATTTTACAAGATTTTGGCAGTATTATGTAGTTACTGAATGGATTTGGATGAAATTTCACACTCAGATCCAACTAGGTAAATGTTACAATAGGACAAAAGCAGAATTTATTTGTCCCTGTATTTGGCAAAGTAGCTACAAAGCGGAAGAAATATATATTATAGAGTAAGTAACTACTTTTTATTGTGGAAAAATAAAATATTTTTTCTTCCCTGTGAAAGATGCTACTTACATCTTTATTTCAATAAAAGTATTACTACATGTAACAAGGCAATTTTACTAAAAAAAAAAATAAGGAAACAGTTATATTGGAGTAAGTAAACATGAATGTAAACACTTGTATATTATTAGAGACTAGTGAGGATTATAGCCGATCCGGTTGGTGTGCTTGTTAAGATATACCCTACCTTCACACTACAGGTAGTGGGTATGATTCCCATCTAGGACAGACATTGGTGTGCATGAACATGTCTATTTATCCTGAGTCTGGGTGT